>CM040759.1:21724714-21812214 GCA_022829145.1 Albula goreensis
TGAAAGGGGTTGTACATTGGAAGAGAGGGCCTAATTTCAACTTAAATGACTTTGATTAATAAAAGTGTAAATTGCACTTGTGGTAAAAAAAAAAAAATCGTTATCAATGTTGCAAATCAAAGATGTGTGTATCACAGCCTTGCCTCTATGCTGGGGGCAAAAAAGTGCCTGAAGAAAATTCTGCAAAGAAATATTAGAGAAGAAGAAGAACACATACAAGAGATATGGGTCAATTCTCTCAAGTTTTTTTTTATTAAAACATTTAAAACATGAAAGCCCTTGAACATTTTTATGACATTTTTTTTTTTTTTTTGCATTCGGCAGACTGCGACACAGAACATGGCAGACTCTATGGAGCACTGCTGTACGGTGTGCCCACTCTCTATACAGGATAAGGTTACACACAAACAAAAGAAGGAGAGCCATCCAACAGAGAACAGAAAACAAAAATGCTTAAGCATCATTTGGCACATAAATGTCTCAGTAGTTGTGTGTGTATATATATATGTATATATATATATATATATATATATTTCCTGCACATAATATTTATTATTAAATATTACTAGAATTCTAGAGATATTTCTGTGAGATACATGAAAACGCTGTTGCCTCGGATGGGGGCGGCGGGTGGACGAGCTCTTCGTCATCATGATCGTCATCAACAACGGTGACAAAGACGGCTTCAGAGGTTGATTTGAATGGTGCCCTTCGTCATTTTTCCTTAGAATAGCATATAACAGTTTTACAGTCACTCTGTGACAGAGATAGTGGCGGCTAGATCGTGATGAAGGTGTGAACGCGTACTGCTGACCAGATGTGAGGAACGTGTTAGATTCCCGAGGAACGGAATGCATGGTTCCCCAGGGTAGCCAAAGAAGGAACGATACCAAGGTGTACTCTGAAACTTCACCTCAACTTAAAGGAGACTACTGACGCATGAGCTGTCGAGGATCACTAGTAACTAGGTGTGCCTACTAAAATACTACCGTATATACCATTTGAATTTGGTTCTACCTACATCATATACCCCCCCTCCCCCCAAGCCCCCTCCGATACTGAAAAGACAATGATGCTTAGCCTTCACTGCATGACTTTCACATAAAAAATATGAATAAATAAACTGGAGCGTATCGCACTATGGACGGTATGAGCAGTAAATGTCAATGGTCTTCTCTTGTAAAATGTCTGTCCCACAGCAAATGGGACAACAGCATCTTTCTCTCTCTCTCTCTCCGTTATTCTCTCTCTCTGTCACACTCTCTCTTTCTCTCCTTCATCTGTGACCAGCAGCAGCATTTCAGTGTGCCAGTAACATGAAACCTATGTTCTCATTCCAGATATACAGTAGCCGTCTGTATCGTAAGAGGTATTCAGGGTCATTCTCTACTCCTTATTTTGATTATTCCCTTGTGAAAACATAAACACATAATGGAACTGTATCATATATAGTGTAAAACAAAATAAAAAAAACATGGAGAATACAGTAGAATCTCAGAGATACACATGCATCGGGAATGTAGGCCTTTTGCAAATGTGACACTGTACAATCTATTTAAAATGTCAAAATATACAAATTTAAACAACCTTTTTCCTTTATTGCAGATTTTGTTATATAGGTTACTCTCCTTTTAAGCTTTTAACCTTTGTATGATTTGACCAATGATGAGCCAGCAGCAATCAGGATTTCCTGGCTAAAATAGGCACACAGGAATTACAGAACCTCATCCACGGCTGACAACTACAAAGAAAACTCTTGGAATAGTTCCCTTCAATCAGACATGATACAAACTGTATAGAAAATAAAACCAGAAATGTTAAGAGAAATAATGTGTATATATTTCACAGAAAGCAAAAGCTATTAAACTAAAGAAAGAGAGAGGATTGATGATTTAAATAATTGATTTAAAGGGGACTCCTATATGATCAAGTTATAATGATGATAAGTATGGTTCGTTTTGAATTCATAGTCACCTTTTTGCTCTGTGGTAATAAAGAAATCCAGCTAGCATTTCCTCTTCTTTTTAATAGTCACACGGTTTTCACCATTTAGCTACATAGCCATTAGTTTTCCTCATACACAAGATTTGAACTGTTTGAACCAATGGGTTGGTGAGTTGCATTTGCTAGCCAGCTTGCTAATGTTTTCAAATTTAGCATTATGTTAAATCAATGGAAAGACTGATAGCATTTTGGTTTAACATTCTCCTTTTTCCAATAGTTTGAAATTAAGATGTATTTAGATTGGTGCTATGGGGTTCATGTTGTATTTATCTGAACAGTATATCCTTAAAACGCAACAGTATATATACAGTTTTATATATCTGAGGTTCTACTGCATTTGTCATACATAAAAAAGATCAATTTCTGCCACATTTATACATGCAATTTTACCAATGCATTCAGTTTCATATAATGTTGCTCTAAAATACATTCTAAATATATGTATGAAACTGCATGTATGAAAGTGACAAAATTGATATACTTTCTGATGAAATGAAATTAAAATTATAATCATTACTCTGAATTTTGCATTTTTTTTTACAGTGTAGTTACTGTATTACCAATTAGCAAGTGACCCTCCTGGGCAGAACTCATTTTTAAAAGAAAATGACATCACAATTAGAATGACATCATAATGAATTGACAATTTTTTTTTTTTTTTTTTTTTTTTTTACACTTAAGTATAGCAGCCAATGATCACGGCAGACAAAAAAACATCCCTGTTAAACAAGCTTTGTTAATCTTCTTTAGTTTGTTATTCTTTTTTAAATGTACCTTCCATAACTCCTTTCAGGTTCAGATAATGCCTCAAAGAAAGATTCATAAACAAAGCTACTCCGACGACACCAGCACAATAACTTTACCTCTACACTCTAGACAGCCTTCTCTAAAGTCAGTCCTCTAATATACTGTGACAGAAGGAAAAGGCTGTTCTACAGTATCCATGAGAACAAACAGATGTACATATATTTCAAATAAAAAAAATTAGTGCATGGTTTTGTTTTAAAAAAAAAAGACAAAAAATTAATCAGTACTATTTAAAATGATTTAAGAACCAACGGAGGCCACAGTTAAGTTCTACAGTTTCCTGGAGTTGTCCTGCACACATTTATTTAAAAGAAAATAAATAATTTTTTGTGATCTATTATACATAATTATACAATGAGCAAGCGCTATTCCCTTCATTTCCATAACCCCTCCCCCCACCTCACATCATTCCATAAAAGGATCACTTGTGTCAGGTCTGCCTTTTTTGGGCAGGGGTTTTAAGCTAACATAATGCAGACAGTGCAGAAACGTCAGGACATATGCTGGTTTTGTGGTGGAACATGAGATGGCTGACTTTGCCTGGTGTTCTTTTCTGGGGTTGTCCCCAACACTGTGGGGACCAATAGACTCCCAGCTATCGCCTTGATTGGCATCAACCAGCACATTTTAAAATGAGGAGGATCATGTCTGACCATGCGTCTCTACTCTATGGGCCAATGAGGTCAAAGACAGCAAACTGAATCCAATCAAATCCTCTCTCTAAAATCAATCAGCCAAAGTGCTGCCTTTAAACCAGTCATCTATAGTCCCCCAGCCCTCATGTAGCTGAGGGTCCAATTGGAGGCTGTGATTCAAAGCCACTAATCTATAACATAAATGCTAACATTCGCTTGAACCAAACAGGCTGCAGGAAATCCAGTCCCACAAAACAAAACTTCTCTTTACAGACACTCAAGAGATAGCGATTACCCTCAGAGTAATTAAGACATAATTAAATTCAAGGACATTATCTGAATGTCTATGATGCAAGACATGATTTGACCAGTTACTACATGACCAACAATTACATTTCATAGTTTCATAACTAGATACCTGCTCTGCAGATGCATTTGTCCTTAGATATTTAATGCATGAACTGTGGTAACATCAGCTTCCACTAACACACAAGCTACCATTGGCACAGCAAGACATTTACTGCACTGCACTGCACTTACTATTTCATATTAAGTACCTAGCTCAAGAGGTACAGCACCAGGGATTTGAACTTGCAACATCTGAGGGTTCCCTGTCTATTATGGCACACTTGTGTCCATAACAGTATTTAGCTGCTTGGCATAGCATATGATTTAATCTTGTAATCCATAAACAAATGACTGCAGTCCCAGTAATCCTCTTTTCACAATTTTCTGATATTACTCCAGTATGTGTGTATGTGTGTGTGACAAGAACTGACAAATAAGATCCTTCATGCTATGTGGTGCATCTTGGGTAACATCACAGTCATTCGAGTTGCATTCTTTTTATAACAAGACACGTAATCCCCTCTTCATTTAGCTCACTGCCTTGTACACGACCCCCAACGCTAACGTGATAACTCTGTCTCTGATAGAGGCAAGCTCTATTTAGCAGAATCCGTGAGCGTTGGGAAGGACAACCAGTGATAATCCCATCTGCTTATACAGACAAGCGGGAGACCGTTTGTCACACGATGCCATGGTCAGGGCTGTAAACTGGCCTGTCGCATTAGCGATTAGCGCTCAGGCCGGGTTCCTTTTTGTTTTGACCGAGCCTGGACAAAGAAGTGCTAGAGATACGATTAACAGTGCCACAATGCCAAGACAAGAGGCCATTACGTGCTGTACTTCAACTGTTTAAGGACTTGGTGTCCTTCCCTGTCCACTGTAGACTACAATGACTTCTGGCAAGTTTGAGTTTTGTGTACTTTTGGTACTTTTTTTTCCAAAGATAAAAAACAGTTTAAGCACACTGAAAGGTAATTCTGGGGGAAAAAAAGAAAGAAATAAAAATAAAAAACCGTGTCAGGCATGGAATGTAGGGTGACCTGGAAACCAGCGAACGTAAGAAGCTGGCGTGTGCAGTGACATGCTCCGTTCTTTCTCCATACTTTTGTAATATGAATCGCTTTTGTAATAAGGCAACCCCTACTGACTCCCCAGTCCCAAAACCCCTCCCCTCCCCGCTCCCCAACCCACAGACACCCGCCCCGCCCACCCCCCTCTGCCCACACGGACACCTAGTCGGCCTTGGGGCGCTTCCCTCCTTTGAGGTAGGACTGGTAGAAGAAGGAGCTGAAGAGCAGCAGGTAGCTGAGGTACATGAGGGACCCCCACATGATGTTGTCCAGGTAAGAGGGGCAGCGGCCCTCCTGCATCCACAGGTAGACCAGGCCGCTGACGGCCAGCCCCATCACCATCTGCACGATCTGGGTGGTGGTGATGATCATGGCGCAGCTCCGGGGGACGCGCCAGCCGGCCGCCCGCGCCGCGTAGTAGCTGTACATCAGCGAGTGCACCAGGTAGTTCATGGTCATGAACCAGCCGCCGCCCGCTACCTGGTCCTTGTAGGAGTACCAGGAGTAGAGCAGGACCGTGATGTGGTGGTACCAGTGGAGGAAGATGAGCCGCTGTTTGCGGAGCACGATGAAGACCGTGTCGCCTGAGCGGGGACAGAGAGAGAGGACAGCGACCTCAGCGCTGACGCGCGAACGAAAACTCAAGAGGTAAACAGGTGCGCATTTTAACAAGAGTGTATTCACACTAAAGAGACCAACACAAACAAGGATGTGCTAGGAGACATTAATTTGCATTTAAACACACACACACACACTGTATTGATATGACATACACAGACACACACAGTGTTCCCACACCTTCTTCAACATCAAATTCAAGGACGCTTCAATGACTTTCAATCCTAAATTTCCCAAAACTCAAGGGCATACATAGTACCACAGTTTAAAAATATCTAGGGTTAATCGCCTAAGATTAATCAAATTACATGTGAGCAGTGGTATACGGGAACACACACAATCTAGAAATTGGCCAACTTTAAGAAGACAGGAGCTCGGAACAATGTTCGGATACAAAACCGACTGAAATCAATTTAATTCAGACTAATTCAAAGTGGAAAACAATTACTGTGATTAAATTTTTTCTCCAAAACATTTATCTATGCAGTGAAGCAATTTCAAGGTCCCTTGCCCTTTTCCAAAAACTATCAAGGTCTTGTTTACTTTTTCTCAAAATCAAAAACTTTCAAGGGTATTTAAGGCCCTCGAGAGCCCTGACCCGCATGCGCGCACACACACACACGAACACAAACTCACACACAAACACAACTGCCATCCCATCTTCATTGGCTTCTTTCTTTTTGTGCACAGAGGAGACAGTGCTTCTCTCTCTCTCTCGCCTCTCTCTCTGCCGAGGCCATTTCAGCCTCCTCAGCATCGCTCCATCGCTGCGTCTCCGTTACGTCATCACCTCACAGCTGGTGAGAGGACAACTACATCACTGTAAGACGGCCCCGGCCCCGGCCCCGGCCCCAGGCCTCACCACCGGGGACAAGGCCCGCCGCACTGTACCAGAGCCTTCTGGGAAATTAAAGAGTAAAACGCTCTCTGCATTTCAAGGTCGCGCTAACCCCACGCCATGCCTTTGTTCCTTTTCCCTGTAGAACGACCTGGCCCTGGCTGACCAATCACAATCCACCCCTCTGCTCCCCCACACCCCCCGCACCACCCAAGCAAGTCTCACCTAGCTCAGGGGCCTTGCTGAGGACGAAGGCGTAGGCCCAGAACTTGCTGACGGGAGCCCGATAGAAGCTCTGGTCGCAGACGGACTGCTTGAAGCCGCTGGTGCAGAGAACGTGCAGCATGTACGAGCCGGTCCTCACCGCCCCGATGATGCTGGGGAGGAAAGGGGGGAAGAGTTATTATTATTCACTCTATAAAACACTTGTCAGAACTGTTATGTGTCAGAACTGTGCGGTTACGCACTGCTCCACTTTCGCTTCGCCCCGGAGGCGAGAGGAGGGAAGTTGGCACCATGGACAGGCCGCTGCCCTTCCTGCTGCCACAGCGGCACTGAAGCCCACCTAACGAACCTAACCTATGCTCAGTCTACTGAGTCATAGCCAACCAATAACCAATAACCACAAAAACGTGTCCAGGGCTTTGAAATGTATATACTCTTATTTTAATCAGAAAAGCTGGAGGCAAGAATAAAGCTATGTACTTTGAATACCAGTACATAATTATTACTAGTAACAACACAAGGCAACACAAATGAACAATATTTATATATTTCTTATTAACACCAATACCTTAACTGGTTTGAACCCTTGGTCTGTTGGCATTTCTGATTTTGGAGAAAACCTGCTTTTACCTCACAATATAAAATAAAGGGAATTTAACAAAAAGTAAATTTTATTTGGAGTAACTGGAGTAACTTTAAAGGTGCCATTGACTTATTTTTGTATGTTAATGTGTAAAGTGTTTGTTAATCTTTAATATAATTAAATACATGTATTACAACACAATAATAACTGTATTATTTATTGGGCATTAAGATTCACTTACTGATACAGAAAAATTATGAAAAGACTTGCTATAGATGTAGAAAGGACTTAACTAAGTTTATTGTATACCATTACCAGTCTATGCTTATGTTTCTCCCAAACCTTACAGAGATCTGTGCTTTTAGGCTTGGAGTGATGCTCCTTCCATGGCAACGCTATCTTTTATAACACAGGTCATTTGCATATGTACAGTAGGTAGTTGTGGTCAGCAATACTCAGCTGTCTGTTGCCAAAACCATAATATGTTCATTTAATAATAGTCATATGATACATGTAAACTGAATAAAAACAGGCACAGCATCAATATATTCTGTTATCTGAAAAAGGTATTAATAGTGCATCTAATGAAAAATGTTCATTTTCACTGGACTGCCTTTTAAAGTATATAGGCTTGTAAAGTCCATCACAGCCCAATGATTAATTGAACTCCTGATTTACAGGACACATGGTAGTTTTAGGGCGCATTTTTAAAGAGGACAAAGTGTTTACACAAGGGCAAACGGAGTATAGAACATAAAGGTGCTGTCATGTGTCGGTCCTTATAGGTCCCTCGCAGTCAAGAGACAGCAAGTCAGACCGCAGCTTCAAATGGGCACAACCTATCCAGCCAATATTGGGGCCCCTATGAAGTTAAACATTACTGGGGTTCAAAAGTACAAAGAGTACAGAAGAAAGTACAAAGGTAGACTTTAATCTGTCTTAGTCACATAAGTCTAGCATAAGCATAAGTCACACTATATGCTGTTTACGCATCTAGTCTAGGGGGGATATCTAATGTAGAGGTGAGAACTGAATTCATTCAGCAATTTTCAGCAAATGGATCATCAATGAATCAATGAATCAAATCAATCAATGAATCAATCAAATCAATCAGCTGCCGTTATATTTGAAAGCTGAAGAATCCAGAAGAAAAGTAAGGAACCTCCACATAAAAGCTCAGTAACTGACATGAGGGATTGTCTTGCCAAAATATTTCAGGAGTGTGAAGACAATTCTCTTTGTCTTCATGCATCATGGAGGAAATGGAGATACACATGGAGTTTGACTACGGTACTCCATTATTGACAACATAAAAAATGTGAAAATTAAATTATGAAGAACATAAATCTATAGTTCTAGGATATTTTGCTGGGTACAATGGGAAGACTGGGAAATGTTGTATTAGGCTTCTCTTGGGGGATCGCATTGACTGGCATTTTTTCAATGCCATTTCGCGCTGTGCGTTTCCCCATCCGTTCTTCAGTCTCACGCAGGGTCCAGGCTAAAGGCTCACAGCACAGAGGGCTCCAGTCAGGCAGTTCCCTCTCCGTCTGCCACCCGTGGGCCGGCGTGTCCACCCCACTGCATATTTCACACAAAAAAATCCCAGGAATCCATACAGAGAGGAGGCCATTATGAGACACTACATGTGCGCTGTGTCTGTGGGCAACAACTGTACAGCGACTGTCCTTCACTAAAATTAGAAAGGGAGAAAACGGGCTTCCATGGCTATGGTGAGTTCAGCAATGTGCGTGCCAGATTCTGTCTGAGGGGAGTATATACTGATGTGAATGAATTACGTGCTCATTATTTTGCAATCCCCACTTCTTACTCAGTTTATTCAGAAAAGTTAAAATGATAACTGGGTCAGTGGCTGGTCAGTCTTTTATTTGTGCATTTCTTACAAGGCACCGTTTAAAAAACAACTTCTGTTTTTAAACGTTTTACAGAGTAAAAACACAATTGCCTGAGGTTTTTTTCAAGAGTAAAAACAGACTCACCCGGGCTGTTTAACATGAGTCAACATCACGCTAACGGTTTTACTTAACCAAACAAACTGGTGAAGCAGACTTTACCGCAATGGTAGGGTGCCGGGTAACACTGATCCAGGATCAGATAATCCAGCCCTAATCCAAGTCATGTCATCAAGGTTAGAACTATAGACTATGCAACAGACTGCACCTGATCTTTAACATGGGCTTCCCGCTGAAATTACTACACTGTTGTGATACTCCACCCAGCTTTCAGGATACTACCTCCTGGGGTTGATCCAGAAAATTCCATCCTGATCCTCCAATCAGGAAGCTGCTTCCTGACACTGAAACCAATCCCCAGGGAGAACAAATACACCCACCTCTGCAGACCTGAGGTAATTAACACCCTTCACGCTGCCACACTTTCTGCTGAGTGAACCAGTGGCATTAAATTGTGCCATTCGATATCAGCCAGAAAGAAGGGCAGCGGGGAGAAAAACTGGCTCAAAGGGGCAATGCAGACATGCAAGCGTGAAAGAGGAGAGCCGTAGTATCTGCAAACCAATATTTATCGGAGATTAAATAGACAATGTAGCACCAGTACGGATGAAACAGAGAAAAGACAATGGAAACCACAGTAACTACACAAAAAGCATGCTGGCTCTACAGTTTTCATCAGTTGTACATTTTACCTCAGTGAGACATATTAATTCAATAACCAATAAATTAATACATGCAAAATAAATACACTTTCTGTTGCATTCCATATTAGGATAAATGACAGCAGTTCATTTCATAGGTAGTTTGGGGAAAAAAATTAATTGCCAGTTACCCCAGGCAAATGAACAAGACCCAAAAATCTGTGGGCTCTTAAACTCAAGTGTTCAGCACCCTGGCTTATCAACACATCAGAAGCCACTCCCATTTCCGTTTGTTTCCTTAATCTTTGCGTGGGGACCTTGAAGAGGGCTACCGTGGCACACCCTTTCAGTGAGCCATGGTTTAGCCACTGCTTGGTATTTAAACCCAACGCATCTTAAGTATGTGACGCTAAACATACTAACTAAGGCTCCATCTTGGCCCAAACACCCTAATGTACCACCCACCAAAAGGCTACTGTACAGAGAACTCTGTCTGCACTCTGATCTTCAAGAAGATAAGAGGTTTTTAAATGCTTTTTTAAAAGCTAGATGTACCCTTAAGAATGTGTGACAAAGGTAGACATCGTACCATATTACACAACCGCACCACATCCGCTACAACACACTGTCCCTACTACACAAGAGCTAAACACAGGAGCCCTGATGTTTTATTATGTAATGCTTTTATGGTATGATTTGGGACAGAGTCCTTTGGAGAACAGTCTGTAAAAACTACAAACTTACTGAGCGGCACACATAATTTTCTCTCATAAACACCAGTCCTATTCTAGAGCGCCCACGCGTATTTATTTATGGATTACAGGCAACTAGGTGGTGGCAATTTTTGGTGGCACGCTCTGGTTTGAGGTGCATGCTGGGAAGTGTGTGGATTGGATGGGTCCTGCCGTGCTGCAGATGGGGATTAGGATTACGGCTGGTGTGGTCGGGGGGGTGGGGGGGGAGTGGACTGGTTGTAGGGGGGTCTGATTTTTGCTGCATACAGCAATCCCCCAATTCTGTCATCCGCATCATTTGCTAAGGCAGACCTGGGGAGGGGTGGGTGAACTCATCATGTTTGCAAAATCCATGTATTGCACTTGACATGCGAAAATAACCTAGATAATGCTGCATGTTCAAATCGAAATTGAGCTGTGGATAACCATGATAAAAATGCCTGTACCCCCATACTGTTTGTATGACCTCAACGACTTTCATGAATAATTTCCGGGAGAAAAAAAAGAGTAAAAAAAAAAAAGAATATGAAAAAAGACAAAATAACATCCCTTTTAAGGGCAGAAAAATTATTTTATTTTTCCCATCCAACCTCAGTTCTGTGGGGTTACACGATATTAAGTACACAAATACAAGGGGAGAAATTTGATGATAATCTGCGGTGATTGTCGGTCTCAGGAGTTGTTTGGATTATGTGAGCGTGTGCAGCTTTGTCAGATCACATGTGCTACCTGTGACCTTGCCGTGAACTGTGTTTGTTCATGGTTATTTTTCTTCTCGGATACAGAAGAACATGCATGTGTGAAATAACTGAGATCAGTCTTATCTGGCTGATGGAACAAAAATCCCAAGAGGATCCCTGAGTACACGTAACATGTTTCTACGGAAACCAGTCTTGCAAAAGGTCATGCTGACAGTTTTGTCTCTAAGGGTTACCTTGGAGACCCTATCATACACAAACAGTTAGACTCTAAGAGACATGAATAGCATCTCTGGTAGCCTAGTTCTAAGGGTAATTTTGTACAATCATCTTCAAAAACCAAATTTTTCAGAAACAGCCAACAGACAATAGGTTACTTTGATAATTTAATTTCCTATTACTAAAACACAGATTCCAATTGATGTATTTCAATGCAAAACTGAAATTAACCATTTTAAAATAGTACACTCTTAACACATACAATGAATTCATACTGATTTCACTGTAAGTTATGTTACCAAGAACTGAGTCAACTGCTAAAATTCTTATCAGTAATTTTTTTCTTATCGATTTGTTTTTGTTCCATTAAGTCCAATAATCTTTTCAGCCCCAAAATGAATATTTACTACAAAAATTTTGTGCCTATGACCATAAATAATCAGCTAGTCTTGGTACACCAATGTCTGTCAAATGCAGTCCCAGGCAGTAGTGGTTTGGTAAACCGTGGTCTTCGTCAGCCACAGTCTGTGTGAGCTACGGTTCACTGCAGTGTGAGTCAGCTGTGGTCTTAGTGAACACTGGCCTTATCGGTCTTGGTCTGGCTCAGTCACAGTCATGCAGTTCTGCGTCTTGCTCACCTGAAGATGGCCAGGCTCAGCGACCAGAGCACCAGCGGCCTCCGCAGCTCCAGCTTCTGCCGCTCCCTCATGAAGTGCTGCCCTCCGAATATGAGCGCCGCGTACAGGCCGCAGAACACGAACGACTTGCTCCTGAATTTAGAAAGAGCGGGAAAACGCATGCCATTACAGACCCAGATAACACCCCCAGATACACACCTCCCTGTGCACCCCCCAAACATTACAGACCAAGGTACCCAACCTCATCACATAAACCATTTAAGATCGACACCAACCCAACAACGAAATCGGCATGACACCCTGATATCTCACCCCCCCAAACCACCATAGAGATCATCCCAAGTCCAGACATTCCCAACCACACACTCAGATACCACAGATACCATAGATATCACCCAGCAAAATAGAGCCATGACCCCTTAGGCCACCAGGGCCTTGACTGAGCCACAAACTCCTTCATCACAGGCCACAGCTTGTGTTTATTCACACAACTGGCAGTTTGCAGTCTGCTGGGAGGAAAAAATGGGATCTTTGATAAAATGTAAAGACTTCAGAGCCTAGACGGAGGGCGTGAGACATGCTGTTGAAGTAAAAACGCTGAAATAAGACGGGGGGGGGAAGGCAGACTGTGCAAGCTGCACACGTTATTGATTTGGAATCGATTTCTCAGCAAGGCCATTTAGGCATTAGGAGCCCAGGAAAGCATTTAACGGCCTTGTAATTTCTGAAGGCGAGGGGCTTTTTCCCCCGCGCAGGGGTTCTTAAACCTGGTGCCAGGTCCACCCTCAGCATGCTGGGAAAATAAGTCTTCATAAATTACCATTATTGAAATAATATGTTATTCAATAACTCTCTTTCCTTACAGTAAATTTGGAGCTAAATGAGACTATCAAACAGAATTACTACACCTTTTACTGGGTGAATTTGACCCATACAGTCATTTTTATGCAGTCCTTCCTCCTAATTTACTACAATTACAACAGTATGTGCATTAGTATTTGGAGATATGAGAATGTTTTCCAGCAAAAATGAACAAAAGACACTTTTCTCTGCAACTTCCTGTTCAGTTTATTGAAACTATAATCTCCCATTAAACATTTATTTCTCTCTTCCCTGCAACAGTGCAAAGACCACAAAGTGCAGTGAAGAAAAGTAAGTTAGTGTGTCCAAGGACATAATGGATCTCCTTCCGCCTTGTGAGAAATGTAATGAAATATTCGCGGTGTCATTGCGATCTGAAGTCCAGTGTGGCTGTGTGCAAATGGAATGAATTTATTCAAAACAATATCTGCATTTGAATTTATTCAAAATGACTTGAAATGTAACACAAATACAGCTAAGTATGCATTTTCATATCTATTTCTCGGACTTTCCCAAATGACGTCAATTCTGTAAAACATACAGTCCAAGGAACGAGATCCAGACGGTCTTCAAACTTTAAAAATTGATTTTTTTACCACATGTGGACTATTGCCACATGCTGAAAATATTAAACATATGAGCTTTTTCACAGTTTGACATACATTCTACTGCTATTTTAACAGTGACCTTCACTTTCAGTGACTTAAGTACCCCTGCAACCAAAATGTATGTTTCCATGGTGAATTTGAATGCTTCAGTATGAGATGAGCTTCTTTGATTACGATTTCCCCTTGAAAATAATGATCAAATCCTACTAAGTTGTCTTATATTAAAGTTTTGGTATTGGAAATTTTGTGGCTAAATGACCTACTTCAAAAATTCCTAAATTTACATTCACAATCCTTTGCCCAATATGCAAATCTCCCACTTGGCTGTTTGGTGGTTGGCAAAAGGAAGAGGAAGGTTAAGTTACAGGAAACACTACTTCCAGCTAGAGCAAGGTCCCCATATAGGTAGAGTAGTTGGCTGTGGGTTTGCAATTTGTACCAACGTTTGTGTTTGCTAACCGCTCTTAATCTGTTCCATCTCCAAGCCACGATGTAAGGTCCACTTTTGAAGCACTATTTCCCCATTAAACTTTCAATTTACCATTTCCTACATTACACCTGCTCCTTGATCCTGCTGCTCCCAGCATGGGCCTTCTCGTCTCTGTTGTCTAACTCTGAGTAGTAACACTGAGCAGCTCAGTAAGCCTGACTTTATGATAGAACTTAATTAGATATGTAGATATTTAATTAGATATTTCAATTTCAAGAGATTTAATGCATGTCCAATACAGACCACACACTCTAAGTCAATCCTGACACGCTTGCATTTCGAATGCACACATTTTGAGTACAAAAAGAATGACTCTGATTCTCCTGCCAAGTACATGGTAAAACAAGATTTACAGTGACATAAGGATTGATTAGAAATGGAACAAAAGATGTTTTCAGGGTACTTTAAGAAACTGGATATAGTTTTCCACTGAACTCATAGATCAGTGAGTTTGGTGAAAAAAAGGTTTGAAGTACAGCTTTAATGAAGCTGTCTCTAAAACAAAGGACAGAGTGCACTGGGATTAGAGCAAACCTGGGCTCCAAGAGTTTGTGACATGAAAGGCCACCTTTAAATAATTGAAGTCATGCTCCCCTTGATCACTGAAGACCAAGGGGGAAAATCACAAACGGCGCAGTGAGAAACATCTCACACAGTGCGGGGGTGTGCAGCAGGAAACGTTTGATCCTTGTTTTTGGGATGACTTCTGTGCTGTCAATACATGGACGAACCTGATGAGAACCTGCTCATCATGCAAGCCTCTGCAAGCTCATTTGCGGGCCGTCTGCAGCTTCTCTCTAGCTGAGCGTCTGCATCTGGGCTGTATTCTTACACCTGCTACAATCAGGACGTGTGGAAGCTCCACCGAGAGAGACATGAGAGGGCTTGTAGAGGTGGGAAAACAAGGGAAAAGGAAGAGGAGCGAAATATGAGCAGAGGCAGACAGAGAGAATATCGGGGAGCGGGAGAGAAACAGTGACGCATGAGAGGAAAAGGACACTGGAGACGAGGTCACAAAGACTCCAGACAGAAAGAGAGAGAGAAAAAAAGAGAGAGAGAGGGAGAGGGAGAGAGCTGGTCTAATGCCTGCTTATCTCACCTATTCAAAAGTGAGGGGATGAGAAAATAACAGAGGGTGGGACGGTAAAGGATGGAGGAATGAAAGCAGCACAAAAAAAGAGTAAGTGTGCTCTTTCAGCTACATTTCTTCGCTAATCAGCAAAATGGCTGCTGATGCAGGCCCAGCCCATTAATCACAGAGAGCTGGAGAGGCCAGGTGTCAAACATGAGCTAAGCACCCCAGATTTTACCCTCGTTTCCTCTGACTTATGGTTTGACATGCACCCCCCCCCCCCCACCCCCAATGCAGAGCTCAAAATGTGCCTGTGGGGGGAAGGAATATATGTCATGCAACCTTGCTTTGGTAGTGATTTTGGGATGAAAGAGAAATGAAAGTAAGGAAGTTGTCCAAAATTATAATACTAAAAAACTATCATTGAGTGGTCTGACGCCTCAAGAAATACTGTATCTTGGACTGTCAGATAAACGTCATACGCTAATGACCCTGGGGGAAAGTACTTTTCCACCTGCATTATACAACTCATAGCTCGCACAGACCTTAACTGAAATCTGATAATTTCATGCATTGCTTCACTGTTATGTAATCGTAATAAACATCCTCATTGTGGTCGTCGTAATCATCTTTCATACATATACTATCTCTTCTACTGCTGCGAATAACGATAACAGAATACAAAATGACAAGGACTGCATCTTCCCGGTCCTTCTGGCGAGGACCGATAACCTTGCTGCCGATACACGTGTTTTACCTGGACTGCAAGGATTTCCAGGGAGACAGTGTAGTCTGCGGCACTTAACGTCTTCATATATAACAGTGCTAAAACACAGACCGATTCTACGAACTAAACCTTAAAAAGACTTTAAGAAGTATAGTTTAGATACAATGACAGGCAGAGAAGTCTGGCGGCTGAACTCAAGACTGTCCGCATGACACAAGCGGGGGTCAAAGAAGGCCAGCAGGGGAATGGCAACGATGAAGGAAATATAAAGCAAAGGCTCAGTGTAACTGAGGAAATTAATCTAACAGCACACCCTGAACCGTGTGGTTCAGAGTCTTGATCGGGTCGTTGCTATTGTATCCTTGAGTGTGGTACTTAACCTCAGCTACTTTTGCAACATTATTAATATATACTTAATTCAATGACCCAGAATTGAAACGAATGGATAAGAATATAGGGCTTGTGGTGCTCAGTTATTAGAAGCATCTGGAAAAAGATTTTTTTACATACTTACAGTGCAATATCAATAAAAAAGACACATACATGTAGAACTTAATGGTACTGTACGACCTGCAGTAGTTACGTGTAAGGCTATATAAGGCAACATACTATTTCAAAGAACTCTGCAGACATCACTACTTGCTGAACCAGTTTCCTGACAAAGTAACGATGCGATGATAATATACGCTGACGATTAAATTACTACGGTTTTGATGTGCAAATGGGAAGCATAACTTCTACAACCTGTCTCAATTGCGCACGATTCTCTATTAAATTAAAGCATTAGCTCAGGAATGATCACAGTCAGGTTATTTGCTGCTTAGTGGTAGTGGTGATTTGAAGCGTCACCCTTCATGTTATATTCATTGATGTTCATGCCGTTTTTCAAGGTCTTCCTACGAGAGTACGCATTTGACATGCTGATCAAACTTTGTTCGGCATTTAGAACGGTTTTCATAATAGCGGCTACTAATCAGCACTATTGCGAAATTCATACACGCGCAAATAATACAACGAGACGACCCTTTAGGCAATTTGCATACATAAATATTGCCTTAGTCTATGTGGTCGAATTTCAAAGGAGCCGAGCGCCGTGATTCATTTAATCTGATGTACTTAATTTGGCATCAGCATCCCAATGTAACAATATAGTGCGGGGATGGAGGTCACTGTAATAGATAAGCTATAGCACGCCTGGGATACCCTTTTGGAAGGCAGTAAGAAGTTTTTGGGGATTCCATTCTCAAGGACATTTGAAGACAAGGCAAACCAACCAGATAAAACACCATTATGGACACATGCAGTTATAAATAACAGATTGACAAAGGACTCCTATATTAATGGTCGACCAAATGAGGTCAGTTCACGGAAGGCTGGATGAAATTCACTACAGACATTAGCTCTGGCTAAATGAAACTACTTACTACTGATTAATATGTAAACTGGAGGAAATTGTCAAGATCGATGGACCAACCCACTTTTTGTCCGTGATGGGAGGGAATCTACTGTGCTGTAAACCATTTTTATGAACATTATAACAATATTACTCACGAATAGCATACTCACCAATTCTCTTGCATCCACTCGATAGCAACCCTTTCGTCAAATCGTCTTTCGAAGTCATATTCTGCAAGGGGGAGAGGGTTCTCCGTCTCGTTCATTTTCACTGTATATACAGCACTGATAATTTCAGCTCTCTTCCGTGATTTTCACCCGAGCGGATAGCAATTGTCTGCTCGCCAGCAAATGCTGTCTCACGATAGATCAGTGTAGGAACTAAGCAGCTCAACAGTAGAAAGCGTGGATCGTTTTTTATGACAGATTGTAACAAAAATCGTATGAACAAATGAGTGTTTCGTATTTAAAGTTAATTCTAGGTGTTGACCCAAACTGCTGCAAGGCTACCCAGGACAGTTGTACTTCCCGGCTGTCATGCACGCACGCTAATCGATTCAATTGCCGGACGGAGTAGCAAAGAGAACATCCCCTCTCTCTTTTACAAACCAGAATGAAGGAGAAAGTGATGAAATACTCGTGGGAGGAGTTTACGTAGGGTGAGCTCATTGCTCCTCTCTCGCGCAGAGCGCGCTCGCGTCTGTGATTGGTTTTGGCATCTCACATGGAGAGTTTGGGCCAATCCTGGAATACATGCAAGGAAAAAGCCAACTTCAAGTGTCTACTCACGTACTCGGGTTACAGTAGACGGTGATGTTTATTGGACGAGCCTAGTGTGGTACCCCATTTGCCTCCATTTTGGCTCCGATCCGGTCACAATGGTTAAGGGGCCGGGTGGAGTCAGGCGCTGTCATTGGCAGGCGAGTTGAGAACTCACCGGAACATGTCAGGCGTGGTTTTTTAAGTGAGATCTGCACGTGGTGAACACATTTACCATTTCAAAAATCATCCTAACTTGCGACTATTGATGAATAGCATATTAATTACCATACTTTTGTAGACAGGACCAGGTCACCGTGTAGCTAACTTAAGGAACTGCTGTTGACTTACAGCATTTTCATGGGAAACGCCCCTGTATTATTGCTGGGCTTTTTTCCAGATGTTTCTCTCATGGGTTTGTGGTGGTGCAGAGCTCAGTTACAACTGTACAAGTAAAAGGTAACCATAGGAGTGAAACTTACTAATATTTCACAATGCTACGTGGGTTTCACTTTTAACTTGCGCCATTTAACATGCATGTGATTGAGTTACAGCAGCTACATTGATATGTTTTGCTAAGTACATACTGGTTGTTTAAGAAACAAAATAAAGAAATCACAAAGTTTTTTAATGACCCCATCAATTGTCAATGAATGAATAGCTGTTTCAAAAACATTTTAGATCTTCATGTCACTTTTCAACCTATCATGTTTCATTCAATGATAATGAAAACATTCTTAGTTTCAGCTGCAGGATGCAACATTAGATTCCAGTAATAAAAAATTACCTGAAGTGACCAATACCCCAGTATCAGACAGCTTGTACCAAAACAGTTTTTAAAAAAGTTAATACTTCAAATTTTACTGAAATTTGATATCATCAATTGTATCCTGTAGCTGTGACAATGCAGGTTGTACCCTATGAAATTAGCTTATGATGCAAAGTAGAGTGTAATTTTGGGACAAATTTGCATTTGTTCAATCAGGGAAGAGTATGTTCTGTTGGTCTATCGATGTAGTCTGGTGTATAAACTAATAGTCTACTGTCTAGAGTGTGCAGTGTGATCTGCCGGTGCTGTAGTGTAGTAGTAATCATTAGTGTGCACTGTGTGCCAGCTTGCTTGCCCATTAGATACTCTCTTCTTATAGACAGGGCCCATAGCTTGCCCCCTGGGATGCGAAAACAGGAGACTATCCACCACCAAGACTCCTATAGTGCCACCCTGTGGTGTCACATGACAGCTGGGTATCATATGACCCTACCCAGGCTTAGCAGTAGAGATATCATAGCAGACTACACAGATCTGAAGCACATTTCACTGACTAAAGGACAGGCCTTAGCACCTGTCAACTTCTGCCCTGTTATTGGGTCAAACAGCAATCACAGTCTGAGCAGCTAGGGTTCGATAGCCTTGTATGGTGACCCACCTTTGAAAAGGCCAAGCAAACATTCCAGCTCCTGTTTGCCACCACTGCCTTAAGCCCGTGTTCCTACTGCTACCGTGCTTCAGTCCTGAATTGAAAGACTGGAATATGCAAGTTGATCTGCTCAATAACTATAAAGTTATAGGCAGGATGGCACTGACAACCAACAGCGTTAAGCCTGTATGGAGCCTTAAACAGCCTACTTCATAAGCAAGTCTATCATTCACTATGACTGACTGCAAAGTTCTTGGTGCCCAGGGCAGTTGTAGCAGTGAGAGGACAAAAAGATGGAAAAAACATAAGAATATGGTTTGCCAGGGAAAAATATAGTTAAAGCTTAGCTGTCATAGTGCATGGTAAACCTCCTTTATTTATTATGAATTTATTATTTATATTTTATGAATATTATTATTTATATATGAATTATTTTATTGTACATGCTTTTTATTGTAGGAGGCTGTCCCCACACACACACTCATTGAGTAACTGGTGTTATATGTTCATGGATTATTGTATGTCTTGGGACTATTTGGGTGACATTTTCTGCTTTATGCATTAACATACACCACAGGGACATACATACTAAAAAAGTCCAGGCTGTCACAAAGTCCCCCTTTCCAATAGTGGTGCCTTATTTAAATGATTTCACTCTGTGGATGCCCTTCTCATTACGCAAGTTCTCTGGCCTGACCCCTATAAAGAAGCAGGGTTAGCGTATGGTGCTTTCACAGAATGCGTTATCCAGTGGTGCTCTGGTGCCCTCTACTGCTGAACTTCAGTACAGCTCACATTAAAAAGCAGGCTATCTGCTTTTACTTACTATTGAGGGTGTGTCCTGTTGTGATAATAGAAGTAAAAGCGAAAGTGTGGAGCTTTGGATGCACAATGGCCGCTAAAAGCACAATGCTGGAGAAAGATCTGTCCTGCCCTGTTTGCTTTGAGATCTTTAATGACCCCGTGGTGCTAGGGTGCAGTCACAGCTTCTGCAGGGCCTGTCTGTACCAGTGCAGGGGCGAGAGGAGCTCTCTGGAGTGTCCCCTCTGCAGAAGCAAGGCTCAGTCAGGAAGTCTCCTTCCTAACCTGGCTCTCAGAAACACGGTGGAGACATATTTAAGACAGAAGAGTGAGGATGAGGTTGTGGAAAAGGTGAAGGGCGACCATCGCTGTGGTCTCCATGGAGAGAAACTTCTGCTGTTCTGCTCTGATGACAAGGAGACCCTCTGTCTCGTGTGCCAGACGTCCAAAAAACACAAGACCCACCAGGTGTGTCCAGTGGAAGAGGCTGCGCTGGAACTGAAGGTACTAACTTTGAAATGTCAACACTTTTATATGATATTAATTTACACTAATTTACACTTAAACTATTTAGTTTGAGCAAAATGAATGTGCAATGTGTACATTGCTGAAAATTTCAGCTTTGTGGTAGTTCTGCTTCCTGGAAATACAGAAATTCACAGAACTATAGCCTCAGCCATGAAGTGTAATTTAAAACAAATATTAATATTAGTATTAAAACAAATATTAAAGCAAATATTATATACCCTTTCATATCTACCATTCAACATTTGCCATCTGATCATTTCTCAGGACACCATCTCCAAAAATGGTCATGGTTGCTAAGATCATCCCCGGCCTGTTGAATTTCATTGGTTGTCGGTTGCTGACAGACTTCTGGGAAACTGAAAGCAGATACATGCATGAAACCTGAGTTCCTCAATGTATGGATGTTAATTCATAGCATTTCATTACAGGGTGAACTCAAGACTGCACTTAATCCTATTAAGGAAAAACTGGACAGATTTGCTCAAGTTAAAGAAGAGTGTGAGAGAACAGCAGAACACATCAGGGTAAGATAAGCTTATGGGACCAGATTGTCATTGCTGGTCACACACGTTAAATATTACTCATGTTTAATATAGTGTTTCATCTCCTTCAGAATCAAGCCCAGCTCACTGAGACACAAGTGAAGGCAGAGTTTGAGAAGCTCCACCAGTTCCTGCGTAATGAAGAAAAAGCCAGACTAGCTGCTCTGAGGGAGGAAGAGGAGAAGAAGACTCAGATCATGAGGGAGAAGATCGAAAACACTGCAAGAAACATCTCCACCCTCTCAGATAAAATCACAGCTATAGAGAAAGCCCTGGAAACGGATGACATCCCCCTTTTACAGGTAGGAACCTAATATTCCTCCAGTCATGTTTACTTACACAGACACTTAAGCATGTAACACATGTTCAAACTCTTTAATACGCAGTTATTGGCCACCATAAATAGCATACCCTTAAATTGCCCTCTGCCGCCATCCCAGTGTCATTCATAAAACATAAATGTTAACAGTTGCACAATATCACAGCTATTACCATTCATGAATCAAATAACAGTCTGTCATATTTTGGTATTTTTCAGGAATATCAGGTAACTAAAAACAGGTATGTAGTCTTTCGCCTGCCTTCTTTTTGCATGTTGATGTTATTTCAAAATCTGCAGCAAGAGTGACCCCTGCTTGTTGTTACAGAGCCCAGTGCAAACTGCAGGATCCAGTGCTTCTTTCAGGAGCGCTGATAAATGTGGCCAAACACCTGGGCAATCTGAAGTTCAGAGTCTGGGAGAAGATGCTGGAGATGGTGCAGTATAGTGAGTGTCTGGAGGAGATGGGTGCAATGTGAATTGTATTGAAGCTTTGTGTTACATTTTAAGTGTGAGTTCTTGAGTTCTGCAGAAGAGATTCATCTGAGAACTGTGTGCCCATTGGTATCAGCTGCAACTGTCAGGGTCGTTTGTGAGAATACAGGCTAGTATGCATGTCCTTCATATGGCATCAGACAATGTCACCTCCCCTAACTCTGCAGCCCTCCAGCAGAGCTGCTCAGTCACTGCGCTAGGGGACTGCGCTATTTATACAGATTACGCAAGCAGAGCGACAAAGAAGAAGAATCCCTCCTATATATGACGGGACACCTAAAGCCAGCACAAATATTGTAAGGATCTATTTCAGGACTGCAGAGTCTGGATGGATCACCCAATCAAAGCAAGCCTTGGTCAGAGGCGGCAAGGCAGAAACTCCCTGACTGAAAGAAAGATGGGCCGGGGGGGAGCCATCTGCTAAAGGCTGGCATCGGGCTGTCTTAATGAGTTTAACAGCGCAGTACATTAGCGCTAATTGTCTGGTCAGTAGAGGTTAGCGGGGAAGTGCAGATTCTGGCATTGACAGGCAGGGGAACAGAACCAGGAAGTCAGTCTGGGTTTGTCGATCATAATTTTCAGCAATAGCCCAAAGCAAGAATCTGAAGCAGGGGGAAGAGAGATGCATCATTAGTGAGAAGATTCAGGCTTTAAAGATGCGTTATTCTGGTAGCGCTGTAGAATGCTATTGAGATTTGATCCTCTTTATAAATCAAATAATTTCAATCTGCTCTATGTAATGTGCTGTCCTGTTGAACAAGTTTTATTTTCCTTGAAGGGAAATGTTTGAAATGATGCATAGAATGTACTCCATATGTTTTAAATGGGTTCATCTAAATTAGTCTTTTCCCCTCTTGATCCTTCAGCTCCTGTGACTCTGGACCCAAATACCACTGCCCCTTGGCTCTCTCTGTCTGATGATCTGACCAGCGTACGATACACAGGAGTTAAACAGCAGCTTCCCAACAACCCGGAGAGGTTTGACTCGTGTGTGAGCGTGTTTGGATCGGAGGGGTTCACCTCAGGAAAACACAGCTGGGAGGTGGAGGTGGGGACCAAGACCACATGGACCATAGGAGTGGTGAAGGAGTCCATCACCAGGAAAGGACAGCTTAAGTCAGACACAGGGAGCGGGTTCTGGGTTCTAACACTGAGGAATGGGGATCAGTACAAGGCCGCAGGGGTGACCAAACCCCTCAGACTGAGGAAGAAACCCGTGAAGATCAAAGTGCAGCTGGACTATGACAGAGGGGTGGTGTCTTTCTATGACCCCAGTGACATGTCACACATCCACACCTTTAAACATACGTTCACTGAGAGGATCTTCCCGTATTTCTCTCCGCTGTAAACACTGATGGCAAAAACCGTGGACTCCTGTTGGTCTTGCCAATGCAGCTGTCAGTAACGATGACATGATCAAAATAAAGGCCCGCCTTAAGCCTACCTTACCTTAACTCACTGTGTCATGTTATGGGAGTTATCAGGATCTTATTACAGAGAGGGACTGTATTCAAATATTAAATCTGTTTTTTGTAGATACAGTGAAAATGAAATTTGATGTGCCCCGGTTTAACACGAATTCTGATATAATGTGAGCCATTGGACTTTTTTTAACTAAAAATGTATTTGTGTTTTAATTTCTATTATAACAACAACAATTTATTTGCAGAATTCTTTAATTCAAAGGTATTTTACTTGTCAGAAGGTAAACGTGAAAAAACAAGTCAAATAGGGCAAATATAGGGGTGTTTTAGGATGTTAGGTCAACATTGGCTCAGACTGAACGCTTGACCCTGATTTAAGTGTGACCTCACTTTTTTCACATTGACATTTTATGAACTTTAACGATCACGTTATAATGGGGCCACACTGTAAATGCTAACCCAAAGAATTAATTTCTGTATTCTAATTTCTGTCCCTGCACTTGTTTATATATTTCCTGATGTAGCCTGTAGTTTCTGGAGATTGTCTGAAACTACATGCAATGAGATCATTTTCCTGTCTCAGATTTTAGTCCTTTTACTTTTTTATACCTCAATATGATATTGATATTGTAATGGAATATTAGCCAATATGAAATCTATATGAATATAAATGCAAATATATATTTTTACCGCAGAAGGGAATTTCCTGACGCAAAAAAGGGCCAAAATTGGAAACTGTTTGAATTTTGACAGAATGACCCATGTATACTCTGTAATGTCTCAAAACAGACTCTTTATTTTGGCATGTCTCTAATGATACTAACTGACTTTGGTACATTCTCTTGAACTTATTTTTTTTTATTGTATTTAATGTAGTTTTTCATAGAGCATCAGATATTTTTCTTTATTTAAATGTTTAATATTCACAGGTTCTTGCGCAAAGCTTTTATGTTCTCAATGAGTAACTTCTACAGTATTTTAAAATGATAGAACAGGTCACACATTTTAAACAAGCATTCCCAACCTGAGTTTGGAACATGATGAATGTCAACCAGCATAAACATTTAACTGTAATTTATGAATCTGATTTTTTGTTTCTGATTTACTGGGATGATTACAAAACTTAAACTGAATGATGGATTGACATGTGGCTTGAAACTGAAAAGTAGCTCTGTCTATATGGTTATGGAAAACTTCAATATATGCACTGTAATAAGTCAATATTCTCTCTGAGGCGTACCCATTATAAATGTAGGACCTGAGAACTTGACTGAACACATCGTGTGAAAACATGAACTCTAATGAACTGTGTAGATGCACTGACATTTTCCATTCTGTTTTCTTGTGCTGCTATAATCTCACGAGCGGCATGTAGTCTACAAGTCAGGACATGACCTTACCGCTGTAACTGATGGAGATGACTGGCATTTTATGTGAGTGGTTCTGTTGTTTTGTAGCCTCTCCTCTTTTCTGTTCAGGGGTGGGGTAAAAGAAAAAAAAAGAAATTCTTCCTACAGCAACAACAAAGATGAGTGGTATTGAAAGTAGTTCTGAAATTTGGCATACAGTAGGTCAAGACATACGGTATATAAGATACATGTTTCAGGTCAGCATCAGAATTGACAATGTTTTTTCATAGCAATGTTAATCTGACAAATTGGTATTTTTATGGAGATTACGTTGTGTCTATTGTGCCACAAAGACAGCAACTGACTTTGTAAAACTGAAACAGTTCAAATCAGGAGTGATTAAATCTGGAGTATCCAAAATGTCTCGTGCTTCTGCCATAAAAATAACCTAAGACACAGAAGTGGTGAATAAACTGATCTATGTGGCATTTTCCCAGAAGAAATAAAAAATAAATAAATAAGGAGGTAATTTAAAGTACAGATGCCAGTTTAAAAAAAAAATGATGATTCATGATTTCAATACAACATGAACTTACAGAAACATGAACTTGCAGAAACATGAACTTACAGAAACATGAACTTGTCTGAAGAAAAAATACACAGTGTAGGACAGGGGCCATGGGTAGGACTTTCCTGTACCACTTTCCCAAACCAAATATGGGTATGCTTCAGTGAAAAAAGGAAATACTGAGTGGTTTCAATATGAGCAATTTTATTATTAGTTGACTGTAAACGTTTTTCTTACTTTTGCTCCAAATGTGGTTTGGCCCAACTGTAAAACTGGGAAAAGATTATGAAATATAAAGTTTTGACTGAGTAAATATTATATGAATCCTTGTTTAAATTTGATTGGAAAAGTTCATTTGACCTATCATTCACAATTCATACCTGTGGAAGCAATGTGTACAAGAAAAAACAGGCTCATATACTAGAAATAAATGGCTAAAATAAAATACTTGACAAAATAATGGGCCATTCGTGTGTCATGTGATGGTCTGTAATGGTCTGTCATGTGATGGTCTGTAATGACCCAAGTGTGTTTCGAATAAAAAATAAATAAAATGACTTCATTTTACACATGCGGTTGAGAAAAGAGTTAGCTATTGAGGCAGAACACCTGAGTCGTGAGTACTGTGAGGTCATTATTCAAATGGGATCAAGTGTATCTGTAAAAATCAAGAGCATTAACGAAATGAAATGATAACACTCGATTCAAATTTAAATGGAAAGTTGGTGACTGTTTATCAAGTACCCACGCAGTTGCTGATTCACAGTGATAGAGCAACAAAGCCTAACGCACGACAGTCTGGGGGTTCCCGGAAGATACAAAGGAATCAGAACTGTGAACTATCGTCGAAGGGTATGTTGATTCTACAGTTCCTTTGTACCTGAGAAGGAGAGAGCAGAGGTGTCTCGACTACCTGTTTTCATTCAGCTGAGTCATTGCAAGAGTGTTACTGCAGGACAGTTATAGCAACCACAAGAATGATAGGAGAAGGCAGGGAAACTGATGCCATGTGAATATTTTAATCTCGACTGTTGAGGATGATTTGATTGAGAAGTGACTCGTGTGGTTTAAAAGACTGTTTAAGTATTTGAAAGACATTGCGGGTGAGAATCACCACAGAAAAAGTAACGGTCTTTGTAGTTGATGTTTTGCGAAAAAGAATGCACGTCAGAAACACGCGGTGAGGTGGCACTGTGGTTAGAAGACCCAGATTCATTTCTCACCATCGCCAGGCTCCTTCTGTATGTGAGTGTTTTTTCTATCAGGCTCTACAATGGACTTAGTAACATGTCCAGAGCCTGTTCCTGTTTGTGATCCTAGATTTGAGGAACCAGGTATAGATAATAGATAATGGATGGAACGGTGTTGGCTCTTAAATCCCAGAAAGTAGTTATTAGGTGAAAAGTTTAAAATTTCAAACGGTTACATTTCCTACAATGTACCCGCCGTTGAGTGTCATGGTAAATTGAAATTTGTAGAATTACAGTGATAACCTACAGGTGGTGACCTTGTTTTCTGACATCTAAGTTCTCCGCTTGCTAACCAGTCGTCTGAGCTAGGACCACAGAATGGGGGTGTGTTCTAAAGGACGGGGTGTGTTCTCTCCGCTCTACATGTCTCTCACTCTCTCTCTCCTTCACTGTTATGAAACTGTATAAGCAAAACAAAACGGCTCAAAAAACAGATCGTATGTCAGATGGAGACGGCGTGCGAACAATGGCGACCAAACCATCGTTTCTGGAAGAGGAGCTTTGCTGTTCCGTGTGCTGCGATACTTTCCGGGACCCAGTTGTTTTAGAATGCAGTCACAGCTTCTGTAACGACTGCTTGCAACGGTGCTGGAAAGAAAAGAGGTACAGAGAATGTCCTATCTGCAGAAGGAAGTCATCCGTCCCCAAGCCCCCTGTTAACCTGGCTTTAAAAAACATAGTGGAGTTGTATTTAAAACAAAAGTCTGCTCAGAACAATGAAGTGAATTGCCGTCTTCACGGGCAGAAACTTCTGCTGTACTGTGAGGATGACGAAGAGCCGCTCTGTGTCGTGTGTCAGACCTCTAAAAAACATAGGACCCATCAGCTCTGCCCGTCGGAGGAGGCTGCGCTGGAGCAGAAGGTATTTGCTTGAATGCATTTGTGATCCAACTATCATATTCCACAATTTGTCACAACATGTATTTATTTTTAAAACTGTAGTCATGATATTCTCGTGTTTCAATGTTTATGGACAGTGCTAGTACACAGATGTGTGATGTGAAGCCCACTGTCTTGCAGGAAGCACAAAAAGTGAAAGAAGTTAGTCGGGAACTTAAAAGTCGCCTGAGCTTTTATTTTTGGCAAGGGAAAATATTTACTAAGACGTGCCCTCACCTAAAATAGCATGTTACCAATTATATGCATGAGATGTAAAATTTACAGATCTTTAAATGAGTTAATTAGTTTTCACAACTGTCGCGCTTCCTAACCTAATGCCCGAACACTGAAACATGACACATGAAACATAAACAGGGCTGGTATATCGAAGCCAATGAGTATATAAGATTGAACACGGAAGTAATTTTACCTTTAATAAATAGTGCTTCATTACATATTTCAAAAGTCAGTATGTATTTGATATTGATAACCATCGTATTTTATTGTGAATTATAAAGAGGGACATCGATCAAAGTGTTCTGTGTTAATTTCTGTGTCATACGTGATGTTGTAGCCGTGTACCAATCTTTTTCTTCGGACCGCAATTTCATTAAGTGTCACATCTCCCGTCGGTCGGCCAGGCTCAGTGAGTCAATAAGTAAGTCAGTCAATACTGAAGTGCAACGAGTTGTTTGTGTTGTTTAAATAACAAGCAGGGCTTAAATTTTGCGCTGAGACACAAAATGAGTGGTTGTTCCAGTGAAGGTATCGTGAATTGGTTGGAACGAAAGCCCATGTATATCATCGTTGGTGGCACTGGCGCACCACCAAACATTTAAGACCACGCTTGTGACGTTGTGCTTTAATACTTTATAATTCCTCGTCTGCGTAGAGAACTTCTCAAACAGTTCAGTGTATAAACATTGTGCTCAAAGTGGAGTTGTTGAAAAACTCCAAAGTGGAATTTTTGCAGAAGGGAAGGCAAAAGACTGAGCAGCCAATCAGATGTAGATGCAGGAGTTGATAAGATGACCAGATGTTAAGTGCTTGTTATGACTGTGTTGCAAAAGAATGCAACTTTTTGCAAATTTGCCAATCCTGCGCTGTCCGAGTCGGTGGGTGGGTTATAACTGCACCTCAATCGATATCGTCGGAGCTCCGATTTATTGGCTTATATCGGCCCGATATCCAATATACAGAAATATCTGTATCGGGGTCAATGACCCAATGTGTAAAACTCATGTCCAAATGAAATATTTGCCTGAATTTGGAACTAATACAGCGAATGCAATACATATCTAAAATTCTAAGACAACTAAAAGAATGATTCTATCATTATTTTGCAAGCGTCTGTTGAACTGTACCATAAAATAGGTAAGACATTTTATGTATAAAGATTTTTTTACTCATGTACTCACATTTAGTCCAGAAAAAAATTATGTCAAAGTTACCATTCAATTCCAAGGACAGAGTCACAATTTTGGATCAAATCATATTATTATACTTCATGCTAAGTCAATGAAGTTTAGAAGAGAACTGATGGAACCATGAGGGATGTAAGAGAAATTCAAGGATCCATGCTTGGAAAATGAAAAAGTACATACTGGCAAATATTTTTGTACGATTGTCAACATTGGTATCAGGCCCCCAAACCTAGTATCGGTCAGGTTCTAGTAACAACCACCTTATTAGACCCCAAAATGTATGTAATAAAGGTCAAAGATAGGGTTATGATGTAACAAAATGTATGTGTACACAGTATGTAATGAAATAAATACCAAAACAAAAGGAATTCAGTGTTTTACAGTAAACAGCAAAAAAGGCTATAAGCAGCTGTACATTGAAAACAGAGGCCTGAAATTCACAAACAGGTGTTTGTCCCTTAATGCAATTTTTTGTGTATTCATTGTGCATAAAACGGATGCAAAAATGAAAAACCACACAGGCTACTCTTGTCCATCTCTCCTCACTTGCTCCTAGTCTCTTTATTTCCTTCTTTTGACCCAATGAAACCACAGAGACTTTAGGATGCATATTCATTGCTATGGTACACACCCAAAACAAAACGTAAAAAACGTGTGTGTGCATGTGTGAGAACGAGACAGCAAACATGAAGCTACAACATTAAGCTCCATGATTCATTTCATCATTCACTTTCGAATACATGTAATACATGTGTATAGAGCACATTGTAATTATGTATAGTGTGTATGCGTTGTGTTCCTGGCTGTTTTGCTATTGTTCACATTGTTGAAGATGGCAACGGAAATAAGAAATGTTCTTTATTGCATGTTTTCAAGTTAATGTAGTGTTGATTAATAAATGAGATGTTTATTGTCTTGTGGTGTGGCCTTGACATGTATTCTTCTCGATAAATTCAAGCTCATCATCTCGTTCTAGAGAGAGCTCAAGAATGTACTGGCTCCCATCAAAGAGAATCTGCAGTTGTTCATTGAAGTGAAACAACAGTTTGAGAAAACAGAAAAACACATCAAGGTTGGTACAGTGTTAAATCATTTTTCATATTACAAATACAAAAAATGTACTTAAATATACTTAAAAATGCATGATGTTTGGGACACATCTCATAACAGGATTTTGGATACCTGGAAGTACAGTAAAAATACAGGAAATATGGGCTTTATGTTTTGATTATGTTGTTTTTTGTGTAATGAAAATTCCATAATGAAAAATTGGCCCTCTCCCTCCTTCTCCCACCATTCAGATAGAAAAAGTAAATTCTTCTTTAACTAAAGGCCTATTGGATCTTACAGCAAAAGGAAAAAGCAAAACAGTTTTGAACTCGTTAAGACATACACTGTACTCTCTGCAGCACTGAAAAAATAGTTTTGTAAAAGAACATGGCAGATGAGGTGGGAAAAACTGCTAAAAGGTGAAAAATCAGACTGTCAATTGGATCTTACAGCAAAAGGAAAAAGCAAAACAGTTTTGAACTCGTTAAGACATACACTGTACTCTCTGCAGCACTGAAAAAATAGTTTTGTAAAAGAACATGGCAGATGAGGTGGGAAAAACTGCTAAAAGGTGAAAAATCAGACTGTCAATTTTGGATGAGAGGTTCAGTCCAGATGCTGTTTCCCAGGTTCTGCTGCTGCTGCTACAAAGGAGCATTAGCTTTTCTCAGCATTAGCATTTGAAATACATTTGTTTATGGAAATAAATCTGTTTTTGTTTAGCAAACAAACTCTCTCCTGTTGTTTGGGGTTTTCAGCTAACATGGAGTTGCACTTCAGAAGTTGTGTGGGCAAAACCTGCAAGCACATTCCACGCCATCATATATCAGAGAACGATGGCCGAAACAGCAGTACTGGGTGTTCCACATATTTTCTAAAACCAATGAAAAAGAACTAAAGTATTTGCTTTATTAAGTACTAGTTGACTGTAGTGAAATATATTATTGATGGGGGAAAAACCATTCAGATCTGTCTGTAATGATATTAAAGAAGATAAAGGATAGCAGAATAATCCCCCAAACCGGACATTAAAAAAGGTATATGCTGCCAAAGCTTGTGGCCGAGGGGCGGGGATTTCCTCTAACAATGTTAGCGTCATCGATTCCCAGGAGCTAACAATGCCTCAAGGTGATGACTGCATACGCTTGCAGCAGGTGATAGAATGATAAACATCTTGTGTTTCACGCGCACAGGAATGGGTGTTAGCTTCTCTTACTGAAAATAATTACCTGAGTTAATCAGCTCTTCATTTAACAATGAAATCCCAGCATCTGTGTTTCTACATAGAAATCTTTAGATACGAAATGCTGGCACAACAATTAAAAAACAATGTCTAAACCTGTTGCAATTTTAAATGTAAAAATAATAGGTTTTGTCCACTTTATTCAATTACCATTCTATACCCTGAACACGATTCTTGCTGCTAAATAAAATAAAAATAGGTACTTGCATTGTCAGAACTTTGTATGTTATTTAATCTTGTGGTGCTAAATGAGGTACTATGGTGCAGTAGATACGGAGCTGGGCTTGTAATTCAAAGGTTGCAGGTTTGCTTCCCTGGTCGGGCATTGCCCTTGTACCCTTAAAGAAGATACTACATCTGAATTGTTGCAGTAAATAATTAATGACTGTCTGCTAAAGGTAACAGGATCTTCTGAAGTCTCAGAGAGAGGGGTTTTTTGTGTCGTAAGTCACTTTGGATGAGTGTGTCTGCGATATACCTGTGATGTAATACGGCGTTTTTGTTGATTTTGTCACAGGCCCAGGTCCAGCTCACAGAACTGCGGATAAAGGGAGAGTTCCTGAAGCTCCGGAACTTCTTGCAAGACGAAGAGGGAGCCAGCCTTGACGCCCTGAGGAAGGAAGGAGACGAAAAGAGCCAGCTGATGAAGGACAAGATAGAGAGCATAACAAGACACATCTCCACCCTGTCAGACAAAATCGCAGCTATAGAGAAGGTTATTGAAGGTGAAGACGTCTTGATCTTGAAGGTAGGAGCTCGATTAACATACAGGTTTTCTGGTGTCATGGAGAATGATCCCAGCGCTGATGTGAAGTTTGTGTCTGTAAGACACACACACACACACACACACACACACACAGTCTTGAGTCATGCCAAGGAATTGCTTCTGATGGGTTCTGTTCATCTGTTTTTTAATATTCTGTTATGTTTCTGATTGTTTCAGGCCTACAAAGACACTAAGCGAAGGTAGGACCACTCCCTCGTGTTCCTCTTGGTTTATTTACCTAAGCTCGAACCTCATAGCACGGCAGTGACTCTCTGTTGTCTTTTCAGAGCCCAGTGCACACTGCAGGAGCCAGAGCCACATCCCTCAGGAGCGCTGATCGACATGGCCAAACACCTGGGCAACCTGAAATACAAAGTCTGGGAGAAGATGCTGGGGATGGTGCAGTACAGTGAGTATCTTGGTGAGATTGGAGAAAGGTAGAATATCAGTACAGTAGAACCTCAGAGATGCAAACAACTCCAGAACAGCGATTGTTCGTAAGTCTGAAAGTGACACCAGAATACACTATTTTATGTATATTGAATTCCTGATTGATTGACAGCATTTCTTACATTGTTGTCGCCACTGCTCTCACACTGTAGCCACCATCAGTCAAACCAGAGGGAAGATTTTCTGTTAAACTGGCACATGAGTAGCAATTAAATGCTGAATGCAAAAAATGCTATCACCAATGACCTTTCAAAATGGATTTGTCCAGCCTGTTAGTTTTCCCATATAGTATGCTTTACCAATAGTGCTGACATGTACCTTTGTGTAAATATGATTATGAATATTTTGTGAGGTTTTTTCTCAGTGGAAAGTGTGTTAACATTTTGGTGTGATGCTTACTTTCGATATCAGAGCTTTAAATTGATAAGTCATTATTATAATGTCACTTCGAAGTTTATACCCCATTCAGGTGACTGGAATTTTGAGTATGTATTCTGAATCTCTGTAAATTTTATGTAATTCTGTTTCTCTTTGTTCAATATTATGAAGATTCATGTCCTGACATGGTATGTGTATAAAACATTTTCAGAACTTTTTTCTCTTGATCCTTCAGCTCCTGTGACTCTGGACCCCAACACTGCGGCACCCTGGCTCCTTCTGTCTGAGGATCTGACCAGCGTGACGAACACCGGTTTCATTCAGGCCCTCCCCGACAATCCGGAGAGGTTTAACCCCTGCGTGGATGTTCTGGGCTCCGAAGGCTTCTCCTCAGGGAAGCACAGCTGGGAGGTGGAGGTGGGGAACAAGCCGGAGTGGACCATAGGTGTGGTAAAAGACTCCATCACCAGGAAGGGCAAAATTTGCTGCGACCCAGAGAGCGGGATCTTCGTTGTAACCTTGAGGGCTGGCAGCGTGTACGGGGCGGAAGGGATCACCCCCCTCACGCTGAAGAAGAAGCCCCAGAGGATCAGGGTGCAGCTGGACTTCGACATGGGAGAGGTGTCATTCTACGACCCCAGCGATATGTCGCGCATACACACTTTCAATCTCTTGCTGATGGACAGGCTCTTCCCGTATTTTTCTCCGTGCGTGAACATCAACGGCAGCAACTGCGGAGCCCTGCAGATCTGCCCAGCGAAGGTGTCGGTAACTGTGACATCATCCCCATTAGACTGTCCGGTAACTGTGACATCATCCCCATGAGACTGTCCATAGCAGTCATTTCATCCCTGAGAAACTTTGCATAGCAGGGTTAGCAATTATTTCTTGATAAATATCCAAAGGGAATTTTTTTTGTACTGTTTTTTATACTGCACAAAGAATAAAAAATGTCATATGTACATTTGTACACTTGTACATTCCACTGATGTACAAACACTAGCCATAGGACTGCCTGTTTTATTTATTCATATGCAAATGTACCCCCCTAAGTCGTGCAGCTACTTAAAATTTTATAGGACAAGTAATTTTGCTTACTGGGTATCATCAATGTTGGCCCTGTATCACAAATAATGTCTTTGCCATATTGTGCAGATTTTGATGCAAGAAAGAATGTGAACCTTCCTGATTTAGACAGATTTCTGTGGAACCCGGTTTACCCTGTCCTGCTGCTTCACTTAATGGTACTTTGTTGCCTTGTTCGGCCATGTTGGGGCTCATTCTGACCTCTAAAAAGAAGGGAGGTAAAAGTACTGACTCAGGTCTTGCCATCATGGCGGCTCACTGACAGAGAAAGAAACGCTTTTATTTCTGTGGTAGTTATGCGGTTGCATAGAAAAAAAGTCAAAATTAAGTAGCACTTTTCTGGAATGTTGAACATTTTGTTGTTTTTATTTGGCTTTTCATTGTTTGTTGCTGTCTTGTTTCAGGCAGGTCAAGTGAATCTTTTTCAAGCCCTAGCAGAATTCAAGAAATATTCTTTACATTTCAAAGTATTTCACCAGTACTGTATTTAATTGAAATTAAAAAAATAAACCAAGAGCAAAACAAAACAAGCAGCGTCAAGATACATTTATTTCAAAGAGGAGTACTTGTTCTTCATTAAGATACGAATGCGTCAGTACGATTGTCTACGTTCTTTCTAAAAATAGCCAAAAAGTGGTTAAGATCCTTATCAGTTTTCTCTGCGTCTTTACTGATATTTGATCATGATTGTCCGTTGTCATGCCCTGAGTCACTCATCACTGAAACTGAAACCCAACATAATATTGTTGTATGACATCTGATGTTTACATTTCAACATGCATTTCTATGGTTACACATTACAGACTTGCTCTGATAGGTTGAAAAAAATGGTGTGGCCGGGTCAACATTTGGAATCTCATGTATCTGGTATGTACAGTGAGTGGTGAAACTGTAGTGGCACTCTCTGATAGGCGAGTGCATCTGTTGCTCTTTGAAGTGGCCAGCACAGTGATTCCCGGAACAGTGAGTTACGTCTTACTCACTCTAGCTGGGTTTACTTTTGCTTTTACTGTTCATTGTCCAACAGGAAGAGCGATTGTGTCAACTATAGTTCTGTTCTACATTTTCACAAGAAAGGCAACAAGGATCCGTTTTATGTTACATGCTGTGTGCTGTGGGAGAATATAACTCATTTCTACTGAGGGAAATGACCAAAAATGCTGCTGTATAAATATTAAATTCAAATGGCGGTGTAATTCACACATAGTAAACATGCAATTAAGGTCTTGTCCCCTTCATCTTACGTCACTTATGACAAAGAACAAAAGAAAGTGTTCCTTTTTTCAGGTCCATCCAATATCAGTGGAGGGGCTTTCATCTTGAGGCAAACTGAACCGTTGTTATTGGCTTTGATAGAAAACCGTCACCTTTTGAGTTCAGTTAACCCACATGCTGCAAGAAAGGCTTTCAGACGCCAGGCATGCTGCTGATGGGTGACTCACCCAGATACAATGACGGAAATTCCAGGAGGGGCGGAGATGGGTTTGGTGTGTGGGGGTACAGCTGCACAAACTCTGATAGTAGGGTGGGCCCTTTCAAACCGTATATGGCCTCAAGGGACAGAATTTATGAAGAATCATGTTTTAGTTACTCCGATATGCACTCACCCATATCTACATGGTCAGCAAATCTTTCAGGGTGGGGATATATAAAACTTACAACAGTAAGGGAAACTGCAATACCTGCTCAGTGTTCTTGGATGGTCACCTAAGACAAACCAATTCAATGATCAAGAGGTGTTAGAACAAAGGGAGCTGATTGGCTCTTTCCCGAATGACCATGTGATTACCTTCCGCACCACACCCTTTGATCCAGACAATGTGGGAGACAGGTGTGAATTCAGGATAGGTCCGTGTGTTTGTTTGTGTGAGCGTGTGAGCGTGTGAGCGTGTGAGTGAGCGTGGCACTGTACAAGGTGTGACACCTCTGTCCCTTCCTGACTCTGTGGAGTCTCCGAAAACAATGACATGTAACAATGTCTATTTGTTTCGTTGCTACCCAATCAGAGACAGGAACCGACACTTTATTTAAGGTTTTGGGGCAGTAAAAGCTCGTATCCACACAACACTATTTGGAATTTGATCAGGCTTTCTTTTACCCGGTACGTTTCATACTGTTGTCACATTCTATTCACAAGAAGGAGTAATCCCTACACAATTGTATCGAACCGTTAAATGTGTGTTATGCTCAGAAAAACTTAATGGATTCAGGTGATTTTCCCCACAAGAGGGAGCTCAATGCCCACTAAGTTATTCAGTTGATTGTCATACACAACTATTTTATGAAATAACTGAACTACAGTACAGGCATATTACACATTTAGAGTACAAGTGTGAAATTATAAGCTATGACAGTCTTAAGCTTACAACCTTACAGTTTATTCATCTGAAGTCATAAAAACGTTAATAAAATATATCAGTGGAATGTTTGGTGGTTTGTAGACATCACTATATTGTAAGGATAGGAATACTGTGTTAACACTTCACTGTGTCCCCAACAGGTGGCAACCCCTCTACACTGAGCAACATTATAACGAAACAGAAAGCAGCCTCAACCTGCTTGCAACCTGTTGTTTTACAGCTGATTATTTACAGTATGCAGCAGTTATGAATGCTTCAAGATGATGCAAAGCAAATGAGTGGCCAGTCATTTGCAGGACTTTCTTTCCGCACCTACACTAACCTATTGCAAATATCCGCTCTGCAGACTTATTCATGTGATTTCCACTAGAAATAAACGTTGACTGGTAAGGTTCAATTTACGTACTACAGATTATTTCTAGTATAGTACTTTTTTAAGAGATATGAGTGGCTAACAAACAGGAAAAACTAAGAAGCCAAGCAATTTTTTACATTAATTAATGAAGAGCAGCCTTCAGTATGAACAAAAGAGCTTAGTTCACCTCATCTGGATTCATCATGCATGGAAATGTTCAGTTTAACGTTGTTTATAACGCTAAGTTATATAAGGGTAGTCGTAACAAGACTACAGAGGTACACCGGTATAGATATAGCTCCAATCACAGAATCTAAAGGGATATTTTAGCGTAAGGAATTAAATCATTTGTATATCAACACAATCATTTTAAATCAACACATTGTGTTGAATTATTGATTTATTTAGTAATCAGCCATATATCATGTCCTGCATTACCCTGTCAGGGTTTATTTCACAATGACCAGCTTGCTGTTTATAAACCCTTAAAGGGGTGTTCTAGGCATTTCTGGGTCCTCTTACCTCCAAAATAGAAAAGAATAGGTTGACACTGAATTTGTGCTTTTTGTACTAAAATGTGCATTTATTATTTATTGTCTGAGGGGAGTTAGAAGGAAAAGTGTTACATAAAGTGAAAAAATAGGTTGCCACTGAAAGTTGTGATTTTTTGTTTCAAGATGGTGGAAAATCATGTGCATTTATTATTTATGATAGAAAAAGTCATCATAAATGTTTCCAAGGCAAGACTTTTTTCTCACTTGCCTTACTTACCTTGCAAACTCTGTAGCCGTGTTCCCTTACATGTATGAATGAGATCTCAAACCAGTCTGAAAGGGCTGCAGTCTTTGCTGGTTTTCATCGTTTGCTTTTAATCTCTGACAAGGAGTGTGGATTTTTTAGCCTATTAGTGACTTACTAAATTAAGGGCCAAAATAGACCAGAACTAACACAACCTGTGGCCCTCCAGGTGTGCTATAATAAAATATGGTGACTACAATTCAGTGGAAATAGGCGCATCGGTAGCTAAGGATGAGGAGACTGATGCTTATATAATTCTGTGGAAATTCAAAAATGGTGATTGCTGATTTGAACAAAATGGCTGAAATACATAACTGCAATCATCATCCCTTCTGTTGGTCGGCTCATATGACACTCATAAAGCCTCTCATGGAAATTTTACTGATCCTTTCAGAGAAATCAATGTCATAAACCAGTAATTTTTCATTTTACCCCCAGACACTTTTCCTGGACTCTGATATCAACAACACGCCCAAGGCAAGCCTTTGCATATTTCAGCCATTTTATCACTGCACACTAGAATTCAGAGATGAATTAGAATATATTAATAATGGCTTTAGCACATCCAATTAGAATCCATTGAATCTCTAAACATTTTAATGTATGCATTATAATTCTATGAAACTTGTATTTATTATAGAGCTCTCATATGTATCATTCCATGTGAACATAGAATGCCTTTAATATGTAGTCTGTTTGTAAAACATGAATATTCATTTTGTAAGTTGTCATGGAGATGGATTTTCTGTTGTTACAGATCCTGAGGTGGATTGTTTGCTGGCTGCAGAAGAGAACATGGAAGAAAGCGCAGCAAAACTGAAAAGAGCAACACTATCTGTTTATAATTTACTAGGGGAGATAATTGCAGACCTTTTCTCAAGTGACGCAGTCAATAAACTGAAAAGGGAACCTGGGTTGTTGGAAAAGGACGATGGTGAGAGTGTGAGACTGTGTACATGGCTAGTGTTGGGCGTGTGCCTGTTTTTGGGAGAGTTGCAGGGGTCAAGTGCTCGGGACAGGCGGAGTCCATGGCAAGGCTTTGATGTTTGGCTGGTGATATGCATGTGTGTATGGCCAGATGAATGGGTGGGCCATGTTGCATGGCTAGTGTTCTCTGAGAGGCTAGAGGTGGACGTCTGGCTACAGCTAGGCATTTGGCTGGGGCTTGGCATGGGGCTAGGTTCATATCTTTGGCTTAAGATATGTGAAAGCGTGGCATTACAGAACATTCAAGGATTCAGTGAAAAAGATGCAGACGTAATAGCACCTGCAATAGTTTCACTTACCACATTCATAAAGTTGTTCTCTACTGCATTTCTGATGTGTTTATTACAAAGGTTAGGAGCAGGGGTTGGGGTGGGTTCATTCGCACACTTTGTTACACTGTCTGGATTTGGTTTATGGATAAATAATCTGTCCAGCCATACTTCAGTAATATCAAATGTCATTGTGTTGCTGGGGATAATCGCATGGTTTGTGTTTTACTCATCATTAGGTATACATGCATGGATAGCGGGGTTTGTTGTATGGTTGTTGTTGGGTGTGTACATTGCTTTGTTTAGGGAACTTACGGAACACAATTGGAAGTTGTTAGGTATATTGCTAATGTTAGCTTTATGGCTCTGGTTAGGAGCATGGTTAGAGACAGGCGTATGGTCGAAATTCTGTGTTTGGCTAGGATTAGGCACATGGTTAATGTTTGGTTCACAACTAAAGTTAGGTGCATGGCCAGCTTTAGGTGTATGGGTAGGGTTAGGTACATGTGTGCCATTAGGTAAATGTAAAGCATTGGCTGCATGGATAGGAATAGGCATTTGGTTAGTTGGGGATGTGATGGCCATGCACTAGTTGTGGGTATATAGCTGTCAGCAGATTTCATGTGTGGAGCTAGGGCTAATGAATAGTGGCCAGACGTCATTGCCTCTTGGTATAGAGTGCTAATTGTGTATTATATGTTTATGCAAATTTTCAATGAACCAAGTGAAACAGCATGTTGATTATCTATTGTCAAAATGTAATTATTTTTATCATTTTCTCCAATGACAAATTTTAACGCTGTATGTGAAGAAGCTCCAATCCTTTCTGTGCCAAATCTATAGAGGACAGACAGGTAGTATCAATATTGCAGCCACCACACCTAGTAAATCAGAAATGACTTCAGTTCAGTGAAATGAGGATGAACGGGAGGGGTGATTCTATTTCAGGCAGCCCATGAGCCCTTTGACTGGGGAATCGAGTACCAGCCTAGCCTTGCCAGCCTTCTGCCTGGGACTGGCCACAGATGTGCATTACCCAGAGTTCATTTGTGTCATTGCTCTCTAGTGGCCATTCTTGGTTGACTGGGCACCCATACATGGACAAACCAAGTACTAGAACTGCAAAGCATTTTGAAATTGCTGGAGCTGGATGTATTCTGCAATTCTGTAACGACATCTACAAGCTAAATTTGGTGTCCACTTTTGACCGTAGTCTTTTGCCATGATAAGTCCAATGAAGCTTTTTTTTAGAGGATGCACATTTCATTACAGCTGTGAACCTTACAGAACTTTGCATGCATATCAGAACGTTTGGAAGCTGGAGTGCTGCTTCAGATTCAGAAGCACTGAAACAGGAGAAGCAGGAGGGCAGTGACCACAGCCTCATGAATAAACAAAGTCCAGTAAAACACACTGTGCATTTACCAGGAAGGAGCAATGGACTTTGCCCTGGAATGTTGAAAGATCTGAAAACATGACTCAATAAAGTCCATTTTATGACTTCCTCCCAAGCAAAGTACAATGGAATTACAATGGAGGTCTGTCTCATTTTGACAGCTGTCACATTTGGTTCCATGGCCAGTGTTTGGTTCAGAACTCAAGTTAGGTTCATGGCTGGCTTTAGGTGTATGGCTGGTGTCAGCTGAATGCATACCCATAGATGTATGTACAGGGTTCGGTGCATGGTTAGAAATAGGTATTTCGCTAGTTGGACATGTGCTGGTGAAGTGATATTTGTAGGTGTATAGCTGTCTGCAGATTTCAGGTGTGGAGCTAATGAACAAACAATAGCTATGGCTCATTGTCTGTTTGTATAGAGTGCTGATTGCATGGGTTTTTAAAAAAAAAAAAATAAATCTAGAATGACAACTTGTACTAAACCAAATGAATAATTTTCTCTGATGTGCTACTGATGTGTAATGTGTGATGTGAATATCTCACTAAACACCAAAGTGTCATCTCCATGGGCTGGAGTCATAAGCCATAAGCCTTGAGTCTCTTCTCCTACCTACCTATACCCTAATAAGAGTGGGAAAGTACCAAATGTTAATTGACATGTAAAGTATTCCATATTGATAGTTATAGTTAGCAGAAGTATGTGTGTGGCTATATGTGTATGCATTTTAATAGGTGTGTAGTTAAGAACACCTGTTCAGTGCTAAAGGATCTTTAGAGAGTTAGAACCTCAGTTTCACGTCACAACCAAAAGATGGAACAACGTTATTCTATCAAGATGCTACAAACGTTTTCCCTCCTCTACATAATTGTAATTTTCTGTCCATTCCAATTCCCAGCATTCCCAACCTTTCAGTTTTGGCTCCTTGCAAGGTTCAGTGCAGAAACCCCCACTCAAAAGGGGACTTTTTATCACTTTAGCCAACTACTGTTCTGAATTATTTTCTGTGTAGGAAAATGAATGTCATGATTTGTTCCAGTCAAGTGGTGACACAATGTTTTTGTTACGGTTATACACAATAACATTTCACATTTCAGCAGCTTCCAAACTGAGAAAAATTCTATGCAGATTTGAGACAAGATCTTCGTATCAGAACAGAGGAGATTGCTCCTCTGAGATTTCCCCTCTCACCAGGGACCTGCTGAATATACTTTAATTTCTATTTTTTGGACAAGAGTTTGTGGCACCTGGTGGACAAACATGGAAGTTGCAGTCTGACTTACATCTGACACTGCTTCTTTGTAATAACCATTGATTAATCACACTTAAAATGTTTATATGAATCTAAATACTGTCAAAATAAAACAACAACAACATGCATTGCTGTTTTAACATGGAACTTTTTTCTGAATTAAAAAAGGTTGTATTCAGTATAGAACAGGTTAAATAAAATGTCAAAGAAAAACCTAAATCATTTAATGTGTTAAAAAAGAGGCAAAAAACAAGACAGCTTACAAGAAACAAGTACAAACTGCATCACAAAAGAGGAACAGAGGTGGCAATGCAAAGCTCAACAGCATAGACCGACAGAAATGTCCCAAGCCTGAAGAATTAATCACAGAACTGAAAGTTCCACTTTGTGATTCACTCTCAACAATTACTGTCTTGTGACATTTATGGCATAACTGCAACTGCAATTAGTAATCAAGGCCAATATGCAACCTGGGGTAATGAGCACTAAACCAGAGCCGTAAAAGAACCAGCAGATGTCTGGCCAGCCAGGAGAGGGCGCCAGATAGCAATGACCGACTACCCCAGCTTCTAATACAAGGACACTGGGTCACCCAAGAAAATAATGCCACTTCTTGCTAACTGGAAGAATTTTGTTCATCATATTCAGCTAAAATGAGCTGAAGATTCAAAATATTATTGAAGAACATAAATTAACTTGCATATATTCTCTCAGCTCAAGATGAACTGCCCAGGTAGGCTAAGTGACCTGTTCTCATGATTGAAGGTTTGCACAGGTGCAGCATGGGAACTGGAGGTGTGTCCTGTAGGAGGTTGGTAAGAGTAAAATTGAAATTTGAGACATTCTTTGGTTCAAAGGCTTGTTGCTTGAGCAAGTCAGAGTGTGTCAATGGCTGCTAAACCTTCGTTTCTGGAAGAGGAACTATGCTGCTCCGTGTGCTGTGAGCTCTTCACAGAGCCGGTTGTCCTAAAATGCAGCCACAGCTTCTGTAAGGTCTGTCTGCAGAGATACTGGCAAGAGCAGGACTCTCGAGAGTGTCCCCTCTGCAGGAGAGTATCCTTCAATGAGCCTGTAGCTAACCTGGTCCTGAAAAATGTAGTGGCATCCTACTTAGAGAGGAAGGCAGACACTAAAGGAGAAGACACTGGCGGTGAGACTGAACCTGTGGTGAAAAGTGAAGAGTGTTGTGGTCTTCACGGAGAAAAACTTCTGTTCTACTGCGCCCATGACGAAGAGGTGATCTGCGTCGTGTGTCAGATGTCAAGAAAACACTTACAACACCACGTGTGCCCTATAGAGGAAGCAGCACTGGATCTTAAGGTACTACGTTCATCGAATTTTAGTGAATTAATGTACAATGTTTGCTAAAACATTATGAAAATGAATTAAATGTACACGTGTGTGTGTGTGTGTGTGTGTCTGTGTGTGTATGTGTGTGTGTACATTACATCCTTGAAAACTACAGTTTACAACCTTTCACAGGAATCCTAACCCATACAAGGAAGTATGGTAGTTTAAGGGAAAACACTTTTTATTATCATTTTATAGTACAGTGGTCATTTGAAGTACAGCTGTCACTGTTGTGTTATCTTATAGTTGTCATGCTTCTCAGCTGACTGTTTGATCTCATTCCAGGAGGAACTTGAGAATGCACTGAAACCCGTCAAAGAAAAGCTGGAAAGATTCACTCACGTTAAACAGGAGAGTGAGAAATCAGTCAGTCATATCAGGGTGAGTAGTAGCACCACATTTTTGATTTACTTTACATCATAACTATACAGAAATGTTCTCTCTTTAATATTGACCTTTGAATTGCAGATTCAGGCCCAACACACAGAAAAGCTGGTAAAGGCAGAGTTTGAGAAGCTCCATCAGTTCCTGCGTGAAGAAGAAAAGGCCAGACTAGCGGCACTTAAAGAGGAGGAGAAACAGAAGAGTAAGAAGCTGATGGAGAAAATCCAAGACGTTTCAAGACAAATCGCCAACCTTTCAGACAAAATTGCAAATATGGAGAAGGCCTTGAGGACAGACAACATCTCCTTCTTAAAGGTAGGAGTTTGATTTAGCTGCAGTTCTGTTGGCTCAAACTGACCAATAAAATGTATGGACATTATCTCTTAGATAATGAGAGTAATAATTGTAGCTAATGGATGCAAAGTCCAGTATCACCTAATTATTCCATAGCTGGAAGTCTGGGATCCTGCAAGTATACTGGCATAATTACAATACTATTTAATATGTCAGTTTTTGAAATCATACCCACCGCTCATATATAAACATTATGAATCTATATTTTATTTCAGAGCTACAAGGATAACAAGAAAAGGTATGTCGAGTATGTATTGTCTTCATATTGTCAGTGCAAGCCATGTCAAACCCCACAAGATTAGTGACCTCTACTTGTTATTACAGAGCCCAGTGCACACTGCAGTATCCAGTGCTTCTTTCAGGAGCCCTGATAAATGTGGCCAAACACCTGGGCAACCTGAAGTTCAGAGTCTGGGAGAAGATGCTGGAGATGGTGCAGTACAGTGAGTGTCTGAGGGAGACTTCATTTTTTATACAATTCTATGAGTTCTCTGTTATAATAGTAATCTGAGAGATCCCACTAAGCTGTTTGTGTTAAACAGTTTTTGGCCAGAATTTATGTTGTTTTCTGATGCAATTGTCACATTTGAAATGTTAGGTAATAAACCTTAAATATGCATCTAAACTGAAATGTGGATTTACAGTTTTTAATGTAATGTATCTGATGTAAAAGTTAATATTGAGAATATTCAATAGAATTTGGTTATTGCAAAATATGATTTAAAAATCAAAATGTTCTTGTCTGATTTTATTTTTCCAAATGATTATCTTCATGGATACAGCTCCTGTGACTCTGGACCCCAACACAGCATCGCCCTGGCTCTGTGTGTCTGACGATCTGACCAGCGTAAAATACACTAGAATCAAACAGCAGCTTCCTAACAACCCCGAGAGGTTTAACCCTAGTGGGATTGTACTGGGCTCTGAGGGGTTCACCTCAGGAAAGCACAGCTGGGAGGTGGAGGTGGGGAACGAATCTCACTGGGATGTAGGTGTGGTGAAAGAGTCCATCAGCAGGAAGGGAAAAATTAACTGCAACCAAATGCAGGGATATTGGGCTGTAATGCTGAGAAATGGTAGTGAGTACTATGCCAGCACTTTGCCAGGAACACAACTCACACTGAAGAACAAGCCTCAGAGGATTAGAGTGCAACTAGACTATGACAAGGGGGAGGTGTCCTTCTGTGACCCCAGCAACATGCATCCCATCTACACCTTCAGGTTTAAGTTTACAGAGAGGCTTCTTCCATATTTACATAACTCTAATGCCCTCCGGATCTGTCCAGCACAGACTTTCATCAAGTCCGATTAAAAGGTTAGAATAATATTTGTGAATCAATGAAAATATGTTTTAAAAAAGATATTGTCTTTTTTTGCCTCATACCACCTTTGATACTGCATTTCAGAACCATCTATCTGTAGAGTCATTGTTTTCTTCTAGATCACTCTTTGCTGAATGTACTGCAAATGTTATAAAATAATAAAGTTTGGAAAAGAAAGAAAGACGAGGACCCTGGTTCCTCTGGGTCTCCAAGCTGTCTGTTTTCACCTTCAAAACTGAGCCTTTTTCAGGTGTCCATGACAAGTTACCCAAGGTGTTTGTTCAAGTTAGCCTTCAAAAGACCTCCCATTAAAAAACATAATTTAACACCCAACACATCCTGCAAACTGAACAAGTAGATTGTCTGGTGGAGCTAGTGTCATCCTACAGTCAGCTCTGCAGAAGCTTGCATATAGTAATCTTGCATAAAGTAATCAATTTAATGCTTACAACTGCTTTCAAATGACAAACTCCCTGTTCTGATTTACATTTGGCTGATGTGACTTAACAGCCTCTCTGGTTTTCCCCATCGGTATCAGTAACAATTTTAATCAAAGGGCAATGATTCACCTTCGGTACAGGGTATATCGTTATTGACACTGTTACAATCGGTTACATTGGGTGGACACAATTCAGCCAGACTTAAGTAAAGTAAAGAAATGGTTTGTCACCAAAATTTTTGAATTTTTGTCTTGAAATGATAGGAACTCATGTGCATTTCAAATTTATGATAGAAAAAGTCATCAGAAATGTTTCCAAGGCAAGCAAATGGAAAACGGTCATTTCACCAAAAATGAAGAAAAGACATAAGCCTTACCTCCAAAAAGTAGAGAAATGGTTTGCCACCAAAATTTTTGAAATTTTGTCTTGAAATGATAGGAACTCATGTGCATTTCCAATTTATGATAGAAAAAGTCATCAGAAATGTTTCCAAGGCAAGGAAATGGAAAAAGTATATTTTACCGAAAATGAAGAAAAGACAAAAGACCTTTACCTCCAAAAAGTGAAAAAATGGTTTGCCTCCAAACTTTTTGAGTTTATGTCTTGAAATGACTGCAACTCATGCCCATTTCCAATTTATGACAGAAAAAGTCATCAGAAATGTTTCCAAACATTTTCATACGACCAAAATGGTATGTGGGGTAGCTAGTCGGAACATGAAAATGTACGTGGAAATTGCTTGCAGTACAGGCTTTTAATGGTTCTGGCATGTAGAAAACATATTTGTCTTCCATCCTACATAGTTTGGTGAGGCTAAATACAATACTTGTCAAGATACTAATGCCCAAACATGGCTTCCCGGATAAGGCGTTTTTAAGGCTGTGAAAATGAAATAATATCAAGGGCTAAAAAAATACAAAAACATAGGATTTGAACAGAAACATTTTACATGCCTTGATTTTGGGACCGATTCATGATATAGACAAGGTTTGAACAAAATCTGAGATGGTGCTGGGTTGATAGAAGCAAAATAAATAAATAAATGGATGGGTCTGTCTGGGATCTCTCCCATGGTAAATGTTACGCAACGATCCAGGTTGGTTTCATTTTACTGGAAAACGGGTGTGTCTTTCTGACATCCAAAACCTAAAAAGCCTCAGCTTGGGTATTCTGAAGTACTACACAGAAGACGAGACACAATTTAACGTTAACTTTGAGCGTAACGCTTGTACAAACAGAGTTGCGGTATTGGAGGATTATCCATTCTGCAGAGTGTGATAAGAGTGAACTTTAAGATTTGAATTGGTTTCAAAGTTCACTGACTCAGTTGTGTCGGAGCTAGCCGGAGTGTGCTTTGTCTGAAAAATGGCAGCTGAAGCTTCGTTTCTGGAAGAGGAGCTTTGCTGTCCTGTGTGCTGTGATATCTTCAAGGACCCAGTTGCCCTGCGATGCAGCCACAGCTTCTGTAGAGCCTGCTTGAAGCCATGCTGGGATGGGAAGAGCTCTCGGGAGTGCCCCATGTGCAGGTGTAAGGCCTCCACAGACGGGGCCCTGTGAGCCTGGCTTTGAAAAACACAGTGGAGTCGTACCTGCAGCAGAGGACAGGGAGTGAAGCCACAGGCGGAGGTGAAGACCGCTGCGCTCTGCATGGAAAGGCAGTCTTGTCCTTCTGTGAGGATGACTGGCAACCCCTCTGTGCTGTGTGCCATGCCTCAAAAAACCACAGGGAGCACCAGGTGTGTCCAATACAAGAGGCCATGCTGGATCAGGAGGTATTCTATTTTAAAACTGAAATTTTTAATACGTTGTAACTTTACAAGCTAAATACAATGACTGGTTTTTGAACCAAAGCACTCTTCCTAGAGATTTGGATGTAAGCACTCTTCTGTTTTTTTTTACTCATATTTTCTGTGAAGCAGAGCATTTAATATTTTAGCAAATTTTTTTCAGAATATACTAGTATTTGCTTATGCATCAGCATAGACACCTATTTATCTTTCCCAGTGGTCCTGATGTATATATACAGTAAGTCATGAACTGGCCTACATGTGCTGTGAGTGAAAACTTATTCCACCCTATAATAAAATAAATGTTTGAGTAGTTTTCAGTCGGTTGTATTTACTGCAATGGGTCACTTAATCATTGTTTGTTTTCTGTTTGCTGAATTCAGAAGCAATACAATACTGCACTGAATCCCATTAAACAAAAGCTGGCCAAATTCATTAAAGTTAAAGAAGAGTGTGTGAAGATGGCAGAATTCATCAGGGTAAGTATAACTGTTTGACAAAATATTTCCATAATAATTTATGTTACATGAATAGAAATCATTAAGATGTCATAGAGTTTAATATAGACTATGAGACATTAATTTGACAAAATATAATTAATATAATTAATATAGAAAAAAACAAACCAAGAATCCTTATTATATTAAATATTCTGCTTTTAAATCGCAGAGTCAGGCCCAAGATGCAGAGAAGCTGCTGAAGGCAGAGTTTGAGAAGCTCCACCAGTTCCTGCGAGATGAAGAGGAGGCCAGACTAGCTGCTTTGAGGGAGGAAGAGGCAAAAAAGAGTCAGATGATGAAGAAGAAGATAAAAAACTTCAAAAGACACGTCTCCACCCTTTCCGAAAAAATCACAGCAATAGAGAATATAAAAGACAATGAAGACATATCCTTCTTAAAGGTAAAGATTAACTTACAGTATTATTGGCTTACATGGCTTATTCCAATGATGTTGACAGGCACAGATTGTTACTGAGAAAGGGAGAGAGCTAAAGATACATAGGTTTCATTGTTTCATTTACCTGAGAAGATTTCAAGTGAAATTTGTTTCCGTGTTTTATTTCAGAGCTGCAGTGAAATCAAGGAAAGGTATAGTGTGTCCTACCTTCTTTTTGCCTGTTTCTGCTTATTATTTGTATCTAAACTTTCCCCCTGTGTTCTTCCCACCTTGAACTCCTTAACCTCCAATAGCAACCCTCTCCCACTGACTCAGGAGGAAGTGGCTTTGGACATGTGACTCTTACGATTCATGTGATGAAGTCCTCAATTCTTTCTATGCTTTCTGAGGGTGACAAAGTCAGAATATAGTCGGTTCTTGCATCTGCAGGCACCTGGCTGGCCACTAGTGGCTGCTGAAGAGCGATGAGACTAATGAGCTTAACTGTCCTTATCCCTGTCATTTCCTTTTCAAGGCAGGGCCAGCTGCTATAATATCTAGCACTGGCATGGCTGGTACTTTAACCCAGGGTCACACCTTTCTGAATGAGCATCTTACTACATGGGTCATCTGCGGGACCTCTCTTGACTGTTTAAATCACAGCATGAGTGACTCCTACTTGTTGTTTCAGAGCCCAGTTCAAACTGCAGGATCCAGAGCTGCCTTCAGGAGCGCTGATTGATGTGGCCAAACACCTGGGCAAATGAAGTTCAGAGTCTGGGAGAAGATGCTGGAGATGGTGCAGTATAGTGAGTATCTGGAAAAGATGGTGGAAAAAACATCATCAACACAGATGTGCATCTATTGAAATGTTTCAATTTGTATAGTTATTTTTAGATTATTATTATTCTTGAAATGAAGAGTAATTCTGTACAGGACAGGGGTTCAATGAATATACATGTAAAGTATTGAATAAATGCTTATAATAAAACCTTTAAGATCAGAATATGAAAGATGGAACTTGATGTGCTCATGAAAAAAGCAAAAGTTATAAACAAAAACAAAAACTCTTCTTTCGTTTCAGTTCAGGTCAGCATATTGGAAAATAAGTAATAATTTAAAAACATAAATCTGTAATTCCTCAGCAGAAACACTGGAGAGTTTGTTTTATTTCCTTGGCATAATGGAATGGAATGGCACCAATACAGCTGTTCATTGTAAGCGAATCTGGAAAAACGCCCTGATTTAGCTTGTGGAGCCATAGCTTCACCACACCCTCATCTAATTACAGACTTAAACTCTGCCTTGATGCTACATGTGCCCACATGCACTGATTGTTATAGTCTTCAGAATACCACAACTACTTAGGACACACCTCCTTTTGGTCTGTGCCAGGGATGTGTGCCCTAGCATTTGCTTACTGCATCTTTAGAGCCCAATATGAATAATATCAGAAAATTCCTTTGAGTGATCACAATGACGTAATTTTATTGTCCTATTTTTTACATTTAAATGCTTTGGTTTATTCTCTGTAACAGTAAACATATGTTTTTATTAAAAAGTTCTGATTCTACATGTAAATTATCGTGCCTATTTACCTGTCAGCTCCTGTGACTCTGGACCCCAATACTGCGAACTCCTGGCTCTCTCTGTCGGATGATCTGACCAGCGTGAGACTCAATGGCTCTCAGCAGCAGATCCCTGACAACCCAGAGAGATTTAACTTGGGTGTTATGGTGTTTGGATCTGAGGGGTATACGTCAGGGAAACACAGCTGGGACGTGGAGGTGGGGAACAAAACTGCCTGGACCATAGGGGTGGCAACAGAGTCCATCGACAGAAACGGGAGGGATATATGTAGCTCAGAGGCAGGGTTTTGGGTTTTGATGCTGAGGGATGGAGACAAGTACAGAACCGGAGGAGGCACTGACCTCACCCTGAAGAAGAAGCCCCAGGTGATCAGAGTGAGGCTGGAATATGGGAGGGGAAGGGTGGCCTTCTATGACCCGAGCGACATGTCACACATCTACACTTTCAAAGACACGTTTACCGAAAGACTCTTCCCCTACATCAACCCTTACCTGGACGATGATGGCAGTAACCCAGGAGCCCTGCAGATCTGCCCAGTGAAGGTGTCTGTAACAGTGATGTCATCCCAATGAGGAGGTGTGTAACAGTGATGTCACCCCAGTGAAGTTTTCTGAAACTGATAATTAAAATCCATAATTAAAATCAACCTCAATGACTGCTTCTGATTTTAACCCCATACCAGTGGCACAATATGACTATGTCTCTCTCCCATGCTACCACATCTCACTGGTCACAGAAGAGTACGGTTTCATGAATTTCATAACGGGTGTAGGTAGATATCCAACAGTACCTTATTTGGGCCAATCAAAATCAATTTCTTCAAACTGAAAAACACAATGATAGCTCCATAGGAATAAACTCTACTCCTACATGCTTTTGGTGCACCATTGGAGCTTCAGGCCATTGAGTTAACAGGGGAGCAATATCTTTCTGCCAGCTGAATTGTATCAAACATTATCCCACTTCTTTTGCCTGAATGATTGATGTAATAGCTCTTGCTGATGTAACTGATGGAGACTGATGTGCATGCATATCATTTGAGCACATACATTAGACATCCATTGGCTGGAAAGAGAACGGATATGGGACAATATTGGCTTTGTGAATATGAAGTTACATAACAATGATGTAAGAAAAGGAAAACAATGCATTTGAGACACTGGCATACTGGGAGCTTGGCTTAGCATTTCTGCCACACAGTTTGAGGACTGTTGAGAAAGTGGTGGTAGTGCTGCCTTTCCTCCACTAGGGGGTGTGATAGCACATATGACATACCAATAATGCTACCTACAGGGACTGACATCATACAATCTTCATAATCTCTGAATACACTATGGAGAAAATGTAATAAGGTTACTGGGACGGGCCTTGCCAAAAAAAAGAATGAAACACTTCATAAAAACTCAACAGAAGTCAAGAACAACAAGAATACTTTCAGAATATTACTTACTTACACACAGAATCACATGTCCTGTTGGAACAATACATTCACCTGACCTTACACAATCTTATGAAGGTAAATGACAATATCTGGAGGATGGCTTTCTTCATGCAGTCTTTACACATTAAGTTTTTATTAACTTTGCCTGAAACGACACTGATAACAGTAATTAACTATGTGTACTTTTGTAAATTGAAAATGAGGATCCTTCCTGATCAATTTTTTAAAATGTCCATTAATTTAGAAGCACAACGATGAAATGGGTCCAGACACAGAAATGCTCTTAGGAACCTAACTGAATGTCATTTATTTTTAGTGCATGTAAGAAAAGAAATACTAAATCAGACAAAGCTAACCAGCTCAAGAATCTGATAAATATTTCTGTAGATATTTTGTTTGTGCAGTTGGTGCATATACAGTGTATGCAAAACTGACTTGTTGATCATATTTGGCCAGAACTAGCCTGGCAAATCAGGAAGTAAGAAATATTTTAATACCCTGTCTGAAAAGTTCTAGATGACAGATAGTTTGCATGGAGAAAGTTATCATCCAATAATGCCATCATATCAATAACTTGAATTTCTGTTATATCATTGGTGGTGGCTTGATGTTATAATTTTGCTGTTATGATTTTAATAACGAATAAAAATGAGTAAAACAACATTTAGTTTCACATATATTGATAGTTTTCAGGAAAATCAATTCCATCAGTTCACTTCTTATTTGGACTGAGGTAAAACATTGTTTACATAAAGGTATATATAGTACTGGGTAAATCCCCAAAACATATATTTTTCGGTAATGGAAGGATTTCAACAGTAAGAATTTCTTACTCAACTATGCAACTTCACTTCGCTGCTTGGATATGAGATGTATGCGATCTACCCTGTAAAAACTTTGTTTACATCTTCTTCCTCTTCTTCTTCTTCTTATTATTATTATTATTAGTGGTAATACTAGTATGGAGTAAAATTATGTTAATAAGGAACTTCCAGTCTTACCTTGTCCTCATTTTCACGTGGTTGTGTCTTTCTCAGCCCCCACGAACCACGAATGTGGATTGCCAGAGGCTTTTTTTAAACAAAGGTAGCTGGTGGTACCTACTTCACATGCTGCAAATAAGTTGTCTTATCGTGCACTTAAAGTAATGTTATTTGAGTTTGCTCCTGGAGAGGGAAGCACTGGGCATGCTCACGCCGGCTGGAAGCTGAGGGTGTGAGCGTGCCCTGCAGAGTGAGTGAAGATGAGAATGTGAATGAGCGGAGTTCTCTGCGGAGGGCAAAACGCGCGAGTGTCCTCCCGCATTCTCCTCTTCACCAAAACCGGGGAGGAAACACAGGGGAGCTGTCCGTTTCAGAACCACGCTCACCCAGACTGGAGACAGCAAACATACAACCTTTCTTGCTAAAACGAACCGTCTCCTCGACATCAAGCTCAAAGGAGCGACCATTCGTCTGTGTGAGGACTGCAGGGAAGATATTTGCTGTCGGCTCTGCAGTATATACCGGTAGTCCCTAACCTCCTGCAGTCAGGACACGCGGTCACAGGCACCATCTAACATCTTATTCTCTGGAGAAATTCGTTAGATTGCGCGGTAAGTGATTTCAGTTTCACCTACTTGTCCTCAGCACGTTCCTATGCTTGTTCTAGTTCACAGAGATAACTAGGCACAAAAATTAATTTTCTTCTTAAATGTAACGTTCCCTTGTGTAGAGGGGTATTTAATTGACGGTCACAGAGGACTGGACTTTGCAGGTTAAAGTAGCGACTTTGTAAGCCACTACCTGTATGTAACCCCTAAGACATTGAGTGTGCGGTCGTAGACAACATGTTTTAAAAAACTAAAGAGATAAAGAATTTCTATTTCATGGCCATGGAACAGACTGACCTCCGAAAATAATCTTTGACAAAGATCTACGTTAACTGTCAATTGCAAGTGAACGGGATTGAGACACAGGAGTAATTATTTTGCTGGACATTGTGGCCGGCCATGATCTGTTGGCTCAGATGTGTTTGAAAACAATCACTGCACTCCAGAACAGGTATACGTCATCACAATTCCAACAAGCATGTAACACAACATCCAGATAAAAGACGACTGGAAGAAACGCAATATAAACATGAAATCACTTTCAGAAATAACGGTAAATGCTGAAGTAATATTACCCATTACGTTAAAATTCTATACAATGGAACTGATGACACCTACAGTACCTGTCGCATCATAAATTGAATGAAAGCATATATGAATAGTTAAGTATTGCAGTTCAGAGAAAAATTTAGTCTGTGGTAGTTATCAGAGAAAGACAAATTTAAAGGTCAATAAATGTACGGGCTAACTGAAGGGAATACAGACAGTAGTTGTACAGATTTTTGCTCGTTTATTTTAATTGACTACAAATACACAATTTTTGTGCATGATATCTATATAACATGACTTATACTGGTTGGAGGTATTTGTCTATATCTGTTGCTTCTTCAGTACTTTTCTGTGTTTAGACTATTTTGTAACAAAGTCTGTGTTTGGTCAACGCAAGAAAGTTGGTACGTAAGAGTCGTGCTTTTTAAAATGTGGGTGTTTGTCAAAACAAATATAATGTGGGGTTGCATGTCCAAATACCTGCACTTGTTCACAGATTGCTCGGAGTACATCGCCATCTCCTCAAGCAGGAGTCAGCGTGGACAGCTGCTTTGTTAGTGGCATAATATTCTATGTTTTCCTTTATTTAATCGCCGTCCATATGTTGTGTTTAAAAGTAAAAACGTATGTATGTGAAGAGAGAGGCTTGGCTGAATTAAGAGCTCCTGAACTTAATTGTTGAGCGTTGACAAGCATTGCGCGGAGCGGGTCGCAGTTATCGCTATTGCTAGCAGCAGAGCCCGGCACGTGACAGGGTTTTTCTGCTGTGGTCCTTGGCCACTCAGACTCACGTCACATGGATTCCAGCAGACGTGTCTTCATAAAAGTGTTTGTCTTGGGAGGAGAGGGAACACAAACGTCATCTAAAAGAGCAATTCGCCAGCCTTGCTCTTGGATTTATTGAGAGATATTGCGCTTCCCTTTTGAGATTTCCTGAGAGTGTTATTTCCGCCTCCCCCCAACCCTCCCCCGTGCCAGGTTAAAGGACCTGTTAGAAAACAGTAGTTGCAATCCTTCTATCTGTAATATGTCCTTGAAATATGCCCTGTAGATGGAAGTAAAATCTCAGTGACGTTTGAACTCAGTTGGGTGGAATAAACAGGTAGATCCAGCAGCCCCCCACACACACACACTTTCCACCTGTTCCACTGCAGCTCAGTCTGCGTTTCTCGCAAGAGTAATTTTCTCCGGCAACAGCACTGCGGAGAGCCGTTCGCTGGTGCAGACTGCAGGTTGCGCTAAGGCGTCGGGTTAGGAAGGTGATTCATTTGGCGATCTGCCAGCAACGAGTGACGTTTTGCTGTCTTTCACTGTGTATTGCTTTCCTGTAGCATCCGGTAATAAATTAGCCTGGGCCTGTATTCACGTTTGGTGTGGTATTTAATCATGGGGTAGTTCTGTACTCCATATATTATGGCTGGAGCAGGGTGAGTTTAACTGTGATATTTGTCTGGGCAAATGTCATATTTTTCACATGGGCTGTAGGCATAATACAACCAAAGGGGTGATAAACGGAGAAAACGGAAAAGACAAAGAGAGTCATCAGTTATAATCAATATCATCATCATCATCATCATCATCATTACGTTTTTCTGATGTACATACCTGCAAGCTGCCTTACCCTAATCCTACTTTTAGAAGTACTTTTTCTCCAAGTGATGGGGGCGTCAGTTATCATTGACCCAAAAATGGAAGGACAGTAATTAGTACCTGTGACTGATTTGGAGAACTAACTGCATTGGCTGTGGAGAGAAAACGATCAGTGACTGACAGCTGATTGTAATTCCACCCTAATTCCAGGCTTAAACAATGTCCCGACTAGCACTGTTCATTCTAGGTGTGGATTGTTCCATGGATAACATTTCTGACTGTACCTGAATTGATCGGTGTGTCATGAGACGATGAGGAGACTGCCATCCAAGGGCCACCAGCCAAAGGCTTTTCTAGGTTCCATCGAGATCCAAAGACATACCATCATTTATGAGCATTAATTGGGTCAGGGAAAGGATTAAATCTGTATTCACTACCCCTGAAATTATCAGAATGACTTGGCCCCAGGGTGCTTTAAACCCACATCAAATTTATCCTCACATCGTAAATAAAAAATTACTTAAATGGTTTTGGGTGACATAGGCTAAAGTTTGGAGCTGACATTTATCACATGAAATATCTTTACTTTGGAGTTAGATAAAGTCAAAGAAGAAATTTAAAATGAATCAGTTGATGACTTGGGTAGGTGGGATGACCTGGTGGAATTCTCCCATATCCTGTCCCAGTTAACAGGTTGCCTGGAGTCCATAAGATCCCTGTCTGTATTTGTGGATTTTACCCAAGTAATGGAGCAGCAAATTATAGCTGATTTGTACATGTGAAACATGGTCACAAATCAAGCTGAAACTTTCCAGCTACGTGTTTTGAGTGTATCACGGCCAAGCCCAGGCCTGGTTGTTAGCGTGCCGGTGTTTGATTTTTTCAGGCTGGCCACTATCGCTGTCTCCAGGGGCTGGGAATCTAGGTGAGGCTGGCTTCGGTGGCCTCCATAATCACGTCTTCATCTGTCTTTGTGGAAACAGTTCTTTCGTTCCACGCTATCTTCCTCCCACTCTTTTCTTTTTTGTCTCTTCCCACTCTCTTTCCATTCTCTCAGCCTCGCTGTCCTTTGGGAACACGCACGCCCCCTCGATCTCTTTCACTCACGCCTCTAGAGTCTACAGCCTTGTCACACAGATAAGGCTCAGCTATTATAGCCCTAAAATGCAGGCATAGCTTTTGAGGTCAAGGGGATGCAGGTATGTCCCCCCTCACCTTTCTGAGGGGACACCATTCAACAACCAATCATTATGATTGACAAATCCATTGTATTCCCAATTGATCCCCAAACTGCAAAGCAACAATGCATCAAGGGACATTCTACAGAGCCTATCTAACTTCTGTCACAGGAGCTAATTCATTTGTAATGATAAAATGGTGCTGACGGTGTGTGAAAGACTGCTCTCCACCCCAAAAATACATATTTAACAGTCATACAAACATCACTAACTTATTTGCTGCCTATAATTATGTCATAAACACTCACAAAAACTCACAAAAAAGGTGTTCTTTCCTGCTACTGTCACAGTAAGAGATTATGTCTGTTTCCACAGACCTGAGACAGGTCCTTCTGTCATTTGAATGCGTCTGTATCACACTTATTATTCATGAAGTAACTCAAAATGATCAAACATTCAGAGTGTCGTCTATTCTGCTTCTTCGGTCTTCAGCAGAATTGAGCTGGTGCTGTCAGTTTAATGTTAACAGTGCTTGTTTCTATTGGGATCCTTAATTAGTGTCTCTGTATCTATGTCTCCGTCCCTCTCTCTCATATTCAGAATTCATCTTCAAATGGCTGCATGCATGCATTCAACTATTTGCATTATATTGGCATGCCAAGAAAAATATTTGTCACTAAAACATTAAAATATATGGATGACATGAACAATAACTTCTCTCCATCCTCTACAGACATGAACATATTCACCTCATTTGAACATACATTTTCCTCTCTCTCAATTCCCCCTTATTTCTTTATGTACAGGCATAAACCATGGGCCTATCACATGTCTCAGAGACTCTTCTGTGATTGGCCCAAGAGCTCCTCGATGAAGCTGATTAACATCACATTGCTGGCGGTCCCATTGTCTCAGCGTTAAATTGATGAGCGACCTGCGAAACATGCTTACTCAGTAATATGCTGCTGCTTTTGAATCAGCACCTAAATATTCCTCAAAGAGACTGCAAAAATAAAAACGGAATGTACCGTTTGAGAAAAAAAGAGAAACAAAATGGCAGTCGGGTTTGACAGAGAGCTTCAGAGAGCTCAGAGCGGCTGAGTCAATGGGTTTTTTTACTGCATGGTTCACCGTAGTGCATATGAAATCTTTATGAGTGAAGAAAATGGCTCTCGCTGCAGCTATAAGAAGGTTTGATAGCAAAGGTTGGAGGCTTCTCTCTACAGACATTAGTTGTAGAATGTTTTATCGTTTTGTGTACAGGATTTCACATTTTTAAAAATGTGGTTGCCAGGAGGTGGAGCAACTGGCAGTTAATTGTCATGCTTTTTATGAAGATGAAGATGAAGATGATGATTATGATAATGATAAAGATGATGATGAAAAGCATCATAATATCATAATATGGACCACAGCGATGTGCCATAAATACTCCTGTCTGGAAAAACCAATGGGAAAACTACACCAGGGACATACTGTGTTTTCCATAGACCTGGTTTTGCATTGTCATTCTTTACCAGTGAATCACACAAGCCCAAACTGCAAGGTTCCCATGCACTTGCTGTCAGGAGGTGGAAATTCAAGATATAGGAAAGATAGGAGAGAAAGGAAAGGACGTTCAAGGGTATCATGATAAGAACAGAACATGGCAGTCTATCTCTTCATTGTGAAACCCCTGAGCGAGAATATGTGAGTTTAGTTCAACACATCCCATCTCCGTCTCCACCCCCAAATCCCAGACAGTCATCCTGCGTATTAATAAATACAGGGAATGCTTTCTGACAGCGGCGTGGAGCTCATCCCCAGCTCATCTGAACCTGTGCCCTCTGGTTGTAAGAGAATGCACCCTGAAAGTCTTCACAGCCCAACTTGTGAATGCCTGTAGTAAAAAATGTTATTCTCACATTTTTATGTGTTTTGTTCCTTTGAACATCACAAAGCTAATGCAACATTTATGGTGTAAATGAACACTGTCTCAGAACAAAAGGTTTCTGGAGTGCTAAACCCTCAGCCACCTCGTACAGATTAAAATAAACACCATCCATGAAATATCGCTGATTTGACTGTCAGGGAGGCAGAAATAAGTTTTACCAGATTATGAAAATTGATGCTGTTAAAAACTGCTGTATGGATTTTTTAAGGAGGTAGAGTCAGAGATGTGTATTCAAAATGCTGCTGATTTCACATGCAAAGCCAAGCTCCTGGTTATATATAGAACGATTTGCTGAGAATCAGAGGCTGTTCAGAGATGTGTCTGCCTGTTTCCCCTAGTTATATGGATTATAGTGACTGCTGTTCTGTCACACCATTCTCCCAAGCTTTTCTGTCACACCGTCCCATCACACTTTTCTGACATTCTATCCAATTCAATTTCATTTTAGGCCCGTTCATTTTTGGTTAGCTCATTTTCTATATTTAAAAAATACTGGGTACACATACAATGCTTATTATTAAACAGGTGGACCAAGGCAACAAAACAGATATCCAAAATATATTGAAACAATGTGGTAAACCGGCTAAATTCAATCTAAATACTCACATAATGCCATTGCAATAACTGTGCTGCATCTTACACCATTTTTGCTGAAATGGAATATTGCACTTTATACAAAAGAAAGCAGCTTCTATAGCTTTGTGTATGTCGTATATTATTCCATGGTACGTGCCACTAACAATGGATTAGCATTAGGGGTAGTATGTATAAAGGTGTCGTCTTGTATGAATATTGAGTGCATCGTGCCATAAAAGATATGCTGCTACTGCGCATCAATAAACTAAAGAGCTTGCGATTCTCTACTCACAGGGCTAATGAGCCTTCATTATGCTGCTCTTTGGGCTAAAAGTGGTCCCTTGTGAGCTTGTCTGGTGCTCAGTGTAGTTTTTACAGGGGCGGCTGCAGGAACCGCACATTGTCATGTGCAGACACGACTTTAACAAAAGCCTGCCCAGTGAACTACTCCCTGTAACAAAACTGACCGAAAGAGCCATTTGCAGAAAAGCAGGAGAAAGAAACACTCGGCAGATGTCAAAATATGTTGGGATACAAACTTTGGAAAAACGATGCTGGAGAAGTTTAGCATGTCAGCACTTTGACATTTAAGTTAAGCGGCCTTATCACCTATCCCTAAAAGGAGCGGTTGTTATTCGTACAACGGGGAGACAAACAGAGCAGTATAATCGTCCTGGTGATGCAAGCAATCAAGATAATTATTTAATTTGATTATCGTAATTTTATTTAATCCAAATAGAACTGTACACAATTGAGAGTTATTTGTGCTGAAACGAAAACTGCCATTTTTGGGACTTCTTTTGAACCCATCTGTCTGCGTACAACGAGGAGATATTCTGAAAGGTAAAAAACAAGCCTTTATCTTATCTTTTCTTAAATCGCTCAATGGTGATATGAAATGGCTGACATATTAACTTAGGAGTTTGAGTTTGGTGCCTGAGTTGCATCATATAGAATGAAGTAGCGTGGTTTCACATATGTGCTAGGATGTTGCTTACAATCTCTGAGTTGTAAAATTGTATTTAAATGCTAATAGCTGCACCATATAACAGCGAAAGTGCCTGAAATGAAATTTGCCACTATGATTTTACTGCATGTAAAATTGCCAGGGCTTAAGGCACATTCGGGCAATAATAAATGTAATCTATTATTTAATAGCCCATTATTATATGTTTGAGGGAGAATATGACAAGATATGAGGTAATAATTCGGACCACTTCCAGGGGATATTCTGTATATCACTGCTGAAATGGTCCATTGTAGCAAGTGTAAATTCTGATAAATGGGCCACGAGCCCCTTGGCCTTCTGGGAAACCAGATCTGAATTTAGCTACCCAAGCAACTTTCTAAAGTGAAGGATTTTCAGTTTTGACTTATCCCTGCTTTTCTATTTTTAAGCATTTTTATCAAAATGTTTTCCGGTCCCTTCTACCCCCCTGTTCGGAATGCCCAGTGCATTCATTAGCGTCTCGTGACCGCAGCTTCCTGTACGGGCTCAGGAGAGCGCAGTGAAGCATGCAATCTCCTTCAAAGGACGCGCTGGCGGCCGCAGCCCCATTTCACTCTGCAGCCTGCCAGCTTGCATCAGAGGAGCACGCATTATGCACAGTCGGCACGGGCAGATTGCAGGTACCTGATTGAGCAGACAGGTTCCTGTCCTCTGTAATCCTCCATTTCTGTATGGCCACTGATAGATCTGCATCTTTATTAGATTCCCACATCCAGAGCAACCTACACAACGTACATTTTATATACTATTATACTTTTATTTTTGCCCCATATCCCCACTGGATGCAAATGGACTGTTTAACCTCCTGGAGCGACACTCTCCTGCCATAGTAGGGGGAAGGAGCTGTGATCATGTGATTTCACTGATTCACATGATGCTGAGCCGTATGTTGTAGGAGGATGATGAAGTCTGCATAAACTCAGTTAATGCTTCTACATTCACCTGGCCAACCTGGAGTGGCCACTAGAAAGCGATTAGACTAAGAAACATAACCGGCTTAACACTTATCTTTCCCAGTGATTCTGACCCAATATTTCCACCTGCCAATGTGGATTTCCAGCCATAGCTAGTTATGGCCTGGCTGGGATTTCAACACTTACATTATTATGCTATGCACATTTACACAGCAGATTTTTCTACTGAAGCAATTCAGGGAAGGTACCTCACTCAGGGGTACAACAGCAGTGCCCTACGTGGGAAATGAACCTGCAACCCTTGAGTTATAGGCAGAGCCCCCTAACCATTTGACTGCACTACCAATTATGTTCCTGCTTTTGGAGGCTGCCAGCCAGGATCTGGGTTGGATATCAGAGTGTGAGGCCCATTGACACTCTAGTATAGCTTCTCTCCGGAAGGTGAGCCTCCCGGCAGCTCCTGCAATACAAGCGTTTAAATTGAACACTCCTCAACTTCATAGATCAATGCTCACTTGGCGCGATCCAGGCGCTATTGGCTGAGAGAGTCTGAATGCGTATCATCAGACACGCTGCCAAACTGGTAAAAGCCGTCCTGGGAGGATGAGGCAGTTTTTTTAAATTGTGGATCTTTACTAGGGGATGGCTTTATTGGCAGAACATCGCTGAACTCAGTAAGGGAGGATCAGACAGAGAAACCCAGGTGGCAGAGGACTACTTAAATGATGAATTAATTTTAGACTCTCACAGAAGCTACACACTTATCATCATTAGTATTCTATATTTGAATGAATCACATTTCGATAAATTTCATTCATTTTGAGGATCAGATACTTGCTAAAGAAACAATGCAGTCCTGTTTTTTTGGATGTACATATGGGTATGTATGTTTGTATGTGTGTATGGGTATGTGTATGCACAGGTATATATACACAGACATACTTGATTCACAAAAAGCATGGAGTATTCTGCGTTACTCTATTCAGTTTTTTTAACCAAAACTATTTTTGGCACCGTACTGCAAGGGCTGTACTGGTATTCGATGTACCGAGTTACCGTGGTAACCAATACGCACAGTGCTTGTAAATCAAACACTAGGGTATTCCGGTGTTTTTCATATCGATCATTTGAGTCATCCGAGCGATGCGATTGTTCCGGCCGGATGCATTCGGGGATGAGGTGAGTGGGTGCGTGCAAATTAGCGCTATAATTCTGTCTCCTCCTGTGTCTCTCTGAGACTCTGCCACTTCCTGTCATTTTTACACACTAATTGATGACTTAAATTGTTTATTCCTTCAAAATACTGAAGTTACCCAGTATTCACCCTTTATTGAAATATGGTGGATTTAATAACAACTTTAATAACAACTTGATTTGTCATATAATCGTTTAAACAATGCCTTGCATGCTATCTAATAATGCCCATTTGATTTAAATTATTTTTATTGTTTGTTTTTCTGGTTTTATGTATTCAGCTTGTTCAAATCCCCCCTGTGCAGTAAAATGAAAAGTATAATAGCCTTTTAGCAATGAGACTTGTTCTTGCAAAAAGTAAAGTTGTAAAATGGCTTAACATTTACTAGACTATTCAACTTTGCAATTGTTAGCTGGACATAGACATCCACTGTGTTGTTGTTAGGTGATAACAGCCCAGCTCATTATCTGCACTACTGGTTTACAGTTCACTCAGAGGTATTCTACAGAAATGTAGGAATTCTACAGATTTTTTCGGTAGGGTGTTCCTTTAATCGCTGTTTCTCACCAAAAACTCCCGCCCAACCACCTCAAGAACGGAAAACAGATAACTTATTTTATGGAGCATGATGTTCATGTATCATTTGCAGAGCGGCAAACAGCAATGACAAAGGACTGCATTTGTAATGAAGTAGGCCGCTGTAACGGATAGAAAGAGATAAAAGAGATAAAAAGCAGCAAGACAGTATGGGATGGAGCTGGGAGCTTGCAAGGATTCAAGCCGGTAAAAATCTTCCTTTTTTGTGTTTTTGGCACCGGTCACTTCTGCAGTGTCCTCTCTATCCTGTAGAGATGGGAGCTAATCCGCGCCTCACCTTTGACCTTCCTGCGGCAGGCCCTCGCAGCTAAACTGTTTCCTGCCATCTGCCAGTCTCGAACGGACTATGGTAAACTATGGGGTGATGTCAGAGCGAGGAGGCATGCTGATTGGTCTCTGGTGCTCTTGTAGTTTGCTGGGGATTTAGCGTGTTTGAATGGGCTGGGTGGGCTTGAGTTGGAGTTTTGGAGGGTCATTGGGTCTGGAAGGGGGAGGAAAATAGAGGATAAACTGCGGGAGAAGCTTAACTCCAGCATGGGCTGAACGAGGGAGGAGTGGTGAGTATAAAGGAGAAGGAGGGAGAGAACAAGAGAAAGAGGGAGAGGGACAGAGAGAAATATAACTGTAAGTGCAGATTTGCTGAGTATTGAGTTTACTATCCTTCTTTTGCATTTGCGATGGCTTGTTAATACATGTGTACATATGCATGATATCTCTGCATCTGTGTCTTCTACTTGTATTCATGTATATGAGCTGTTACCTTGGTGTGTTTCTCCCCTTTTCCTCATCCTAAGCTGTGCCGGTTTAATATCCTCTCTCACGGTCCATGTATGTGTGTATGAGCTGTTTCTTGTCTATCACAGAGTATAGCAGTATGAATGCATTTGAGAGGCTTTCAGGTTACCCTTCAAGACTATCATGGTCTCGCGCTCATCAAAATCAATGAATGTTTAAACACTGTGTGGGCGTTTTTATGAAGAGTTCAGTGATAATGCCCTCTGTGTGTGTAATACTTCCCAAGTGCTTCGTCCTATTTTTTGGCCTTTACCGCTTGTCTGTTTACAGAACGTATTGTAGTAACGCGCCGTGCCGATGTGGGCAATTTGTAACCGCTTTGTCCTGGCACCGCTCCGCTTCCTCTGTGTATTCCCAGTGCTATCACTTATCGTGATGGTGAAGAGACAATGTTCAGACCGCAGAGTTTGACAGTCTCGCCAGACGTTTCGCTTCATTAAAAATGATGGCCAGAGTGTTGACCACCCTGGAGCATGTCTGGATTCACTCTTTTTTTTGATCTGGTGTGTCTGCTTTATGGGGTCAAGGACAGATAACAGACAGATAACAGGTGAAAGGACAAGTAGCAGACAGGTGACAGGTGAAAGGACAGGTAGCAGACAGGTGACAGGTGAAAGGACAGGTAGCAGACAGGTAACAGGTGAAAGGACAGGTAGCAGACAGGTAACAGGTGAAAGAACAGGTAGAAGACAGACGAGAGCCCAAAGAACATGCAAAAGACATTCCTCCTGCTTGATACTGTTAGTGTCATTTGAAAACATACCTGGGCGTCTTTCTAAAATAACCAACCAAAAATAGCCATGTTTATGCTTCTGAGCAGAGACTCTTTGCAGCTGAGCTGCACCACAGCATCCTGTTGTAACTTGTGCATCTGTGTGCTGTTTACCCTGCACCTGCAGGACCCCCACCTGCTAGCTGCAGCAGAAAACCAACTCTTCTGAGGGTTCTACAGTTGTTTCTGCTATTGCTGTTGTCCCTAAGTGGCTATGTGTGTGCTTTTGCATGCTAATGCTAAGATGTGAACACAGTACATTCATGTGTATTGGCTGTAGAAGGAAGGGCTGTCAGGAAATGGCTGGAATTGTGATACGGCAGGGGCCAGCCAAGGAATGCTGACATTTCAACAACGGCAAACAGAGACTGTGGAGACAGGCTTCATGTATGTCTTTTAGTGTGGTCTGTGTGTATGAGTGGCAAGAGCAGTGAGCACTGTAACACATTAATTGTCTTTCCATTAAAGGTGCTTGAGTTAAAATCAATCAATCAATCAATCAATCAATCAATCAATCAACTTGTATTTGCATAGCGCATTTCACAAACATTTGCCACAATACGCTTTACAGTAAGCCCTGGCCTGATACCCCACAAAAGCAAGCCTGTCAAGGCTTCCGCGACAATGTCAAGGAAAAACTTTGTGGAACAGACAGGAAGAAACCTTGGGAGGAACCAGGCTTGAGAGGGGAAGCTCATCCTCCTCTTACTGGCTCAGAGTATGAGTTTATGATGACCAACATGGTCAGTAAGTCCGTTTGCGGACCTGGATTGGGTAGAGAGAGAGAAGCAGAAAAAGTGTGTGTGTGTGTGTGTGTGTGTGTGTGTGTGTGTGTGTGTGTGTGTGTGTGTGTGTGTGTGTGTGTGTGTGTGTGTGTGAGTGATAGAGAAAGAGAGAGAGAGAGATGCAGGAATACAAATGAAGGATCTCAGTGGGAACAAGCCTTGTGTGAAGGCACTGGTTTCATTCTACTGCCTGAGAAGGCAACATTGTGAAGGCATGCTCGTATGTGTGCCTTCCTGAAAATGAAGTATGACAGAGATACAGTGAAATGTGTGAAAGCGGGACCTCTCTCTTAAGGTGAAATATAAATGTAGAGTATCCGTTGATATGCTGGTCACAGGAATGAAAACCTGATTCCATTTGTGAGCACTTAGGATGCAAATAAGTTTGCAGCAAATAAGTTGGTCATAAATATTAATTGTCTCACTGTCAAACGCATCTAAACTGTCCCTTGATGCTTTGTTGCTTTTAGTTTTAGGGCGCAATGGGAATGTAATGGATTTGTCAAAAGTGTTGGGTGGTAGAATGGTGCTACCTTATGAAGTGACACTCATATAAGAGAGTCTGTCTGCAGGCCCACCTCTCAGGCCCCGGCCCCTTCACATAGGTGGGGGGAACATCACTGAATCCCTTTTGCCCCTCAAAATCTTTGCCAAGGCTTAGTGAGGTATAATGGCAGTACCCTGCCTGAGAAACCAGTGCCATGACTTTTGGAGACCCAGCTCCTTAACCACAGCACTACACATGCTGCCTATTGGAGAAACGCCCAGTAGCGTGATTTAAATGTAAATGGGAGGGGATGTCTGAGGTCATATTTCACACACATAGTGCTCACATCAGCACTGGAGGGCTGGGGGCTGAGTCTGCAGAAACGGAAGAGGCTGGGAGGGAATCCGATTAGCGTGCCGCTCACGCGACGCGGTCAATTAGCGTAGCATCTACAGTCAAACCCCCGCCAATGCGAGACCATAGCAGGACCTCCAGAGGATTATACTGTGTGTGTGCGTCTGTGTGATTTGCACTATAAATATACTTTGTGTATATTTAAGAGTGAAATATATGGTGTCATGTGACTTCAATTTCGCACCAGTAGAATGGAACAGTTTCATGACATCAGCTACATTCCCATCTCCTCTAAAATGAACTTCTCCCAGAAAAAAACATAAAATCTGACTTTTCAAAAAAATCAATTATACAATTATTCAATATAATACATCATGTTTTTATATTGTGTTATGGGCATGGACTACCAATGATGAACCCAAAATGTCAGCAAATTACACAACAAAGAGAAGCATTATCATCGATTCATGCTTTGTTATGATGTAAAAGAAGTAAAGCATTCATGGTTGTGTTTAACGATGACCATGTAACCTTGCCATCTTGAATTTTTGTTATCTTATGCCTATCTGGGCTGCATTTCATCAAATTGTGAACAAATCTGAGTACCGCCCTGTTGTGCTGGTTTTGGCAGAATCATTTATGCACCATACTTAAATTAACCACAGTTGGCTCATTTTTATGGATTAGTCTTTGTTGTAATTTCCTCAGTGCCAAAGTTATTTTATAATGGATTTTCCTAAGAGCTGCCAATTAAAGTAGCCTACTTGGTGTTTGGGTGAATTTTGGAGAATTACAGAGTGTGCATGTAAATTATGTTTTCTGGGTGTCATGTTATTGTTGTAGATTAGAATCATTTCAACAATTATAACATGCCTTTACTGATATCCTTCACACAAATGTATGGTCACTTAAAGGATTTTGCTGGTATGATCTGTATGTATCATGTCTTTAGTCTCCCAGGAGACTACCAGTGTGTGAAATTCTGCAGGAGGAATAAGGCACCACTTTTTCACAGGAAAGTCATACGTGATTAATGGAAGTGGAAAACCTGCCTCAGGTATCTTTCCAGAGAGGCCCATGAATGCTTGATTTAGTTCAGGCTTAGTGACCAGGCAGGCCATTTTCTGTGTATAACATTATCATCCTTTAAAAACATGGTGGCTGCTGTTTTTCTGTGGACAGAAAGGAATTATATTACATTGGGTTAAGATGATTACCCCAGTATCAGTAAGTAAGACTAATCTTGTTTTCCAAGGGTATGAGTGGCACACCAAACCATGCCAAGAAATCTGGCTTCATGTTGACGGAATTACGAAAAAAACCTTCACTGTTGGAACATGCCTCCCTCTTTTGTTCTGTAATATTTAAGTGTGAAAGTCACCCTATAGAGTAATACACATGTTTGAAATTCCCTACTTTACTCAGGTGTATTGCCCACATACAGCATGCTGAAGTAAACTGTGTTTTGGTCTTTTTAAGGGGGAAAGAAAAAATGAATCTATTAGTTGTCCTTGTTGTTCCTCGTCATTACTAAAATAAGCATTGTGCTATCTGTCGCATGTTATTCTTGCTCCAAAACCTTTTAGACTTTCACATTTTCATGCCACTACTTTAAACCTGTTTCCTTTTTCGGCAGCCGGCTGTCACAACATAACAAAAAAAAATCCCTTTCTACACTACTTACAGCCAGACAGCCTCTGCTGGGCTAATATTAGCTTACCAAGCATCATAGATCCTTCATGATTCTCAGGGGAGTGGCTCAAACACACACACACACACACACACACACACACACACACACACACACACACACACACACACACACACACACACACACACACGCACACACACACACACATACACACACAGAGGAGCTCTTTGGACTGATACTCACTCTGATGTGAGTTTTTTGCAGTTCTGTTCTGGAATACGATGCTGGACTGTCCTATCTGTATGATGGTGCATAGAAATGTCAGTAAACAGATGGTATCGAGGAGGCTGAATCTGTTGACTTGGATGATTTGATACCCCACCGGTGCTGAGGTCGGAAACTCAATAACAAAGAAAGCACTCATGCCAAGAGTCAGATTTCTTTGCTGGTGCATTGAAGAAACAAAAAATAAATAAAGAAAATATTCTTATTGTTATAGAATATCACACCATGCAAAAATCACATTGACAAAGGCATGCTCTAACGGCTTGGTGTGTCAGTCTCTGGAGAAGAGTTCAGAAAACCTCCCATGAAAATGGATGATTAATAACTGGCTAAGTATGTGTATGTGTATTTCCAGTGTGTATTTCCAGTCTACAGATCTATCCTAAAGACTTTTTGGTTAGTGTGTGGAGTAACAGCATTAGCTCCTGCTCAAGATTGCACAGGTACAACAAAGTAGTGGGATGTTGCCATGTTGGCGACCACCCAGGTGGTCTGTCGTCTCTAAATGCTCTCCTCTGTTCTGCCAGGTTCCGTTCAGGTGACTCTCATACTCTTTGAAGGTTACTGTGTGGCTGTGGCCCCACTCAGTCTGTCACACTCACCTGGATGCTCTTGAGCTGTGTGGTGCAGGCTATTTTTAACCGAAAAACATGACCATTACTGCCTGCTCTCTACAGCGCTGTGAGACGGCCCAGCAGTGCAGAGACACAGAGAGGCTGGACCTCAGGCAAGGAAAATACTCATCTTACTGTGGAGTCTTTTTTTTCCTCTTAGGGTCAGGATTTAGGACATGCTAAAGTTTTTGAACATGCAGTTTCAGTGACATGATTTGTGATTGGAGCAAAAAATAATCTCAACCAATCACAAGCTTTCTTTGTTTTTTTGCACCAGCAAGACAGTTTTGCACACACAAAATTCTTCAGTTTCTCAGGCCCTTTGTATATACTTCTCATATAATCTATTTGTGCTGTATATTGCTTCAAAAGAAATTGTGGTTGAACACAAGGGGGCAGATGTGCTTCTCCAGCTTGGAGGTGAACATGTGACTCTTAGGTAACAAGCTGGCAGACAAGATGCTGCTGAATTGGGGCCTGGGGATCTCTAGGGTCCTTCCAGAGGAGTCCCAGGGGGTCTGCAGCAAAATGGAATAAATTCATAATTCTTAATTTACATGTTTTTTGCTTTTACATCAAATATACCTTGTCTGGTTGACATATCCTTGTTCACATCCAATTAACCTTTTATAGCATGTCTTGTATGTGATCCAATGACATCATTACTAGACATATGTCTATGGGCTAGCATGATAAATAGCTGCTTCATTGCAACCTGTAGTGGCACTGTAGGACAAAAGTGTCAAATACATTTTATAGTTTCATATTTGTTGACAGTAAATATTTGAGGAAACTGTATGAAGCTGTGTGATGGCCCCCCACATTCAGATGAACATGATGTGGTGGAGATCAGGGGTGTGTCTGACAGGAGACCTGAGTGGTTGGCATGACTCAATGGAGTGGACAAAGGTTAGCCGTGACTAGAGACCAGCGCTCTCTCCTCTTTTATGAATGGTCCATCTGACACACAAGGGGGAGGGGAAAAATGGCTACCTATGTTTAAGCAAATGGAACTGAAGATTATAGAATGGGCACGGTTTTTAGTGACACGTGTGGAGGTCGTATGCCGTTTCCTTTTTTAATTAATACAATTACCCATAATGCGGTTAATCCCCCCTAATGAGGAGTTAGACTGACAGGCCACAAAGCCGAGGAGGACCGTCCCCTTCCCCACTCTTACCTCAAAGTAAAACATTCAATCTCCACCTGGTTGGTTTGAGCTGCTGCATTGTCACGCACTCCTTCTTCTCTTCTGTGAAGCTAGTTGCTTTTGCAGGAAAAGTGCTGTGCAGGTAGGTCAGGAGCAGTGACCTTTGACATATGACCCCAGTGGGTTGCACTTGTCTGTGAAGACAGGGAGATTAGGGATTAGCCTTCTGGCTAATATGCCAGAAGATGTTTATTGCCACTGTCACTGTTCAGCTTTTACATTCAGTTACATACACACACTCTCTCATATTCACTGTCCCTTTCTGATAATTTATGTATGATTATCATAATTCTATATCTGAATCATTTCATTAGTGCCATTGTGTTTATTCAAACTTTCTTCACAATGCCATGCACTGGGTCAATCTTCCCCTGTAAAAATAGCTATATGTATTTGCAAAAAGGCATTCTTTGATGTGATGAGACAGTGAACGAGAAGAAGAAAGAAAGGAGATGTTATGAGACAAGTTTTTTTTTTTTTGCAAAAAATCTCAGTTTTAACCATGAAGTGAAACTTTATCATTTGGTAACTGTATTTTAAATTCCTTTTGTGCATACTCACATCTCATTTACCGTAGCTAGCCTCTTTGAGAAAACATTCCCCAATTACATATTCAGTTCATTACCAGTGACCTATTAGGATCTTTCATTTGATCTGTATATATCTGCTGTTGCCAGGTGGCTTTGGTTGCACAGATTAGCACAGCAGCGCTGATTGTTAGAGGTGTTTCCTGCTTCTAATGAATGTGGGTCTGTCTTCCTTTCCTCTGTCTCCCTCTTCCTTTCTCTATTGTCCTCTCCAGCTCTCTCTTCTTCTTTCTTCCTCTTCAATTCTCCCTCACACTTTCTGGAGAACAATTGTCTATGATTCAAGCGTTGTTATTTTGGCATTACTTAATACTGTTCGATGCTGTCAAAGCGGGTGACTCTCTCTGTTTCACTCCCTTTTCTTTCCCTCTTTCCTCTTTCTTCCCTTTCTCTTACTCTTTTCCTCTTAGCCCCTCTCCCTCTCTGTCTCTGAAAGGTGTGATGGAGAAGAGCTGGCCTTTCTGCCTGCAGAGGAGCCCTGGGTCTTCATGCCTATTATGCCCTGACCCCGACCACTTCCACGGCAGCCACAGCTCAGCAGGATTAAGGAAGAGGGGTCACAGTCAGAGGAAAACCATCAGTGGGTAAAACAAAAAGAGGAAAAGGGAAGAGGAAAAGGTCGAAGGGAGGGGGATACCACTCTCTCTCTTTCTCTCTTCATCATGCACTGAGGCCATGTCCCAGTCCAGCAAGGTTCTCCACGTGCTGGTGGAGGTGAGGTCACTTCCAGAGAGGGAAGGGAAGGAAGCCAGACACGCAGAAGCTGTGGATCACACTGCTCCGTTAAGGCAGGAGGTCCAGACCCAGCCTGGGATCGTCCCAGGCGGGGTTCCAGAGGCTAAATCTGCCTCAGAGAGGGGCCACACAGGGAACAGCTGCAGCCCCTCCAGAGTCCCACCCACCACCTGCCAGCACCAAAAAAGTGGCTCGTCATCCACTGTCCACAGGCAGAGCCTGCTGGATGACAGGATTGGTCGGTTGTTCGCAGCGGTGCTGAGTCCCTCATCTAATGGGGGGAGTGCGCCGATGCTGAACTCATCTGAGCATGAGAGTTCCTACGGACGGGGACGGCAGTCGTCCCCTGTTAGGACAGACATGCCTGCTGGTGGGGAGGGCCGGCGATCGGTCGTCACCTTCAGCTACATTGAGAAGGCCAGCGTCAGGAAAGTGGAGAGTCCACGGAGTGGCCCGCGCCAGGCTGCGGTGGCCTTCTCCGCTGACTCCCCCTGCCTCCGACGCTCCGCCGAGGGTTCACCGCTAGCCTCCACCGCCCGCTTCTGCAAGAGGATGAGCGCCCCCATGCATTTATACAGCCCCGACTCCTCCTGCCACTCCAGTCCTGCTCTGTCTCTGCGGGGCCAGGCACCCCAGCGGGTCGACCCTTCCCTTTGCTCCGTTGCAAGGGGCCTCGCTCACCAGGCAGAGGAGTTTGGGTCCCCACAGCTGAAGCGGCGGGTACCCGATGGCCCCTATGAACTTCATCACACACAGCCCCGCTGCCAGTCGTGGGCTGGTTCCCCAGCACCGGCCCGCAGCTCCAACACCATCCCCTACGGCTGCCCGAGGGAGCCTGAGTGGCTCAAGCCCCCATGTGACTTGCCCAGGAACCCCACCATGACCCAGCCCTCTTCAGCCACCTTACCCACCTTCAGGGCCAACAGGTCCCCGGAAGCTCAGATCCCAGAGCAGTATCCTGGTGCTGATGGAAAGTCCGGTAAAGAAAATCGTTTTGCCCGGAGGGTCAGCCTGCCCCCAGGGGATTCTTTTGGCAGCTGTGGCAAAGGGATGAACCAGCTGAGTGGGCCGAAAACAGCCTCTCCTGCCAACAGCCCTCAGACGGCTCACAGGCTGGCCATGGAAGTCGCCAGAATATCAGCTGTTTTTAACGAGGCCAGAAGGTCCTCCTTGCCCCTAAGCCAGGAGGGTATGTTTGTACCGGGCAGTCCCAGGTTAGGGAACCTGCCCCAGGGCTGCCAGTGTTCCTCATCACAGGATAGGGGGTCCCCCAGCAACCGTTGTACCACGATGAACATCCCTGTTCCCCACATACCTGCTCCAGACATTGGCCTTCCGGCAGGCACCGGGGGATACCACACCTTCCCAGTGCAAAGCACTGATTCAGCAGCCAGGGAAGGGGTCCCCGGGGGGTCTCCTGCCCTTCCCTCTCGGCTTCACAGGTTCTGTCTGTCCCCAGCCGAGCTTGCATCCCCCATGAAGGACCCCCGGCTGCAGAGGGCCACTCTCCAGGTCACGGACACTCCCACCCTCCACCGCCACAAGCCTCCACAGTACACAGGTTTGGGGGAGAACTGGTCACCCAGCCTGGAGTACGAGCAGGGGGCGAGGGACAGCCCAGAGCCAGCTGTCAGGCTGTACGTGGGACAGCGGGGGGTTGAACCCGATGCAGAGGCCCCTGTGAGCTGGACGTCCCGTCAGCAATGGGGGGGCATGGCAGGGATGGAATGTGAAAGTCTGAGGGAGGGTCAGCAGGCTGACAGGCGTGTAGCTGGACCCTTCCCTGTCCTGCAGAAGGAAGCAGAGCTACGGACCCGGGAAGCCCTCTTACTGGGCCCGGTCACGCTGGACCACCCCCAAGCACAGGACCAGTGGGATGAACAGAGGTCAGGCCTCGTCCCTGGACACTGGAACGTCTCACTGAAACCCGAGGAGGATCAACAACCGGAGGAGGAGGGTTACCTGAATGGCCGAGGGGACCGAGACAGCACCTCACCAGAGTCCACCCTGTCCAGCCAGAGGAGCTATGAGATGGGGCAAGCTGCATCAGGGATACAGGTGTGGAGGGAGTGTGTGTGTGTGTTTGAAAGTGTCTGTGTTTGTGTGTGAGTGTGTGTGTCTGTATGTGTGTCTCTGTCTGTGTGTGTGACTGCGTGTCTGTCTGAGTGCTTGTTTGTGTGTGTGTGTGTGTTTTTGTATGTGTCTGTGCCTCTATGTGCATGAGTAGTTATGTCATTGAGTGAGTCCCTACATGTTTGTCTGTTTTTCTGTGTGTCTAACTAGTAAATGAGACGCAGGCAAGTAATTAATTTCCTGAGTGATGAAATCCCAAGAGGTCATGCTTCCAGTACTAAGCAAGCTCACATCTGGTTAGTTTCAGCAGTTTGAAAATGGTTCAGGGTGGTAAGGCTACTGTCTTATGTGACTACATCACCTTACATTCCATTATAGGCATTTTGCTGACACTCTTATCCAGAGCATCTTACAACTCTAAGTGCATTAAGGCTACAAAAGTGACTGTAAAAGAATTTTACCCTTCTGTAAAAATGTGTGGTTTGTATGTGTGTGTGGTTTTTGCAGTCGGACAGTGGCCTCTCTTCAATGGGTCCCTCTCTGCGCTCTCAAAAGATTGCTCGCGCTAAGTGGGAATTTCTTTTTGGGAAGCCATCTGGAGACAACACCAGCACAGGGAGTAAGGGTAAGAGCAGAATCCATTAGAGGGACACACATTTGTCCCAGAAAAAGTATTATATTTGCAATTGTCATATGCTACATGACACCCAGGCAGAGTTAGAAAAGGTGAACACAGTGACTCAGAGGACGTGTTTTTTTTAGCCATTAGCCATTTCCTGTATTGTTTGACAGCCATTCTCAATAAAACAAAAAATATTCAAATGAAACTACATAGTTTTTAAAAATTGCTACATGAAAATAAACTAAAGAAAAAACACATGAAACAAAGACCACTTTTCAAAGCAGGTAGGGATTTCTCCCATCACTTTTCCACAGCTCTATCAAGTGTCACACGTCAAAATCAGTTATCAGACCAGATAAAGGCTAAATCCACTGTATCTCCCTGTGTCTGCATATTCTGTCCCTCCCAGTGGTGTCACATGGCATGTAGTATTTTATATATATTTAATTATGTCGGCCAGCATTTAATTAAACAGGTGCAAGTATCAGTTTACAATCTTGTGGTGGAGTATTCAAATATAATTAAATTTTCCATCTCATCCTCACTGGCTGTTGTCTTTGGAACAACAGAGAGAGTAACCAGCTGGCATGATTGTGAAGCAAGGCTGTGAGAGAGTAAATATTGCCTCCATTTGCACAAAGCTGCTCCAGACACTGCAAAATTATGATCGGTCTGTTGTTTGAAGCCCTAGCTTTGAGCTTCTGCTCTTTCAGAAATGTGATTTTTTTTCTGTAAGAGTTTAAAATAGAAGGACTAGCTACTAGATAGGAAGACAGTCTCTGTTACAGATAGTGTTTTCCTCTCTTTGGACATGTAATCTCTGCTGCTCTTGCTGTGAATTTTCAAATATTGGTTTGCAGACCTTTTTATACTTTTACTGTGGCTTGCAAATATTTTGTGTTTTGTTTTAACAATTTAGTTTATTCAGATTAATTTGTGTAAATCTGAATACATTTAAGTTGTTTCAAAAAGACAGTAAATGCAAAATGAAATGTCACTTATTCCCTTCTCAAAACAAACCAGATGCCTCAACAGCTCCCCCTAGTGGCACATCCAGTGAGTCCCCAACTCCAACACCCCCTAACTCCCTTCCCTTGGAGGTTCAAAGGTCAGCGAGTCACGAAGTGCAGCATGTGGAGCTTGAGCTTGTGACTCCTCCCCCAATGGCGGCAGGGGCATCGCCCAAGACTGGAATCATCCGTCGCACCATCAAATACTCAGAGACAGACCTGGACGCGGTCCCACTGCGCTGTTACCGGGAGACGGACATTGACGAGGTGCTGGCGGACCAGGACGAGGCCGACTCGGCATTTGGAAGCAACCGCAGCGTCCCGGGCACCCCAGGCACTTCGGGCACAGGGAGTAGCCCCCTGGGAGGGGGGACGTATGAGCGCACGGATGGTGAAGAGGAGGAGGAGGAGGAAGAGGAAGAGGAGAAGGGGCATGGAGATGTGGTGAGCTGGGCCAGTGAGAGGAGGCATGGGGACAGGAAGAGGCACCGTGGTTTTCAGGATGAGGGAGACGTCCACAGCCTGCTGATGAAGAGGTGAGCCGCTGGGCTGAACTACAGTATCATGGCAGCACAAAGAACACACACACGTGCATGCACATACACACACAGGTGCACAGGTATGTGAAAACATCTATCTCAAAGTGCACACATTTATGCACACATACACTCACATGCACGCACTCTCACACACATGCATGACAAAATAACGTGTAATTAATGTTTGCGTTCATCACTGTCATGATGTTCTAATACTACCTGGAAAGTTGTATCTATACTTCTGTTGCTAATGAACTGAAGATAGCCGGAATACATTTTTCATCAACTGTGCCCTGTAGACTGATAATTGATAATTTCTTTCTCGTTAAAAGTTAATTGGATCTCTGTGAAATGTCAGTAGAGTTTCCTTTCCAACCTTTTAATTTGTCTACTTCCGTTGGAAAAAATGTAATAACTGTTTATAATTAAATAACATAATAACTGTTTATAATTAGTGTTACTATCCCTGTCCAGTAAAACAAAATTTCATTTCAGGCTGGGGTAGTCAACCCTGGTCCTTGGAGACCTACAGGATTTGTTGGTTTTTTTTGTTGCCCTTAATTGTGCTTAATTGATTCAGTTCAATTAATACAGTTGATTAACTCACCACATTAATTGTGTTGAGTTAATCACTCACCATACTTGGGTCTGATAGGTTGCGTATTTTAAGGTGAAAAAAAAAAAAAAAAGGGCACTCCCTGTAACTCTACAGGACCAGGGTTAGCTACTCTAGGTCCTGTGGAGGACTGAGGACCCTTAGCTAGTGGGGACTCATAACATGGCACTGGTGTCTGGTGTCTGGCCCCACCCTCATCATAGCAAACTCCGCCCAATAAATTAGCACTGGTGTTATGACTCAACCCACTTCATCTATTACTCTGCCCTCAAAATAAGCACTGGGGTCTGACTCCGCCCTGCTCATCTCAAATTTTACCTTTTATGGTAGCACCTGTCTCTTACTATTCCTCACCTTGGTCTCCACCCTTACGTTGTCACTGATGTGACTCCTCCTTGGCTATAACTCCACCCTATGTTTTCTGCGCTTGTGTCTGGCTTTGGCCTCACTGTTTCTGGCTCCTCCTTCCCCGCAGGCCTTTAGATGGGTTCCTCCACTGCCACTCGGCCCTCAAGTCCCCCATCCTGGTGACGGGCCCCCGGCTCACCTCCGAGGACACCTTCAGCCGCCACTTTGAGAGCATCATGGAGTCCCACCGCGCCAAGGGCACGTCCTACTGCAGCCTGGACAGCGTCGACCTCCTGACCTCCAGTGGCCAGTCCGTCTTCACCTTTGACCTGCCCACCCTCACCCCTGAGGTCCAGGGCCAGACCTACCAGAGTGCCCGGGAAATCGTGGGGCTCAGCTTCGCCCCCTGGCCCGCCGGGAGACCCCCAGTGCCTCGGAGGACACCCTCGCTGCGCTGGACTCGGACGCCACCCGTGCCCCGTCCAGTGAGAGGCTGAGCAGCTGCTCAGAGGACACACCCTCCTGGGGCTGGTACAGCGCCCTCTCTCCCAGGTGAGTGCCCGCTGTGTGCCGCACACTGCCCAATCTCTGACCCAAACGCTGCTAACAGGGTCAGCCAAGCAAGTTCACATACGTCTGTTCTCCATGGTGCAGACAGTTGTATCATGAGGCACTTAACCAGTAATTCCACATTAATTCCACAAAAATTTGATTTTCTGTATTGAGTGTAGTTTTACACCTCTCATATCTCTCATAATAAAATAAAATACTCTCATAGCATGTGGCCATTGATGGTTTCCAGATTTTCAGATGGTTCTCTCAAATATCTGGCCCGTTATTTCCCTAGTTTGGTCTGAAAATGTGATTGCATACTCTGTGAGATTCTACTATATTCACTACAATCCTGCATTTACATAACTGTCCTCTAGATGGAAATAAAGAGCCATAGTTTTGGGATGGTTGGGATTATTTTTATATGTTTTTTCAAAAGAGGGCTTTTTGAGAACCCCATTTAGAAATGAATAATTAAATGTCTCTTTGCACATTTATGGAAATTATGGTGTGCTTATGTGAAGGAATTTGCACAGACAGCCATTTTTGAGTTTATGTGTAAATGTAAGTGCATGTGTCATTGCCTGTATGTATTCTGCGGTAGGTTATGTGTGTATGGTGGCATTTTAGTTTATGTGGTTTACTGGTTTTGTTATGGCATTGAAGTGTATTGTGCATGTGTATATACTTTTGGTGTTTATACTAGAGGTTTTTTGTGTGTTTATGTTTGCACATGCTGGTTTATGGTGAAGATTGTGTGCATGTCTGTGTGCATTTGTTTCACTTGTACATCCACTTGTTTGTGTGTGTATGCATGAGCCTGTTTGTGTTGTGTGTGTGTGTGTACCACCTCCTGCTGCACCACATGGCCTCTCTTTCCTGTGAGTCGGCCAATCAGCTGTGGAGTCTTGCCAGCTTTTTTTGGTATCCGAGGAAACAGCAGATTTAACTTACCAGAGGGTTTTAAAATAGACGGAGAAGGAAAAGTAGTGAATGAGCAGCTCAGAGTCTCTGTGCTCTGTCTGTCTTAACTATTTGACTGCAGTTTGAAAAGGCAGGCACTGGATTCTCTATGGACCTGGGGAAGACATCAAAACCCATGGAAAAACATCACTTTTTACACTTCAAAAGTCCTCACAGGACACAGATAAGGTCCGTTGGAGCACTGTAACCCCACCAGACTCAGATAAGCTTGCACAACAAAACCCATACCATGATATATTAAAATATAGTATCTGCAACACAGCCATTAAATACTGAAACCTCTTTATACCCATGTGTGGTAATGAAAGGTTTCATTTGGAATACTGCCCTTCAAATCTTTCACCCTGCCCTGCTTTTGGAGTAATTTTGCCACAAAGATAGAGGGCCATTGTTTTTAACATAAAGTAGTGACAAATTATTTCAGCTCCAAATGGCTTGAGCGATGGAGTCCGCTGCTAATTCGCACACGCCCGCTGAACAGCTTTGTGACGCGGTTTAATTAGACAGAGCTCACATGTCGCCGTGACCCGATGTGCGGCCGCTGTCACGCTCCCAAAATACCAACGAAAATTTCCATCGGTGCGCTTGCGAAAGCACAAACAATCAGGCAGTGAAAAGGTCTGCTGTTCTGGATGGGATCATATGTTTTAAAAGAAACACGTTTTATGCTTAGATTTTGTCTTTGTCCAATAAAGCATGTTGGAAATGAACAGAAATGAGAGATGGAGAGAGAGTGAGAGAGAGAGAGAGAGAGAGAGAGAGGGATTTGAGCAAAAACATGCCAGATTTTGTGCCATTCTCTGAGCCCCAGATCAACAGGGGGTGTTCTGAAGTTTAGAAAGAGGGAGGAGAAAAAGAGAGAGACAGACAATGCCAGAAAGAGAGAAAGAAAGAAAGGAGCAAGAGAAAGAGGCAACAGCACAAGATCAGCCTGGACAGCAGTCAGGAGACTGAGTGACAGAAAAAGGAGACATTAAAAACAAGAGAGAGGAACAGAAGGAGATAAACTGAGGATGAGAGAGAGGAAGAAGCATTGTGTCTCTGTGGCACAGTTGGCAAGGAAGAGGATTTGAGCTGGGTTGGACGGCATAAACATATTAATGTGTGAGGCTGACGGTCGGATACTCCAATGAACTAACAAACTGACGCGGTGACCGACGGACTAAAGGACAGATTCACAGGATGACGACTGACCTACTCATACACTTACAGAGGACTGACTGACCTGCAAACTGACTGGTTCAGGATTTGACATCATAACAAGTTGACTGAGAGGGCTCAGGAGAGAAAGAGGCTGGGATCGCCACAGCAACGGGGGAAGGGGAAAGTTAGGATGCGGTCTGGGGCCTGCGGGGGTCTGACAGTATGACCTCGGCGAAGCGCAGAGACTTTGTGAGCAGGGAGAGGCCGGGCTCCCTCAGGACGGCTCGGGCCGTCCTCTGCTGGAGGGGCGTGGCAGCGGAAGACAGGGCTGGGCGGCCGTACTGCGCCAGACGCAGGTGAGTCCCAGGCCCCACCCACCCAGCTGAGCTTCGGGTTCGTCTCTCGTATCGGGGTTGGTTTGGGCTAGCAAATGGGACATTTGCTTTCAAGGGTACTTTTTGATACCGCCAATCCATATCCCTGCACTCGGTAGCTGGGGAAGAACCGTGCGGGAATTGTCATGGAAACGACAGGCCTCGGCCAAGACTGGGCTTCTACCACAAAGTTGCATCGTTGAGGCTTCATATGGGTTATCATTCACTGAGTCACAATGAGCAGCTGGTGTTGGATGTGCAGCCTAATTCATCCTTGTGTTTTTAAAAAGTGTTATAGATTGCTTCCTTTCTCAACCCTGTGAAGCCATACTATTTATTAAAAATCCAGCCTCACCATATGCTTTCAAAACACTTATTCTGATAATTTGTGAAAAACTAGAACAAAGATAACAAATCACATTTAATTATGCTACAAATAACTACACTCGATACCTCTGCTTGCTGTTTGCTCTGTGAGATAGATTTATAACAGAAATATTTAGGTACCTGGCTGTAAAAATTCAGCTGTGACTATTGTATCATTTAAAAAGCAAACAGTTTGAGCTGATTGACATGACAAAGTTATAAATGAAAATATTCCCAAAACATAACATGCAAATTGTAGGGTACAAAACTGTATGAGGCTGCTTGGGTAGTATAACCTGCTTATGCAGGTATGGATGGGCTCATGGCCTTGAATCAAATCTGGACTGTGCCTGTGGTCAGCAACCACCTCCGAGTGACATATGATTGGCTGTTGTGTTGCCCAGGGAGGGAGGTATATGGTTGGCAGAGATGTCTGTGTCTCCACACTCAGCAGTGACCCCTGCTGGACACTCATGCTCATAGTCTGCCTGTTACTAAGCTGCACATGAAGTGTCTTCCTCTGAATCATACTTCTGCAGGGTCAGCTTGATTACTCTGGTGTCAATACATGCTGACATGATGTGTTTTGGAGGAGACCGCATGCTTGTTGGTTCTGTTTTGAGGTTAAAGATAATGTGTTAAAGATCCTGATTAGGAGAAAAAGAGAACAAGCATTAAAAATCATCCAAGCATCCAAGGTGTGGTAATTTTTTTTTTACACTTACTAAACACAAAGAAAATGCTGTGCTTTTTCCCCTCTCTGATTGTATTCCATGTGCCTCAGCTCATTGATCAACAGCACCCCCTCTGGTCACTGGAGTGGACTGCACACTGCCTGCGCAGTGCCTGCCTCTGCTCTGCCAGGGCCAGCTGTCCCCAGTGTGCAACTCTCTGCTGCAGTCGCTGCGGTAGCTCAGCTGCTGGACTGCTGGGCTAACAGGAGCCAGCCAGCAGGAGACAGTGCACCACTCAGAAGAGCATCTATATCAGAACCCCTTTAATGGACAGGAAACTTAATATGCAAAGACAGGACAGGGCTAACTGCAACTGGGAGTAAAACATTCCTACCACAAAAAGATCAACATAAAAATAGACTGGAAAAACTGGTTTAAAAGTCTCTCCTTCTCTCTAAAATTAAAATTCAGACATGAACAGATAGGAAATCAAACAATTAATGTAAATAACAAAATATTAACATTGATAAGTTATAAATAATAATTCACATAGATAATACAATAGTTATACATTATTAAAATAAGTATAACACATTTATACTGATAAATATCAAAATAAATATAATATAAATTAATAGTATGTAATATGTTAGCAATAATAATAATAATAATAATAATATATATTAATATGTCAGTAATAATATTAACCCTCCTCCTCCCTCAGGGAGAGGCCCCCGCGTGCGGCCGTGGACTCTGACCTGGACCGGGACCTGAGCGAGCTGCTGGGTCTGGGAAGCACAGACACTCTGACCAATGGCAGCAAGGCCGACCTGGAGGCCGCCAAGCGCCTGGCCAAGCGCCTCTTCACCCGGGACGGCTTCCGGAAGTCCGACGTGGCCCGACAGCTGAGCAAGAAGTGAGGGCCGCCCCCTTTCTCTCCGTCCGTTTTTAAAAATTTTCTACATTGGAATGACATGATAATCTTGCATTGTTAAAGCATAATAATATATTACACTCCTTCTGTCTTCATATCTCACAACACCTCTCTCTATCTGTCCGCACTTCTCATCTTCCCTGACTGGTCTTTTCTCCCTCCTCCCCCTATCCACCTCTCTTTCTCTCTGTCTCCCTCTCTCTCTCTGTTCTCTCCCTGGGCAGGCCATGCTCTGTCTTTACTGGTGCACATGTCTGTTCCGATGCCCCTCTTATAAGTCTGGCCTACTTTCTCCATGGCAGCACCCTTCCCTTCCTGTCTCCTGTTAGCGGTTGTCCTGGGATGGGCCCTGAAAAGAGTGACAGGCTTGTGATGTTGCAGATGAAACAGAATGTGGAATTAAAAGCCCTCTTTAGTGATGGACGCGGGGCAGGGGCCTGGGGGAACCTCCACTCCAGGCCCCTGCTGCCCACCCCCCCTTTCTGCAGGCAGTTCAGCTGTTTGGCCAGCAGTGTGTGGTGGGAGGGGCTTCTAATGGGCAGTCTAATTGGTGGGAATGACTTTCAAAAGCATAGGCTAAATAGAGGGAGTGTTGTGGGTGTGTCTGTTCAGTAGACAGCCTAAGTGTTGGGAGTGGTTTTGAAAAGGGCAGGCAAAATAGTAGGAGTGGCTTGCAAACTGTCAGTGCATGGGGAGGGAGTGGTTTTTCAATAAGGAGGTGGAGTCAAAATTGATTTCTCTCCCAATGTCCTTCTTCTTCCAGCAATGACTTCAGTCGCATGGTTGCCGAGGAGTACCTGCGCTTTTTCAACTTCACAGGCATGACCCTGGACCGTGCGCTGAGGTCAGTGTGAGTTGAGCAAGTTGCATGGATAGGGTCATTCCTTGTTTTCGGGCCTCCAAGAAAAGAGCATGCTTAAGTGATATATCACAGAAGTGTACAAACATGTGTCCTAATTTCCCCAAGACTCTAGGTCAAGATAAACTGGGAATATTCTTAATGCTTCTGATGCATTATAATTTCCATGTACAGTAATGTGAAAAATGCTGCCCTCTTGTGGCAGGAATTGGGCACATTGTATTGTGCTTTTTAAATGGATGGGATGTTATAACAAATATATGGGCGTTTGAGTATGACAGAAGGCCGTTGGGGACGTGTTTCAGGGCCTTCCTGAGGGAGTTTGCCCTGATGGGGGAGACACAGGAGAGAGAGCGAGTGCTGGCTCACTTTTCCCGGAGGTACATCCAGTGTAACCCCAGCTCCACACTGTCTGAAGGTGAGGGGATGCCACTGCCATTATGAATGTGTGTGTGAGTGTGTGAGAGACAAGGACAGAGAGAAAATGTGAGAGTAGGCTTTTGTATTACAGGTAGAATAAGCATATTGTTATTGTTTCTGTACTCTCTTTTTGTATCTTGCTTTGGTTGACAGCAGATATAAAATAATTTTGCTAATTGACTGCTTTGCTCCTAGCCCTGCCTTTACAATTTTAAAACAATTAGAATTCTCCTTATTTAAAGTAAAGTTTATGTGTATTTCACTCTTCAATCCAGCAGCTGATTTGAAGACACTTTGCTGTAGAGTGGTGCATTATAGTCAGGCAGGGAGGTGGGCACCATCACATGATGAGACAACAAAGACCCTTCCTCCTTGGGCAATGTAATGGCTAACTATAGACCATCTTTTGGGGCCCCTGGCCATATTTACCACTTTCACAATGGAAATTTCATGTTTGACCTAAAGGTGCATCTTTACACTAAAACCCCATTAAACAGTTAGCCATTCAGCAGGCAGTTAACACACATCAGCCCCTCAGAGTTTAATTCTGATCCAGGATCAGGTCCAAGAATTCCCTGTAAGTGGGAAAGGGATTTTCCATATGATCCTCTTATATTATTATGTTGAATCATTTGCTTAGCGTTTGCCCTTATCCAGTGAGGGCTTAAACAGCTTATATGTCTGTACATTATCCATTTATACAGCTGCATATTTACAGCTGCAATGCCAGTCCAGTGTACGGTACAGTACAGTGTTCCCAGGTAAAAATAATGACACCTCTGGACAACACGCTGCTACTGCACCACACTGCTGTCCACTCACCCAGAGCCCACCTCCATGACCCTCTCGTTCTCTCTGACGATGTCAAATTTAGATTAAACCAATTGTGCGGCCATCACATTTTGTATGAGTGTGAATTTAAAGGTACTAAGGTACTGAGGTAAAGAAAATAATGTTTTATGTGATCCCTGAATATCAAAGTATGCTTCCTTCTGGTAGACTTTTTCCTAATTGATGGTGGTAAAACTGGAAGCTAAATAAATGATTTAGAGCTGGATTCGTTTTCGTCCTGGTGCAGTGGAGTCCCTCCTGACCTTCAGGCTTTCACGGGGGGTCATGTGCTGGGCAGCTAATGATCTCTAATCTCAGCGGCTATGGGTTTCTGGGACAGCCTGTCTCCATGTGCAAACCGTGGTAACTGAGCCTGAGTTTGCTTAACGTTTATCAATGCCTTTGACTTTGGTTGTGTCGAAATGCTCAGAAACCTTTACTGAAGAAGATTGGGTTTTTGTGGGCACTGTGATAGAATGTGAGATGTAAATTCATAATGTATAATTTATACATAATTTTTTATTGCATCAAGTCAGCATAAGCATAATAACCAGAAGATGCACCAACTGAAATTATTTTGTGCTGAATTCCTTGAAAATGGATAGAGAGAGAGAAAAAAAACTTAAAGGAGCACTACAACTGTTCACTTAAAACATGTTGCCGGAGCCCATTTCCGACAGTACTGTGTCAGCATATATTAACACTCTAGCCCTTGCAGATTATCTATACTGAGCATGAATTCAAATTCTGTTAATTACTGAGAATAGGGGTTGCATTTTGCTGTTTTTTCTCTTTCAGACAGTGTCCACACCCTGACTTGTGCTATGATGCTACTGAATACTGATCTGCATGGCCATGTAAGTTTCCAAATAAATTAAATTAGTGAATTAATGTGTCCTCCAACCCTCTTAAAACGGCTTTTAATTACTTTGCGCTCAAAACGTGGAATAATCTTCAGAGTCAACCTGAAATCGACACCTTGATACCATTCTGATTTCACAGGTTTAGTGATTTATTATTTTACAGAAAAGTGTGCCTCTTTTTCAATAATTTACCCATTGCGTCTTGTCCTGTTTCCTTTAATTTGTTTTTTCATCATATTTGTTGTTGTGTATTCATGTCAGGTCACCATTGGAAAAGAGTTAAGCAGAGATAATAAAAAAGGGATGATTCTTAACCACACAGTTTTTTGCAGGAACCTTTCACTTCTTGCACTGGGTCAAAACTGGAACCGGGGAGGTTAAGGGGAAATTTCATAGTGGGGAGATTCTTGGCAGAATTTACAGCAATACTGGATTCATAATGAGTGGTTGAGGGTTGAGTCTAAGGACTTGTGTACCCATTGTTATATTCAGCAGGGGAAATTAACCACAAACAGATCTGCGGTAGGTCCCTTCTCCGGTCTCCCGGCATCCGGTGAATGCTCTCAGTGTTGGCAGTGCTGGCATAAATCCGGTACCCCGGATTGCTAAAGCTTGCGCACATGAAAGACTGCAGGTCCCCCTCTTTCCCCCTCTCTCCACCGAAAATCTAGGGCATCCTCGGGTGTTCTGAGAGATGTGAAGGAAGGCAGATGATTAATTGAGATGGTGAACAGCTGGTTGGATGGAAAACCCGGTCCCTGAGGACCGGAGCTCGGTCTGATCCGGCTCTGGACTCCCGGCATCTCGCCGCGTGAATAATGCAAGAGATGAAGAGAGATGCACTGTGTTAAATCCACATAATTATCCTATCCCATGTCCTTAAATGATGTTACATTTTGGAGAGTGCACTGACATTGCAGTCTGAGGGAAAAGGGAAGGTATGACGTGGACCATCGGTTCTGGAGGTGCTACTGAAAGGGTGGACAGTGTCGTATTTGGACAGTAGGGGGAAGGGGGTTGTGAGGGGGTGAAATGGGGTGCAGTGGTGCTTACTCTCCCTGGTCTCTCCCCTAGAACATGGGGAAGAGGATGTCCTGTGTGCAGTTCATTGGGAATCTGGAAGGGCTGAATGACGGACAGGACTTTCCCAAGGAGCTGCTCAAGGTGGGTCACTGTGCAGCTCAGTTACATACACGTACACACACACACACACACACATACACTCATATATACACACAAACGCACACACACACATACACATAGACACATACACACACACACACATATATACATACACACACACACATATATACATACAAATGCACACACACACACACACACACATACACTCATATATACACACAAAGCACACACACACATACACATAGACACATACACACACACACACATATATATACACACACACACATATATACATACAAATGCACACACACACATACATAGACACACAAACACATACATACACACTTATATACACACAAACGCACACACACATACGCACATATGTACACACACACACACACACACACACTGACACATGCACCCATACACTCACTAGGGCTGCCAGATTTAAGTTTGGATTTTAACTTCATTCTAACCGATTCTCTTTTCAGTGTGGACAATAATTTCGACATATGTTGTAGTCTCTGAGCTTTGTCAGAAAAAGCTGGTGATTTTTATGGGAAAAAAATGAGATTATTTCCAAGTGTCCATGAATGTTTAGTCATCTTTTTGAAAAGCAATTGCTAATGTCCTCTTTGCTGAGATCAAATGCTCATAACATATTATAACTACCATAACCTGATATGACATGACACAACATGACATGACATAACATGACATAACATCACTATGGACACAGCCAGGAGCAAGGAGTCAGCCTCTCCAATGGACATTATCATTCCATTGTATTACTGAAAATTCTTTGGCCAAGGGACAGATGACATAAAAGACAAAAAGCAAGTAATGTATAAAAACTACAACATGAAGATTACATATGGCAATACAATAGACTAGATTTCATACATTGATTAAAAATGACACACAAGTTTGTTTTACAGATAATTTACATTTAAAGTGTACACACACATAAAAATAAATTGCAATGGCTAATGAATATATCAACATTTCATCAAATTTCATGTTTATGAGAGGCGAAGCATAAAAATGTCCACTCTGTTGTATTCTTGTGTAACGGACATACCAGTCTAACACAGCATAAAAGACATCAGAATAGATATCAGTATTATTGAAGATTCAGTTGTCAATACCCACCTTTGAACTTGTAGCTATTTCAGGAAGTTAATAGAAACATACGTAAACGCGGGCATATAATACACCTGAAGCGCGTCATGTATGCACTCATTCTGCCTGAGAAGAATGTGTCATGTTATTATGTCAGAAGGTCATGTGATTCTTACTCATCGCTGCTTCTTGATCACTCATTGGCTGTGTTTGTGAAATGGTGGTGCTGAGCAGCTCTCTGGGTGTGTGTTGCTGTTCCTGGCTGTTGTCTCTGCTGAACTCTCAGACGGGTATGAGTTATCCCACCTGGCTGCAGGAGCACTGTTGTGATACAGTTCACACCCTCTTGTGATGAACGGCAGGCTGCTTATTCATTTGAAGCTGAAAGAATGATGTACAGCGCTGTGCTGAGGAACTGAGCCATCTGGTCTGTTCTGAGGAAGAGGAACAACAGGGGACTGTGGAAGTGTTTTAGAGACAATGGTTGGGTGTGTGTGTGTGTGTGCGTGTGTGTTTGGGCATGTGTGTATGTCAGTGTGTGTCTGTGTGTGACTGTGTGTGTGTGTGTATGTGTGTGTGTGTGCATGTGTGGGTTTGTGTGTGTATTTTGCGGCTGAGCGGTTTGTCTCGGCGTGTGTCACTGTGCCCAGTGCGGTTACGGGAGCACGGTGCCAGCTGGCGCCCGCTCTGCCCCAGTGAAGCCAGAACGCTCCCCACAACACCGCAGCCAAACAGGCCCTGGCTCCAGGCACGATCGCACCGCTCGCCAGCAAAACAAGCCGCCCAGTAGGTGGCGCTGTTCCCTCTAAACCACCGTCCTGCCAAGCCAACCCATCGATGCCATGTCCCTAAAAAAAAAAAAAAAAAATTCCAGATGGGACATTCTAAATACCACTAAAAAAAAAAATCAAATGATGCTTTGATTTTAGATTTAAATGGTGGGTATATGAGCTGAAAGTCTGAGCTTGGCTGGTTTGGCGGTGTAGGGCAGGTTTCTGCTAACTGATAACTCTGTGGGTTCTGAAGGTGAATTCGTGCCTCTGCCTTATGGAAGCAGGGGGGTGGAGTGGTGGCTGGCGCCGTATCTGGAGGAGGAGATTTTAAATACTGCCGAGCACATCGCTATATAACTCTCATTAACATACACAGATATGATCAGTTTGAGGTTTCACTGCAGGATTAGGCTGCGCTGAGAGGAAGGGCTTAGAATGAGCCTGTTGACCTGGGGTGTACGCTTTATTAGTGCAGGGTAATAATAATACATTACAACCCAGCAAAGGTATTTCAGGAGTGTTCTCACCTCCCACTCCCTCGCCCTCTCTCCTTTTCCCCTCCCTCTCTTTCTCTCCTCCCCTCTGGCATCCATTCTGTTTCTCTGTCCCTCACATCGTGCCTCAAAACATTTTCACCTCCCACTCTCACCTCCTTCTCTCTCTCTCTCCCCCCTCTCTCTGTGTCTCTCTTTCTCTCTTGTCCTGCCGTCCATTTCTTCCTCCATCCATCCGTCCTGCACTGCTTTGTACTGTATGCCGGCCACTCTTCCCACTCTTCTTTTCCTCCTCCTCTTTCTCTTCTGTTGGTCTTCTTTCCATTTGCTCTTTCCTCTAAACGTTTGTCTCTTTTCTCCCCCTTTTTTTGCGTTTGCTGCTTTCTTTTTCACTCACAGCCCCCCCTACCCCTCATAGTCTTTTTGACTCCCTCCCCATATTCCCACTCTCTTGTCGTTTCCACGGTAATCCGCCGGTT
>CM040759.1:23014714-23427214 GCA_022829145.1 Albula goreensis
TACACAATGCTAATCATGCTAATGATGATCGGTCAAACTTGGGTGCCACAGTTGGTTGGGGACAGTGGTGGGATTAGTGTAGTAGTATGGACTTTTCACACTTAAGTCCCCTCAAGTATCTGTATTGTGGGGGTGTGTGGGAGTTATTGTGGGGATGGAGCGCGCAGATCGGCGGTATAAATAGCAGGATGTGTCGGGGCAGCAGACACGCTGGCAGACAGCACTGTGACTATGCACAACACCGTGGGACCCAAGGGGAGGGTGGGCGGTGTGGGGGTCAGAGGCCTTTTTTTGGAACATGCCTTTCGTGCCTCCCGCATGTATGGGGCCGTGTCCCGGGCGGGTGGGGGTGGGGCAGGTTGGGGGAGACAGTTATTTATACTCCGCTGGACCATCCTAATGGCCCCTCAGGAGCCCCGCCGGTCCTGATCTAGGGCCTTGCGATGATGTCACAGAGCCAAGCCAAACCGCTAGTGGCCGGTCTGCCATTCTGAATTTGGGCAGCGGCTCTGTTGACAGGTTCCATGGACACCACCACCATTCATTCTGTACTGTTCAGCTGCCAAGCAAAGGCACAATACGGTTGTTACAATACAGAATAGAGAATAACTGTGGTTCTTCAGAAATGAATTAACTGGCTAGATGTTAAAAGTGCTTTTGTGGGGAGACGAGATAGCTCCGTCCGCCAAGCAGCCATCTCTCCTACATGTCGATCCCTGGGGGACTGCGGTTTGAGCCCCGGCTCCGGCCCTTCTGTCAATACCCCCTCTTCTCTGTAACCCTCTCAGCTTTCCCACTTTCCGAATAAAGAAAAAACATAAGTAGGGTGGCTAGGCCACAAAATAAAGTGCTAATGTGCTACATGTATGACGTATTAGTTCTTGTTGGCCAGTTCAAGGTTCAGTCTGGCCCAGTCTACTTCACCATAGCAGAGTCCATGGTTCTGCTGTGCTTATAAGCTCACTTCACAGTGCCCTGATTTGGGTCAGCGTGCTCTGTGCAGTTTGGTCTGATTTGGCCGCAACCTGATTTGGGCCAGGAATACATTGCGCGCTGCTATCTTTGGAGGCGTGTAATGTTCTTACTGGTGAGGTTTGGTTTAAGAGGCTTAGAGCTTGGCTTCTCCCTAATCCGGTGTGCAGGTTGTCGGGTGAGCGGCCTCTTGACGCGTGTGCCAAGGAAAGATCTCCAGTTTATTTTCCCCTCCTGTTAAATTTACCCCCTGACGGAAAGGGTAGGGGTGTGACAGCCCTGAAGCAGAAACTGCGATTCATAAGCTCATGATCTCAGTTCAGAGTTCGTACAATTACAGCCATTCTTCATTTAGGCTGTAACTGTAGTTCTCGGAAAGTGAGCACGGCTGTGCTTTAGTCCATTACCCTTGGGTTGTCATTTCCTACTGGTTATTGGTACTGAGCTACCGTTCAGCAGTTAGCTAGGTAACCAGCAGTCAGAGCATTGGATGTGGAGCTCTGTAAATGAGTGGAACTCGTTTCAGAGCAGAAGCAGCTGACAAGCTGAAAACAGAAGGGACGGAACACTTCCCTTTAAACTGATTGTTGTCTGAATCGGTTCTCGTTCATTTTCCTTGATTAACAAGTGTGCATATGGAAAATCCATATCCAGGTCAACACACAGCTTCCCTGTCCACAACATGGTAGTGAGGATTACTAGATAAATTCAAATTAGAAAAAAATGTGAAGTTTTTATTGTGGAAAAAAGTCTCCCCTCTCAGTTACTAATCAGATTTGAGATTCCTTATTGCAGAAACCACAGTAACCATGGGGAGTTCATGTTAAAATAAAGTGATATGTCAACATGCAGCTCAGTGGCTTGTCCCGCTAATGACTTTGGGTTGTGTTCCACTATCTACTTGTGTACTACTAAGAATGCACAGTGAGAACAGTCATCCTTATTGTCTGGCATTCTAGGCCACAAGTATACAAAGCAGGTACATGCGACACGCTAGTTCCCAAATGTGTTCTCGCATTCTTGCTGGACTGAAGTATGTGAGTATGCACTGATGCCTACTTGTATGTGCTAGTTGTTCCCAGAGCTTATTGTCCTGAACATAACGGTCATCATTAACTGTAGCATCCACGAACAGTGAAGCAACAGACTGCCTTGTTTTCAAATGTAATTTATTTTGAAATCCCTCCCTCTCTCCTCTCTGCTGTTTTTCTCCTCTCCAGTCTTAGCATTGCTGTCACTGAGGACTTCCTGCTTCCATTCCTCTCATCCCTCTTTCTCTGTTTCCCCTACTCTTGTTTTCTCCTCTCTCACACCATCTCTTGTATCCTCCTCTCACACTATCCTTGTCAAAATTTGTCTTCCTCTCTCATGCTGTTTCTCACGCTCTACTTCTCACCCGCCTTTCTCTGGGGCGTCCGCACATTCACACCTTCGATGGCCCAACAGCGTGTGACATTAAGCAGGGTTCGATGGCCCAGGGCCTCTACATGCTACACTGTGGCCGGTAGAACTGCCTGAGCGAGCCACTGATTTTTTTCTTTCAGTCCTAATCTTTCCCTGAATTAATGTCTGCTTTCATACCAGGTATTAAATACACAATTCCAAGTGCTAGCATATGTCGAATGAAGTGTGGATGTTGTGTGGGAAGCTTCATTTGTATTCACCATAAGAGATATTGATAGAAGTTTTGTGGGTTAGACTGTTGGTTCTATGGTTTGGTACTTGGTTTGATAGGTACTGTATAATAATAGAATAACACTCTTCTCGCTTTACTTTCCTCCCTTTCTCTCTCAGGTGGTGCCCTGAGCGATGGGGGCATTCCTAGATAAGCCAAAAACCGAAAAACATACGGCGCATGGCGGGGGTAATGGCCTACGCTACGGCCTGAGCAGTATGCAGGGCTGGCGGGTGGAGATGGAGGACGCCCACACAGCGGTGGTGGGCCTGCCCGGTGGCCTGGACGACTGGTCCTTCTTCGCCGTCTACGATGGCCACGCTGGCTCCCGCGTCGCCAACTACTGCTCCCAGCACCTGCTGGAGCACATCACCGGGAGCGACGGTTTTCGCGGCGAGGACGGCGGCCCTGAGAGGGCACCGGGGCAGGAGCCCCCAGTGGAGACAGTGAAGAGCGGGATCAGGGCGGGCTTCCTGAAGATCGACGACCACATGAGGAGCTTCTCGGACCTCCGCAATGGGCTGGACCGCAGTGGGTCCACGGCGGTGGCGGTCCTGCTGTCACCGGAGCACTTGTATTTCATCAACTGCGGCGATTCGCGGGCGGTGCTCTGCCGGCACGGCCAGGTACGGCTCTCCACCCAGGACCACAAACCCTGCGACCCACGAGAGAAGGAGCGCATCCAGAACGCCGGCGGCAGCGTCATGATCCAGCGGGTCAACGGCTCACTGGCCGTCTCGCGCGCCCTCGGAGACTATGACTACAAATGCGTGGATGGGAAGGGCCCCACGGAGCAGCTGGTGTCCCCCGAGCCGGAAGTGTTCGAAATCGGCCGGGCCCCCGAGGATGAGTTTGTGGTGCTGGCCTGCGATGGGATCTGGGACGTCATGAGCAATGAGGAGCTGTGCGAGTACATCCGCTCCCGTCTAGAGGTTTGGGATGACCTGGAGAGGGTCTGCAACTCTGTGGTGGACACCTGTCTGCATAAGGTAAGGCCCAGTAGCCTACACTAACCTGCCCAACCAAGCCAGAAGAGCAAGCGCAAGCTAGCAGCTATACAGATCATTGAGCCGAGGTGGTTGCCATCTGAGAAACATTACGTATTCATTTTCGACAGCTATAGCCAATTATCTGTTTGACTAGATAGCTACAGGGTAATGACAAAAACAGTTGATTTGATCCTTTGGAAAATTCTTCTGTTAGCTTCTTTGTTCTTTGTCTTGGGTTTGCAGTGGTTATTCTCTTGGTGATGGCAGTTGAACTGCATGAATATAATAATGCCCAGAAACCATGAGTTCTTGAGCCTCACTGTTTTCTGGAGGAGCAAATCCCATTCTTGAATTTTCTTCCACAGTAGTTTTTCTGATAAGTGGAATGAACAGTGTTCTAGTTCAGCATCCAGTTAAAGAACCAGCCTCTGGGCTGAAGGGTTTGGTTTTTATGGGATGTTTTGGGAGGGGGCAAATGTACCCTCCCACATATTTACAGTTTTGCCTGTGTGTTGCCTATTGAGGTAAGGATAACAGTGTTGCTGTGTGTGTGTGTTATAGGGAAGTCGGGATAACATGAGCGTGGTGCTGGTGTGTTTACCCAACTGCCCCAAAGTTACAGAAGAGGCAGTGAAGAAGGAGGCCGAGCTCGACAAGTACCTGGAGTCACGCGTGGAAGGTAAGAACCACCTACATAATGGTACATACATGGACACACAGATATACGCGGACACACACATGTGGACACATACTGACCAAAAAAAACACTCAATCAGATATGCACACATAGACCAACAAACACGCAAATCATGCTTACTGAAAGTGGCAAACAGACACACACACACACACACACACACCACACACACCACACACACAGTGATATCCACATATCCAAAACCCACAGTTGGCCAAACAGACAGAACTCGGTGCTGTTGTGACCTGCTCACTACACCCACCCAGCCATAACTTTAAAAAGCCTCACTGGAGAGCAAAAATGTTTCTCCACTCCCCTACACCTCCCCCCCCACTGACCTTTAAAATATTCTGGCAAGCCAGTGTGAATTGCATAATGTCTTAGGGCGATGTGAACTCTTTCGTCTCCCTTGGAGGGAAAAACTGCAGCGTTTGAAACATGCTGGAATGTAGCATTGGCTAAGGGCTAGGTCTGGCAGGAGCTAGGCTTGCACCAGTGCCGGTTTTACCGGTAGCATATGGAGTATGTTTGAGATGGTATGTTCTCTGGATCTTGCTTTACAGTCATAACTAGCTGTACCCTCAGGGTCCGGGTTGCTGCTTTTTTTCACGGTCATTGAACCCGTACAGCATCCTAACCCTGTGGGCTTCATCCACCACAGGTAACAGATGTGACTCCCATTCTTTGCACAAGAAAGCTGCTGCTATTTTTATAGATCTTAGCTGATTTCCCTCCTGACGGTGCTGTTTGTCTCGCAGAAATCATGGAGACGACTGGCGAGGAGGGTCTCCCTGACCTTGCGCACATCATGCGCACTCTCTCCACGGAGAACATCCCCAACCTCCCACCAGGGGGTGGCCTCGCAAGCAAGTAAGCCAGCTCCCTCATTTACATACATGTGCATTCGTCCACACTTTGGTTAACACTTAATTTAGACTTCATTCAATAGTGAAAGTAAAACTTTACCGTTGGCTTGTTTCTGCTTAATGGTACATGCTATCGATGGGGTGAGGCTAAAATATTCCTGTTTGCTTGCTTTTTGTGACCCTTAGCTTAATGTTTCAGTCATTAACGGTTCATTAATGGCCTACTCTGTTCATCACCTAACCTAATTGTTATTGCTTGTGTGTGTGTGTGTGTGTGTGTGTGTGTGTGTGTGTGTTTATATTCTCAGGCGCAGTGTTATTGAGGCCGTGTACAACAGACTAAACCCTCACAGGGAGGAAGATGGGGTGAGCATTTCCTTTTCTTTCTTTTTTCTTTCTTTCTTTCTTTCAATAGAATCCTCACACACACATACACGCGTGCGCACACACACACATATCTATGCACCCCCAACCATTAGACACGCTCCCATGCCTGAAACTGATGGGACGCAGAAGTCTGCTGGGGCCGCCAGCCGCCTGTGGTCTGCTTCGGCCTGTGCTGCGCGGCACTATGTGATCACCAGTCCTCTTTCATGGCTTCTTGTATGGCAGTCGTAATCCATTTTCTTTTCTGTTAGTACTCCAATACTGGGGTTATGCATCTTTGGCTGAAATGTCCTATCGACTATGAAACTGATTAGCATGGTTCCATCTCTACAGTGGAAAATAAGTATCATTAGCCAGTCTGGATCAAGCTTTATAGTGGGAAAGAGGTACAATCAGCTAGCTTGGGTCCAGGTCTACAGTGGGAAAGGGGTGTAATAAGCCAGCCTGGTACCAGCTGTACAGTGGGAAAGGGGTACAATGACCCAACCTGGTTCCAGCTCTACAGTGGGAAAGGGGTACAGTGACCCAGCCTGGTCCCAGCTCTACAGTGGGAAATGGGGTAGAATGAGCCAGCCTGGTTTCAGCTCTACAGTGGGAAAGGGGGTATAATGAGCCAGCCTGGTTCCAGATCTTCAGTGGGAAAGGGGGTATAATGAGCCAGTCTGGTTCCAGCTCTTCAGTGGGAAAGGGGGTATAATGAGCCAGCCTGGTTCCAACTCTACAGTGGGAAAGGGGATATAGTGAGCCAGCCTGGTTCCAGCTCTTCAGTGGGAAAGGGTACAGGGCTCTGTATCCGGCTCCACTGCTGCTATAGCTGTGTACACCGTGTGAGTCAGCTGCTCTGTCTGACGCTGGGGTCTTGCACCAGGAGTCGGAGGAGGCGGAGGAGGGCAGCACTACCACGCACCTGCTGGAGGCACTGCGGCAGTTTCGCGTTAGCCACAGGGGCCAGTACCGCCAAGTCCTGGAGGAGGCGCTGTCCGCCATCCGCCAGCCCACCGAGACGGCAGGAGAGACCCCCGGCCCCAGCGACACCGCCCCGTCCCCCTCGCCCCTGCAATCCCCCGCCCCGGGGCCCCAGAGCGGCAAGGCGTCTCCCGAGGACTCAAACCCCTCCACAGCATGACCTTTCAACCCTGCGTTCCCCCAATGACACAGAGTCCCACCAAGGAAACCTCCGTTTGACACCCCTCCCCAGTGCACAGGCTCTCGTTATTGGGGGTGGGGTGTGGGAGGGGCTCCACCAATGGGGCAGGACTCTCAAGTCCAGCAAAAGAGATCAAGACAGTTCTAAAATAGACAAGTCTTTGGAACAATAAGGCCGCACTGAGATGGCTAACAACGATCCTCCTTGCCTACTCTCCCTGCTAACTCACTTCTTTTAAAGTTTCTTTCCATAAACACTTCACACTGTGTACTCAGCCTTCATGAGGAGATTGTAAGAGTTAAGGTCCTCATGTGGACTTAGGAATTGTACAGTATGTGCTCTTTGGCTACCAGCCATAATACAGTTCTCTTAGATCCGCCTGCTTATTTCTTGGCTATGAAACAGAGAGCAGAAATGCTTCACTTGTCTAAACTGGGATCAGACAGTCTGCATTGGGCTGAGAGGCCACGTTAGTCCAGCATGCACTTCTGACAGTTCGGTACATGCACTTGGAAATGATGCAGTGTTTTTTTTTATTGTGTTAGCACGTATATGTCTGCATGCACGTGAGTTTATTTGTGTTCGTGTGTATACGTGTGTGCTAGCGTGTTTGAGACACCGTTTGTGGAATGTGTCGTGGAAATGGATCTGGGTTTGAAGGAATTCACATACCTGAATGTGTGTGTGTGTCTGAGAGACTGTGTGTACTGTAGCAGATGTTTTGTGGTATAAATGTGGTGTGCACGTGCGAGTGTGTGAGGCGTGTGTGTAGGTCTGTCTTGCAACTTGACAAACCTAGAGGGCTGTCATCACCATGCCAGCCTTAGCCAAAAGGAAAGCTCTTAACCACACATTTTTGCAAAGGTGTTTTATGCTCTCGGATTTAAAAAAAAATAAATTGTCAAAAATGTTATTACTTCTATAGCCTTGTATTTTATGCACTTATCCGACACGTTTTCTGAGACATAAGGTAACCTTAGATATATCAGGGCACCGGAACAGCCATGTTGTTACAATAACCTGACGATCTTGATTTTGTGGACATCAGGTGAGGATTGCACTGAGTTGGACTTTGACTGTCTCCCTGTCCTGGCGTTGTTCTGTCTCACAGGCTCCTAGCACAGACAGTTTTCGTTACCCCTCCTGGGCCTTATCTGTGATTGGCTGATGGGATGCCTCTGCCCATTGTCAGTGGCGGAATGTTCTATGTAGCTGCATGTGAGCAACGCCCAGGGTTCTTCAGTTCTTGGCTGATTAGTTATCACACAATGCACAGATTAGAGTGTTTGATACGTTTTTTTGGAGTAAAAAGATATTTCGATATTAAGCTCTTTTGATAGTTTTTGATAGTGTATTCTACATGCATATTTGTCACTTGCATGGTGGACTAATGCTCAAGTTTATACATACCAACCTTGGCAAACACCTAGGGGAAAATTTTATCTCAGCAAAAATTAGTCCGTTATAATTTTCCAGCCCACCAGGCGAGGTTTTGGAATGAAAGTATGTACTTAGGGCATGTGATGAGGACTTATGTTCTGCGTTTAAGTTCAGTTTCAGCTAAAGCTGTTGTTTTTTTTTTTTTTTTTTTAGCAGGAGGCTTGCCTATTTTGTATGGATGTTTCACGCATCTGCAAAGTCCTGTTTTTTGGGTTTTTTTCCGAGCAAATAAAATGAATCGATCAGAAAATCTGTCTTCATGTCTTTCTACCTCTTGCTTGTTGATACACAGGGCACTGTATGTTAACAAATAAAGCTGGGACAAGAAGAGCCTTCAAAAGAGCAGAACATGATAGGGTTCTCAACATAGATCTTGGACTACAAAATCAGAGCTTAGGACTTCAAGTCCCACGAGCCTCTCTGTCTGTTTAGTGTGGCCTGTTTAATGTTAGTCAGGTCTGGAATTTGAAGGGGCTCGGTTATTGCCCTCTATAACAGATGTGCTTTGTATTATGCAGTATATTTCCAGATGTTCCAAAGTTTTCTTTTTCAACAGGCCAGTCAAGTGAAGTATCCTTTATCAAATGGAGTCAACAATCTTTTGTTACTATCTTGACAACAATCTAATTACTATCTTGACAAAAAGGTTTTGCAAACAAATGAAACACAAACTGTTCCAATTCACTATCAGGCAGTGTTGGCTTTTGGCCAATAAAAGAAGGCTCTGTGGGCAGCATGTTATGGGTAGCATGTTGTGGTTTGCATGTGTAGATGCAGACACTGTTGTGTAAACCTCTGTGGCTCTGGAAGAACGGTTACAGGCCACATCCTTTCCCCAAAAATCAAGTCTGCCCTCAATCTGTGAAGTAAATTATTTAAATCAAATGATAGTCTTTCCTCACCGCCGCTCACATTTCCATCCTGGGGTCAAGTCTCGTTTAACGGAGGTACCAGATCACGCTAACTTTCTCCCAGCGTTCCTTCAACATCCCTCCAACCTCTCCAGCCCCCATCTGCAGGGCCTAGATTTTGCTCTGATTAATTTGATCTGCTTTTCTCATTTTTTTTTTTCCTTTTTTCAGTTTCACTCACTTCCCTCTTTCTCTCTGTCTCTCTCTCTCTCTCTCTCTCCCTTGTCCATTTCCCTCAGAATGGTGGTGACCTCGATGACCCATGGTAGCCAGACGGCCAGGCCCCTACCACGAACAAGAATGTTCCCAAAATTCACACACAAGCCAGTGGTCGTTCACCTCGGTGCTTTTACTGCATTTTTTTTCTCCGTACCAACAGATCAGCAGGAAACAAAGTTTTTTAAAAAAACAAAACAAACATCTCTAAAAGGATGGTAGACTTTTAGTCAGAAGAGGACCCTAAGTTGTAGGAATAATTGTGTTGCTTTTATAAAATTAAATAAGGGATGTAATCAAGAACTTTAATGCGTTTACAATTTTTTTTTTTGAGTGATTGTTGTATTTTTTTCCTACACACTGAAGACGTGGAAGTAAACGGACAGCCTGACTGCCTGTGGATACGTCACTCCATGTCACACCTGGGAATCCCTGTGAATTTACGAATGGAATTTTCCAGGCTCAGGTCGAGCTCTTCATGTCGATCCTGGGATAAGGGCCGACCTGGGACATAAGTTGCCATGGACACGGAGCTACACTGCACCCTGGCCTGCACCCTCCCTATTTCAGGAATCCCCCTCCCCAACGCCCCCAAACGGACAAACCATCACCGTTCAGACAGGAAGTGGCAGCTTAACTCATTGCCCAAGCCAAACTGGGGGATCATGGGAAATGGTGTCCAACACGCCAGCTTCCAGCAGGCTCTCTCGCCCTTCACTTCATAGGCTTTTGTTGTCCTGCTGTCAAAGTGGAGAATTATTTCCCCCAGTCCTGTCCTATCTAACTGTAAAAAAAAAAAAAAAATGTAATGGACTCTAATGACTGAAACGGGATGAAACACAAATACTGTAGTGAAAAGGAAGCGATGTTTGATTCTAGCAGGCATGCACAAAACAATTGGGAGGGATTTATCTTTTGTTTGAAACATACTAAACACCAACAATTTCACAGCTTGTTTACATCCTACCCCTCCCTGTCCGTTCTTTAGCTCATTTTTTACCTTTTTCCATTAGTGGGAATCTCTCATTGAACTTGCCTTTTTTTTGGTTTACTCTCACAATACCATTTAGTTTTTTTTTTTTTTTGTTCAGTAAATAAGACTTTTAAAACTAAATATAAATGACTTTAGAGACTTCAGAGTATAGTGTAGTATGGGGCATCATTTGGCTTACAACATTCAATAACAAAAAGTGAAAGTAATATTTAAAAACATTTTGATTCATACTCTAAACTTATTATAAAAAGAATGTGTTTTTTTCTGTGGTTTTTGTAAGGGATGGGAGGGGCAGAATGAATGTTCTCTGGCTTAGCATCTAATGAGCCACTTCTGGCAGATTGGTGTAAGATGATTGGTTCCAGTATAATTACAAATATGCGTATTGGATAATTCTCTGTGAGCTTTTTTCAGGAACCAATCATCTTCAGGAGTGCGGACGTTGGCATGCTGAGTTATGGATGTGGCATAATACATGGATGACGTTGCAGAAGTTAACCGCAACTCTGAACAATGCAAAGCTTCATTCTATGATGAATAAACACATAATTTTGATTGCCGATTCAAATGATTGATAAGTCATTTAAGGTGCTTTTGGTAGTCAAGGACAACTGCCCTCCTTTTTGCATATATTTCAGTTACTGAGATTTAGAATGATCCTTGCAGTCGTTGGGTTAACTTATTGATAGTTTTTAGCTTTGTAAGTGAAGTGCAGTAAATGAGAACGTGGTGATGTTGGAGGGTGGTGTGCTTCCCCCTCTTTCCTAGTTTCTAAAGTCCCCCCGTCCACCAGAACGCCTGCCTGTACTGACTTTTCCCAGTACCATGTTGTGCTGTTTCATCAAATACCGTGAACATTCTCTCCCTGCTATTGTCAATAAAGCATCGCTCAACATGTGTGGCATTGTTACCTTTCCTTTCACCTTTACACACATACAGAGGTGTGACCTGGCATTTGGAGCTAAAACCATGAAGATTTTGAGGCATTTACGATAATGGCAGAGTCCGGTGTATTCTGAGGTAAGTGCGCAGAACGGGTTTTTGCTGATTGCACGGGTGTAATGAGACAACTTGGCGAAGTTGTTGGAGTGGCTGACTTAGTATTGTGCAGATTTTGGCTAGCATGTGTAGTAGCAAAGTTTATACACATGGGGGAGCACTGACTGAGCAAATGAAAGAGAAGACCCTGTTGACAACCAAACAGGAAGTTAAGCTTTTGCCTGGGTTACTTTAGTAACGGGTCAGGAGAAGGAGAAGGATGTTTTCTGTTTATCTGCTGAATGAATGTGGGGCTGGACTGCTGTTGGCTTAATTTTGTCAAATAGGCTCGCTTTCTCTTAACATTGTTCACCTGGGTTTTGGGGTCAAAGAATAACTTTTCATTGTCTTCTCATGCTACTAAATCCATCTAACGAATGTGTAAACCCTCATCATGAATTGTTAATCTCCACACAATGCTGTAATTTAACAATGAAGATTATAGCCGACACCCCACCACCCCAATCCCCCCTTTTGGTTTACACCAGCAAAATTGAGGATTAAGGTAATCCATGCTCTGTTTGAAGGGGAAGACAACAACCTCCCCTCCCAAAATTCAGTCACAAATCAGTGCTTTTTTGAATCTATCTTTCTGCCTTGGAAGGGAGATTTTGCGTTTAGGTGTGGAAGGGGTTTGGAACAGCAGATATGTTAGCAGAAACATCCGTTAATCCCTACAAGTATTGTTTCCTTTAATTGCTGTGAGACTCAGCTGCCCGTAGCCACATGTTGGTGAGGATGAGTGGCCTGTAAAGGTCTTTCTTTATAATTAATTAGATCAAGACAATACTCGGATTGTAGGATCAACTTTGAAAAAGTGTGATTAAAAACAAAAAAAGTCTTTCTCTTCACAGTTGAAGATACCATCTTGAAATGCTAAATACCACCTCTGTTAGCATTGTTACCATTACAGCCGGTGTCCAGATTATTGGTGTTAATGTTTTCACTAAAGCATAAAAGCTCATTGTATGCCTGTATATGTGTACATATGCAGTTTCATCCATTTAAAAAGCAGGCTCCTGCTTTTTTGATTGGCTGGTGTTGATTTTGGACAGGGCTTCAGCAGTGCAGTATTGTGGTGAGCAGCAGAGGGTGTTAGCCGCATTACGCTAATTAAGAACTCCCTTAACGGTCATCCTGTTTGACAGCGGCTTTTATGTTCCCTCATTGTGAGGTACTCATAGCTTGGCTTCTGGCCCCATGTTAGTACCGGCTGACTCCTGTCAACACTGATGTTTGTGCTGGTAGCAGCTGCAACAATTAGCAACGGTCAACCTCCAGCACCGGAGGTTGTGTGGCAGTCCCACATTTATATTATATTCTAGTTACTATTGCTGTTACTAAGTGTATTATTAAGTAGGAAAATAATGAAAGTTCAGGAACTGGTTAAATCACCTTTAGCAGCAACTTCTGTAGCCAAGTGGTTCCTGTATGTGTTGGTCAGACTCACAACTTCAGGAAGGATGAAACAAGCCCCCAGAATACGTAGGCATGTCTTTTGGTTTGTATGTTATTCATTTTTCATGATGAGAAATGTAAATGATCTCACAATGGGGAGAAAACGAACTCCACCAGGGCCTATTCAGATGACCTGATAAATGGGTTTGGTGTGGCCATGAACAAAACGCTCTACGGCTTTGAAGAATCCACCTGTAGCCCTACCTGGACAAGTGTTTCATAACTTTTTTTTTGGTCAAAATGTGGGTATCAAAGGATCTGAGAAAGCTACATGTTTTAGTCAGAAACAAGGTAATAACTTTTCAATACAGTCAAGCAGTTTTTTCATTTTCTAACGCTATGTATGCTTGCTATCATCATGAGCAGCACACAAAATTGACACACTAAAATCGCTCAGATGGAAACACGGCCACATTGTTATCTCTATTCGCTCTGTGTGTAACTGCTGGATGATGAGTCATGTTTTAGGATGCTTGTGAGATTGAGGAGGAATGCTGACTCTGCCAACCAGTGAATACCCGCTGATCCCAGTACAGTGCAGGTCTCTCACCCCCAAATAATCCTTCTGCCCTCACCATCCTTCACAGTAAAGTGCAGGTCGCTAACCCCCAAACGCCCCTTCGCCCCCACCATCCTTCAAGACATGTGCCTTTGTGTTTGTGTTGTGGGCTTGAAATATCTAATCAGACTGCCACCAAGGGAGAGAGCTTAGTGTGAGAAGAAAAGAGAGCGAAATGATTGTTGCTCGTTGGCTAGGTTCTGAGGATCTCTACATTAATTATGGCCTCACGGTTCCTGGTCACTGAATTCCACTGCCCATTCAGAGGGGCAGGAATGCTTGTTAAAACGTAGCGCTAGGTGCAGCAGCACAGAGCCGCAACTCCAGAAAGGGAACAGGATACATCTATCCTCCCTCCCTTTACAAAAGGTGAGATCCAGGAAAGCACTCTCCTCTGTTTCCTCTGTCCATCCATTCTTTCTGCTGAGGAGCACTTCTCATTAGCACCTAGCTCTATAGTTTCATTACCCAAGGTATGTCTTCATGAACGAGGTAGGACCATTTCCTGTTTTCCCTGTCTTGACAATGAATGAAGCCGAACATTATTTTTCTAAATGAAAACAGATAATACCATATTATCAAGTTGCGTGTTGATGGGGTTTGTATATGCGCTAGAGGTATGTTTACCAGGTTCTTTTATGAAATGAAATAAGAGAGATGATGATGATGATGCGTGGACTGGTTTAAGATTCGGATCATGTGGAAGACGGGGCAAACAGAAAATGATTCAACCTCTTTCATGAAGACAAACCAGTGGTAAGAAAACAATAGACCTGAGGAGTTTACTACAGTGAAATGTCCATTTCATATGGGATGAAAAGTATTATTGAAGTGAAATATCTAAAAAAAAAAGAATAGTAAAATGTATTTTTTTTATGTCATATTCGGCACCCGGTAACTCGTGACCTTTCAGACACTTAATTCAAAACATTTCAGCAGAATTTACCAGGGTGGTAATTCTTTCCTTGCCTCATAAGAATGTTTCTCGATGCTCCCGGAAGGCCGAGCTCTTTGTGCTTCAGGCAGCCGTGACGTCCATTTGGAGCCTCAGAAACTATTAGACAAATTAGGACTGAATGAATCCTTACAAAGCCCAGAAAGCGAGAGGCCATTAGAACTTAGTGTAATGTAGACCACCTCTCTCCCGCTCTGTTGAAAGCACCAAATTACATCCTCCTCTCTTGTTTCCACAGTTTATCATTTCATTACCTTTATTCCACTGGCTCGAAGTGAAAGCTAAATTTCGGCTAATAAAGGAAGAGGTAGAGGGCGACACATTGTTCGCAATAACAGAAATATTTAAAAATGTACAATTTTTTTTTTTGCTAATTTTGTGAGGAAAATCATGAATGCTGATGGTCTTTTTTCCACCAGACATAAATTCTTTGCAATATTTTCATGTCAAATAATGAAATTCATTACATCCAGTACAGGACACTGACAGCAGCTTTAGCTAGCTTGCACTTCATAACTTCATTCCATAACTAGGTTGCTAACTATGCCAATGCAGTCATTCCCAGTTTAGGAAACTGAGAAATTAACATTTTATATACAGCTAATTGTCTTGGTACATATTGTTTCCCCTGGCTGCACATTGGCTGAATAGAGTATGACTCGCATTAACCTTCCAGAGCTACAATCACTAATGGATGGAGTCTAACCAATATATATCCCAACAACCAATACACCTTCATATATGACACATTCCACTTAGACTTCATCAGTGACCAGCAAAGTGCTATTCTCCCTGGACCAGGTAAGGGAACCATCTCAATGTTTCCCCCTTTTTTTATGTATTTATTTTTTTTTTTTTACTAGAGGGAGAGATTGAGAGAGAAATAAAATTGAAATACCAAACTATTTTTGACTGAAGATGTGTTGCTTTATATTTTAGTCTTGTTCGTCCTTTTTCCTGTCCTCACTTTCACCGTGTTTACAATATCATTGAAACTTTTACTATGGGGCTTCGCTTTACATCTTTAGTTTGTGTCTTTGTGTGCGGGCGAGAGTATAAAAAATGGGCCGAACAAGGGTTAAGGGTGACAATTGCCTGAACATTACAATATCTGATAGGGAAGACATAATCATTCCTTACATCTTGTCATATGATGCAACCTCCGCTTATTCAACAAAAACCAAAAATGTAAAGGCAAATGCAATAGCAGCTTTTCGCTAATGAATCCTTTGTGCTTACGAAAGCGGTGCATTTCCTTGCTAATGGCTCTAAATTGAGATGTACCCACTGGCCTGCGTGTTTGCCAAGAGCAGCATGTCCCAACCCAAAAATGAATTAAAATAAGTTGATGTTAAGTAACTGCTATGCAAATGCTGCTGGTAATCTCCCTGTTTTTGCAGCTTTGCTGTTTTGAATGAATCCAAAGACGTGATTACAATCTGAAAAAATCTGAAATCGGACAGGGCCATTGCAATAAGTGGATGGACCTGTCAGTCTCACATCAAATTCAGACTGCACCAGCGCCAGTTGCGACCAGACCACTCACAGGGTTGAGGATCATGCTAATGGGATAAATAGCCACTGCGCCAGTCTGAAACAAGCTAATAACCTTGCGTCAGAGCAACCGCTACCTAACATCAGGTGGAAACTACTGACCTGTAAAGAAACTGTAACTGACTATAAAGAAACATATATTCACTAACTGAAGGAGAGTCTTTTAAATGACTTAATCAGTCGAAGATTTTGTATTAATTTTCCTCTACAATATTTACTTCAGTTTGATATTCTTTGCATTAGCATGTAGATAGACAGCAAAAATGGACGTTTTGTGATTATCCTGTCTGTATGTACAAAAGTAACTGCTTATTTGGGTTATTAGTTTTCAGTGTAATTTAAATGATGAAGTTCTGAATGTCCTCATCTCTTCTTAAACAAAAAAAAAAAAAAAAAAAAAAGGTTCTGAACCTTCCGTTCATCTTCTGATAAACCTCAGAACATGCTTGGCTTTTCCTGAAGTGGTTCTGAACATCCTAGTTGCATTCTCCATTTTGTTTTCGAGTGCAATGCCTCTAATCAGTATTTTCCCCCTCTGGGAGACGCAGAGGGGTTTATATCTATGCCGTGTTGTGTCAGCTGTGTCATATTGTGTCAGAGTTGACCACCTCCAATTCAGCTTTGCTCCCCCTCCATCTTTTTCCATCCTAAACCAACCACACCTCCACTTGGACTAGTTTCACTTAATCCCACAGTTTGACCACTTCACAGTTTTTAAATGGCAGTTGCTGGGTTTCGTTTTCTGCACACACAGTCTTTATTTATTTAAGTAGCTTTACATCCTCTGATTCAATGTGGTTTTTGAGGTTTTCACCTTTGGAAGGTTGGATCATGAATATTTTCCCCCTACTCAAACAGAAATAATGTAGAAGCTGAATTTCCCCACCCCCTTGCTACTGCAGACTGTGATGTTATCCTCTTTTCCCACTGCCATGCTCCATAGCACAATGGCATCAGCTGAAGAACGGCCAAATCTCAGTAATTTGAACAAGGACTGCAGGGCCCTTCTAATCCCGTGGCACAAATACTCATTAGGGCGGTCATGAATTTTAACCTCGTCACATGCATTACCTTGTATGACCCCCATTGACCCCCTGCTACCTCGCTACCCCTTTTCACTTCTCCCCAAACCCTCTTTCATTGGCTATCTCACTCCTTTCCTCACAGCTATTTTCCTCCTCTTCAACTGCAGAATTACAGGTAGAAAATTGGAAAACTAAGTACTAAATCGTGTTAGTTGCAGGTCGGCGACAAAGGTAGTAGAGCTCTGTGGCTTGTTATCTTGATCTGATCAGGTATAACTGTGCCACATGTTAGATATGATTTTGTGACTGTGTATACATGTGTATGTACATATGTGTAAATGCATGTGTGTTGCGTACGTGTGTCCATTTGCATGGATGGTATATGCATTTATGTGTGAGTTGTACGTGTGGCTCTCTCTGTGTATTTGTATATTTGTGCGTGCGCGCGCGTAATTGTCCTTTTACAGACTGAAGTACAACCCTGCCTCAGCACACAGTACTCTGAGCACTAATCACACATAATTATGTAGGTGGGCCGATGGGCTGGCCAAGGTTTTGTGTCTAAAGGCGAGTGATCAAGTTGATAGAGTCTTTAATGTGGGCACAGCTCTCTGTCTCTCTCTCTCTCTCTCCTCTCCTCTCCTCCCCCTCCTCTCCTCTCCACTCAGTGTTTGCCTAAAAACATGATTGTTGCAGTCTCCGTGTTTGCCAGAAAGCATGATTGAAATGAAAGGATGATTACGGTTTCAGCGTTAGTCTGAAAATGCAGTCCTTCGTCTCAGTCTCAGTGTTTACCTGAAAGCACAGCCATTGTGGTTTTAGTGTCCATTACAGTGTTGGCCAGTAAATCTTTAGCATTATTATGGCCTTGGCACTTGCTACAGTCTTCATTTGAACTTGTAGAAAATGTGAATACAGTGTTCACATTCACCCAAACACACAGTCATTCTTATATTAAGCAGGTAAGTCTTAACCACATTGACTAACACAGTTAGCATTTTTATACACTATCCATTCAAACGGGTATTTCTACTACATCAATTGGGGTTAAGTACATTATTCAAGGGTATAAAAGCGATTCCCTCCCAGGGACGTGAACCTGCATCATGCTACACTTTGATTGCCTTAAGCTGTAGATGTTGGCTGCACTGTTCACCTGAACAAATGATCACAGCATCAGTTTTTTTCGCTGTTCCCAAGCGGCAGACCAATGCAGTTGTAGAAGACTGCGCTTGCAGCCTGAAGGGTTGCAACTGTTTCGATTCCCGGGGGGAACAGACGATCCAACCATGGAAAGTGTGAATAACTCTGTAAGAAGCTATATACAGACAGCAATGACTGAGACAATGGAAATTCATTTACGGTTAGATCACAAGGAGGCCAAGCCTCAGCTAAAGCTCACAGATACAATAGAAGAAAACAGAGTAGAAAACTGCCTATCAGAGGTTGACAAAGTCAGCATGCATTCACTATGTATACATTCAATATATACATGGTTTCGATCATAATTGATCATACTTTTTCCGTGCAAACACAAAGGCACACTCTTGAATGCTGTGCATGAGGCTTTCAAACGAAATCTGCAGATTGTTGGCAGTGAATGGCGAAGCCGTTTGTTTGCAGGGTGAGTGAGACCGGAACACTTAAGGTGAACGCTTCATTTGCAGCCTGGAGAATTCCCCTGAATGACATGTTTAAACAAGGCCTTTGTCCTTACCCCTGCTCCCAGGCCCAGAACATCAGGGCCCCCTTTTCTCTCCCTGTCCTCTCTTTGTCATGAGGGGGGCTCATTAAGGCCTTTCCCCTGCTCTGGGTCTGCCCCTGAATGTTCCCACAGCTCAACATCTGTAACTCCCTCACAAAAAGAGAGGGAAAGGAAAACAAACAATTACACCATCGGACACAAAGGTCTGATTAGCCCTTGTGAAGTACACATGTCCTTCTCAGGAGTCCCAAGACTGTGTTTTTGAAATGCAGAGAACACAAGGCGCGGTTCACAAAATCTCTACTGCTGTTCAATCTCCCCCCGACCCATAACAGGCAAACAGGTGTCCCACAATACTGAAAACCTATTCCAGGTGTGCCATTAATGGACCAACATGACCAATATTGGTAATCAAAATAGTTTCTATTACACACTGAGAGGATCCTTTATTATGTACACATACCTAATAGTACGTTAATGCTCTCCTGTTGTCCTCAGAACAGCCTAATCCTCAACAAGGTGTGGGAATTGTAGCACAGACATTCACACCACTGTTGTCTCTAATATTCACATTTTTGTTTGTAAATCTCATCCTACACTTGCTTGACTGCATTGAAATCTGGTGACTGGGGAAGACACTGGAGGAGGCTGAATTCACAGCCATGTTCCTGGAACCGTTCCTGGACAGTCCTAGCCTTATGGCATGGACCAATATCCTTATGAAAAAGCCCACTCAAAGATGAATACACTGCCGCCATGAAAATATACACTTGATCAGCAACGATGCTCAGATATGCTGTGGCACCCAAATGTTGCTGTACCCATATCGAGGGGCCAAACGTGTGCCAGGACAACACTCCCCTCATCATTTTAACTCCATAGCCGGCCTGTACTGTAGGCATCCAGGAGGATGGAACCACAGACTCACGCAAAGCCCATGACCCTTGAGCGCCTCGTTCTGCCCTTTACAAAAAACATCTTTACTGCCAGCAGAGATAACACAAAATGCCATTCGAATTTGTAGGAATTAGTGGATCTCCGTTGGCTAACCAGGTTTGTGGATTAACCTTTACACTCCAGTGCCCCAGATGTCTTTTCAGCTGTGGCTGGAACTGCCGCTTATGACTAGGTGCCAACTCCCTTGAGAAGGAGTTCATGGGGGTGTGGATGGGAAAAAGGGAGGCAATACAGCCGTTTAAAGCGACAATCTGTACCCCAATATCATCATCTCAATTCCAACCAACTAAATCCAAAGGGCATATTTGCATTAAACACAATTTGTTAAATGCACAACAGACACATAAATTATGACAGATATGAGCCTGATTTATTCTGCCTATGCCATGTCCGAATGTCCTCCATCCTGCAAAAGGCTAGCTCCCATGACTGTCAGCCACCAGCAAGCGGCTATCTTTGGTCGAAGCCATTTCATACAATTTGTGAACCTCACTCTCCTATTATTTGATGGGTTTCTCATTTACCCATCAGCTCAGTAAAAAAGAAAGAAAGATCATTCCCTTTCAAAGAGTGGAAATATACTTCTTATGAGATGCCCTGGGTACAGTCTGTAAGAGTGAGCTCTTGCCATTTACTTTCCATTACACAATTACACACTTTATCAGACAGTGTATCTGTGTGATTATGGGAAAAGCAAGAAATTACTATTTTTGGGGACTCAGAAAAGGCAATGTGAAAGGAGCTGGATCATCTGTCATGCTCTTCAATCTGTTCGCTAACAGTTGGAGGTGAAAGTATGAATTTCAGTGAATTGAACTAGTCTGTAAGTTCTCAAGTGCCACCCACTTTTCAGCTTGTATTAAAGTGGCTCTTATATAGTCTACTGTATTACATGGAGGGACATGTTGGTTACAAGGGTGAATTTAGGTTCATTTAGTGTAGTCATGTTCCATTTCATTTACTCTTGTTTGTCACACAGCAGAATAACGCGGGGGATGGGTCAATCCACCTGCTCTTGAACCCTTCCAAGGGGGGCAGAGGGTATGTCATGGCACAGGTGACCTCAAATTACTACAGCTTTCTGCTGCCCTTTCCAGAATAGCCAGCACCCCCTCACACACACACACAAACACACCTGCACCTGCTGCTCCAAGCTCCTGTAGGCCACGGACACGGTTTAGCGCTGCTGTCAGTCAGTCAGAGCAACATTAGCATGACTAAAGGGGACCTAATTAATGACTGACTGGTTTGGAGGCTTACACTGGCTGCAGACATGAGCACTGAGGGCAGATAAGCATCGCTAACCACTGCGGGTCAGGGCTCCACCGTAAGGACAGTGCCCGCATTGTGTGTGCGTCTGTACGGAAGGAATGTTCTCCACACCATAAGCAGCCTTTTCCGCTGCATTCAGCTCACGAGACGCCATCGTCTGCCATATGAAAAGCCCTCCAGGGCTTCTGTTCCTGATTTACGGCCAGGTTTTAATTAACTGAGGGTTATCCTAAATGTCAATATCTGAGCCTCTCAATCCAAGTGAAACTCCTGTTTGCGGAGGGAGGGACAACGTTATCAAAATGTTGTTGAGCTTCACATGTTTTGGAGAGAAAGTGGTGAGGTTTTGAAGGCCCATCAGTTTTATTTATTTTTATCTTAATTTCCATGGAATTTCAACTGAATCCTTCTTTTGCCAGGTTAGTCAAATGAGAGCTCACCTTTCAAAAATTTGAGAATTTTCTCTATAGAATTTTGCAGATGACCTGGAGAATCAAAGTGGATAGAGAATGCAAGGGATTGACTAGATAATCAGGGGAAGATTGAGTGGACAAACATAATGATATAGTTTTGTGAGAGTTTGACACGAGTACCAGGGAAACATCCCTACTCTTTCCAAAAAGAGTCACTTGATCTTTAATGTGCATAGCATGTCAGGCCTACTTTGGTTTAAAGGATGCATCTGCTATAGTGCAGTATCTACATCCCTGTGAAGGGGAATTTAATACATATTTGGTCCAGATAGATGTGTACTCCCTACTGGATCACAAATCCCTTTTCAGCTTCTTTATATAGTATCCATTAGCAGCTGGATATTTACTGGGTTAGGTATCTTACTCAAGGGTATAATTGCAGTGCCCTACCTGGGAAACCAGCAACCTTGGGGGTTACAATCCCAGCTCCAAAACCATTACACTTCATTGCTATCAAAGAAGACTTAAGCAATAGTCGCGATGTTGGGGTGCAAAACAGCTGTTTCTCAGTCGCAGACCAGCCCCATGTGAGTAATTTGTGATCAATCTTGTGTGCAGGGTAAGTCAGCCAGGGCAAGTCTGTTTCTATGACTACACACCCCTCATTCACTGTCCTGCAGCTACAGACTGTCCCCATCACCCAACCCCTCATTGAGGAAAGAAAGGACTTCCTTCTTTCCTTGCCATTAAACAAACAAGAAAAAAGTCAAATGACCTTCCAAACCCGCAATACAATTATGTCACCATCATCAGCGGAGGCAGAGCCAGCCACCTAGATAAGAAGTTCTCAAAGAGGTGGGAAAAACCATCATGGTTACCACAGAGTTGTCATGCACCAAAAATCCTTTTGTAAAGGGACAACATGGAAACAAGGCACACAGCAGACTATCCTCCATGCTGACTAAGACACTAAAAACAGATGAGGCTGACAGACAAATTGGACTCTGTCTAGACCATTGCATCAGTGTAAAATCTGATGAATGCTTCAGAAAAATGGGTTTCAGATTAGTTATTCAATTTATTTGTGAGTGGCCAGTCAGCGCAGTCACATGGTTGGTTTTTGATTTTTTTAAATTTGGACAAATTTGGCCTCATTTTTTCCTTTAAAAATAATTAATTAAAGAAGGAAAGCATATGCCTGCCTGTGCTCTCCTAAGATGACAAATGAGGCTGCAGTAACATCAGCTTGCAAATACTGTTTCTGGTAAAATAATTATTATTCAGATTATGAGTTTTAAAAGGAAAAGAGGTCTTATTAGTAATCTTCATTTATATAAATTGCTTGTTGGATAATATTTTAATTTAAAGTTTAGAATGAAGTTCTTTGAAATATTCAATGTTCAAGAATAAAAAAATTATTTGATATATTTTCTGTGTTATATCTTCACTATGACCTGTTAAGTCAGGGTACATTTTTCAAAAAACTTTGAACTTGTTGTTCCAAGTCCCCTGAACTGGTAACAGCTTAGTGACCACTACTTTTAAGGTTCCAAAAACTTTCTGTTAGCAATGCAGGATTAATTAGAACTGAATATTGAATATTTGTTATTGTTTGACGGCCCATTGTTAGTAATGTGCCTTGTACGCGCACTGTAGAATCCGTGGGTATTATACAAGAAAAAAATTGTTTATTTTCTTAATTTCTGCGACGAAATTCCTCATTATAGCAGTTATGTTCTTCATATGTTTCAATATGTGGGAAAGGGTATTGCTCCGATAAACGCCAGGTTATTGTTCCCCTTATAACCTAGGCTTCGTATGTATGATAAAAAAATATATTTAGTTATTCTTTTAGTTACAGTTATAATTCTAAAGTTATGTGCTGGAAGCACTCTTTGTACACAATGCCTGTAGTTACAGTAGGAGCTACAGTGATACTGAAAGCTTTATTAAAACGCTTTGAACTGGAAGCTCGTTTTACGTCAAAGATGCTATATTGAGCTATTCAGGAACTTGTCCATTTTGTCGGTGTTATCTTGTGCGAGCCAACAAAGAGTGCATTGCGCGAGTCCATTTGGTGTGCACGAGATCAGGGTTAGAATTATGTGATAATTGCACCCCTTTTAAACTGTCCAGATTTTGTCCCTTGTGAACGTTTAAGTAATAGCAGGTCTCGTTAAGACCACGGCATTCCACTCCTTATGTCTCTTTCAATTGGGCAAATAGGCGCGCATTAGCTTTTAATTTACTGGGGGCCAATGTAGAGGAAAAGTACTAAGATTAGACTTTCTGATAACCCCCTGGGCATGTAGCGTAATTGGTGGCTTATACGTACTGGATGATGATTGGCACGCTTGACAGTGATTGGCACGGTTGCCATGACAACCTTTTAGCCACATCAAGAAACCAGTAGAAAATGCGAAACGAAATTATTTGAAGGCTTTATTCAGGCTGGCACTGATGAAAACTGTTATGAGATAATCTGTTTCAGCAATCAGTTTGTTTGTGTCCTCCTTTTTTTCTGATCAAATTTCGTTGTCAGGTCACTCCATGGTTTTCAGTTCTCCCTCAGAGCTCCATCCCTCCCAGATCCATCCCTCCCATCTGTTCTTACAAAACTTCGGTAAGCGTCGATTGCTCTTTACAAACAGCGCTCCCGCCCCTAAATCTGTGGAAGACTTGTCAATGTTTCAGTTACCAAGCCTTAATTTCTCACCTGAACAAGTGGCGAACGTCTGCGAGACGCTGGAAGAAACCGGCGATGTCGAGAGATTGGCGCGGTTCCTGTGGTCTCTGCCAGTGGCGCCAGGCGCGTGCAGCGCGATAAACAAGCACGAGTCCATCATGCGAGCTCGCGCAGTGGTCGCTTTCCACACAGGGAGTTTCAGAGACCTCTACCACATCCTGGAGCACCACAAATTTACCAAGGACTCGCATGGAAAACTGCAGGCAATGTGGCTCGAAGCGCACTATCTGGAGGCTGAGAGGCTGCGGGGACGTCCTTTAGGACCTGTCGATAAATACAGGGTGCGAAAGAAGTTTCCCTTGCCCAATACCATTTGGGATGGTGAACAGAAGAACCACTGTTTCAAAGAACGGACGCGCGGCCTTTTGAGGGAGTGGTACCTTCAGGACCCTTACCCAAATCCTGGCAAAAAAAGGGAACTGGCCCGCGCGACCGGACTCACCGCCACCCAAGTAGGGAACTGGTTTAAGAACCGACGGCAAAGGGACAGAGCCGCGGCTGCCAAAAACAGGTCAGATTGATTTTGTCTTGTTGTTCTGAGAATAATAATGCACAGACAAGGAAATGCGAATGTGACAGATAATCAAAACAAAAAGACCTGGAAGTCAGTTTGCAAACATAGAGAACTGAGAAATATTCTTTTTTTCTTTTTTGCTTTATTTTTGTATATAAATTACCTGTAGATCTCTGTCCTATGCTAGTGCCGCAAAGAAATGTTCAGACTACATTAGACAATTACGAAAGCGCTCAAGGTTGTTGAAACATTATTCTAGGAAAACAAAACGTACTGCTTCAAAGTATAAATAATAGAGTTCTTGTATTACCGAATTGATATTAATTCTGTATGAATTCTTCTTACAATAAATTAACTGAATTGCCAAAAAGCAATAAAGTATAGCAGACAAATACATGCAGAACATGCACTGCGAACTACAGGACCATTTCTACCTGAGTTATTACGCATTCAGTATCATTTTATCATCAATTTGTAAATAAAAACTAAAAAAATCAGACACATTTTCTGCGTTGACGTTGCTTATACATTTTTATATTTAATGTAATTTTTTGTCAGTATTTTACAATTAGTGATTCTAATGTATTTATTTTTACATTAATTTGTACTGTTTGACTATTCTTAAATGAATGTCTTTCATTTACCGACATTTTGTTTTAAATAATTGCAGTAGAATTTAAAAGAATATTTCCTGAACTTCAGTAACACCTGGCTGCTCTCTCTTTTACCATTGAACAGTTGCATTTCGTTAGCCTATTTGACTTATGTACCTCATGGCCATTTAATTTCACAGTTTGTTTTTTCCTAAGTGTCTCGAAAGTATTATAATGAAGTGAAGGACTGTTTTCGTATGACATAACAATAGTCAAGAAAGAAACAGAAATAGCAATTAATAACTGTCTAGATTCGGGCAACCTAGATATATGTGACTTTTAATTTCACTGCATGTTGCACACAATTTTAGATACGATAACGCGCAGTAATATGAGATATTAATCTAGATATTATTATGTCGATAAATAAACACAGTTGTACCGATGTGTGATTTTGATACTAGGTTGTATTCAGTTGCGTCATTGATTATGCTAATATGGAACCTGTAACCAGGATGTTCCACTGATTAACACATTGTACATACTGTGCAGTAAGATTTGGAAGGGGGACAGAAAACCTTGCCGAGTTTTTTTCTTTTCTGTTTAATTGGTTTTTGCCAGCTGAGCGATACTCAGGCTTGAGTTCGGTGAACCGTGAATCGCATGAACCTGTGGTCGCGTGCTTAAGAATAAAATGGAACAAATTAGGCAGAGGGACCGGTCGTGGCCTGTTTTATAATGTCTGTATTTTTCCCGCCTCGCTTCCTCCAGGCTTCAGCACCATGGAATTGGAGTCGACGGGATGCGGCTTTTGGGGCCACACGATTCGCCATCTGCTGCGGCTAGTCCGACCACTAGCGTCTCAAGTATGATGGACCGAATCGATACTGGCACCTCTGTTCTCTCCCCACCATCCAGTGACTCTGAATTTGACGTATAATGTAAAAAAGGACAAGCGTTCTCAAGGAAATAACCTTTAAATCAACGTGAGACGTTTAAAATGATCAATTGGGATTGTAAAAAGACTTAAAACACAACTTTTTCAAATGCTTTCTGTGGACCCGATCCTACATCCTTTCTTGTTTGAATGAATTTATCCAAGAGGAAAAATATTGCGTTGTAAAGTTTCTATGTGGACCACAGGGGGGACGGAAAAACAAATTACAGATCCTAAATGCGAATCGCTTTTTTCACTTTGAGTCTTTTTGAGCGGCTATGACTATCGACAAAAATTCTGTTTTTTTTTTTTTTTATTATTGTTTTTTCCATGGTGTTGTATTAAGCAAATTTATACAGACGACTGTCCCCGACCATTGCAGAATTGTGTTTCGTTTTGACATGTCATCTTGAATTGTTTCCGAATTGAAGAATATCATTAGTTATACCTGACCGTGAAATGTGTGCATATGAACATACTGATGTTCCTATTTGTCCCAAATTTGATCCTTCCCCATGCAATACTTCTCCATGTGTCCAAGTGTGTCGAACATTTAAATATGTGATTCATGGTCTTTGTTTTATACTCAGTGAAGAGTTGTTGTAGACAGAATGTAGTATAATCTTTCAAATTCATGCAAAATAAAAGTAATATAATTGTATATCACACTTTTCCTCTTTAAATTTCAACTGCTTCAAATGTTACACAAATGTATTTATTTATTTAGCAAAAAGCAGAAGCAGATATTAAAGAATCAAATGTGTCTAAGAAGGTGAACCTATAGTACCCCTGTGTTTTTGGTGAATACTGAATTAAGCATGCAGCCATTTAAATGCAGATTTTTGGTTTTTTCCATTTTGTTGTCCATATGCTGAAGATTTTCCTTGAGTGGCACCTGACATCAGCCAGTCAGATAACATTCAGCGTTGTGAGAAGAACACGCATCCTAGACCAAGAAAAACAAAGATGTCAAAATGGACCCGACAGTGACAGCAATTGTTTGCACTTGCTGATGCATTTTCCAACACATCTTCCTCTGTAAAAGACATTTTTCTTCAACAACAGTACCAGATGTTTGGATTAGTTTTGCAAGCATGAAAACCTAAACATTTTATATAGGTACTACACAGTCATTGGAAACTCCTTTGAGTCAACATTTCACAATGGTGAGGCAAGTTAAGCGTTTTTATGGGCTCAGTGTTGAATTAAATTGCAAACATTTCACATACTTCTTACCCTATCCCCATTCTTACCCTTGCTCTGTTTCCTAGCCTTTGTTGAGGGAACGTCATAACAACTCAGGTACTGTCATTTTCAGTGTTTGCTCTTTTGGTTAATGCCACATCTTAACATACGACCAAAAGTTAAGACCTGTCTTTGCCAGCACAAACACAGCTGTTGTACTTTCAGCACCTTATATACATAATATATGTCAAATTCCCTTCCCTCCACTTAGCTTCATGTTAATGACTACAAAAATCACTTCAAATGCATAAAATTATTTTTTGAAGGTAGCACATTTATGATAGAAGAATTAAAAAAAAAACATGGTTGAATTTTAATCAACTGCTATTGCAGTATTACTATACTTCCTGTCTTGGCTACTTAGACATTGATGTTTGACACACAACCTACAAGAGTATTTCAGACACGGTTAAATGATAGGCAATGATGGAGATAAAATGACACCTGGGTTATTATATGTAATTATGATTGCTCTATGGACTTTCATTTGTCATTATTGATCCATCTATCATTATATTCAGCAAGTCAACACATTTCTAATTTATCTTTTACTTAGAATACACTTATCATTAGTTTAAATAGTCCTAAATCCCACAAAAAGCAAGGCCACCTGTAAAATGACACTTTCATTGATGAAGATTGTGACTTTCATCCCTTGTCAATGCTTCAAGAGTCAAAGGGCTAAATGGATCAATTGTCCTGGTAATCCTTTGCATGTCCAGAATACAGCCGTCAGCGGCAAGTCCCATGATAGGATTTCATAGGCCTGTATTCCCCTTCTGGTTGGGTTAGTTAACTGTCCACGCATGTTCTATTTGTATTCATTCATGCAAAGCTCAGCATGTGTCCATTTCCTGTATCCTGGATTCAGCTCCTGCTAAACAGGCTTTGTTCAAGTAGCTTTGCAAAAAAAATTAATATATCTACCCAATGATTAACTGAAAGGACTCCAGATTTGGTGTGTTGTTATTAAAAAATCCTTGGTTTCTTAATATATGATCAATGAGCCTTTAAATAATTAAATCTAATTCATCATCGATCATTTACTTTTATTTTATTGGACCATTACTGCAAGGTTAACATTAAGTATATTGAAACAATATTTCTTATTTTATTTGATCTGTTCTTTTTTCATGTAAAGCAGTGTTTTCTTTCAGTCATGTTTGTGTTTCAGAACGTTATTTTTACCAGAAAATCTTTGTGTATTTAAGGCTAAACTAGCTTGCAATGGAAATCAACATGTTTCTAATAGGGTTTCGTATCTGTCAATAAACGTTGTAATTACATCTTCACTTCTCTATTGAGGCATCCAGCACGACCTCCAAGTGGTTTTCATCTTGAACTGAAGGATCAGAATGGGGTCCGTGGGGCCAAGACTTTAGCTGTAAGGCCCGCCTGCTGTCGGCATCTGATCTCTGGACGTTAAGCTTTTTGTCCTTTTTAAGCTTTCTAAAGCCCTTCACACATCTGGCCGAAAACAGGCAGTGAGTCACGACTGCAAAATCTTCCAAATTAATCATCCTTTTATCCTCCTCAAGATTTACCAGGACTCACTGAATCCTCTATTACCCTCTACACGGTGAGTGAACTGTCAGTTTGGTGCTCTACAAATCGCATCATTAATGTCCAGATGGATTAGCAATTTACTAATAGCTTTATAAATCTAAACCAATGTAGGGATTTATTCAAACCAGATAGGACAGAGAAAATCGAGTAATGCGTTGCAATAGTTTAGTAGCGTTTTATGAGGTTGTTGTTTATGGCAACGCTGCAGCAACATTCTCACATTGTCACACTTGGTTAAAGGACACGTTCCCAGCCCTACAGAATCGAAAGAACATGGGAACTATCTGTTTTTTATCTTGTTCAAAATTACACAAATGTTGTGCTTTCACAATAACATCGTTAGTACACTCTGCAAAGAGTTTTCAAATGTTATTTTATTAAATCAACAACCAAAAAGGACAGAACAACCTTTATAATGTCAAAAGCTTGGTTAATTGTTTTTGAGGCACAAAAACATGAATTGCTTGAGCAACATGGCTAACATATAAAATTCATGGCTAAGACTTGAAATGAGAATATGACACAATAAAATACAATAAAAAATATATCTTGAGCAGCAAAAATGGTGCATCTCAATGATGTGAAGCTGTCTTCTTTCTGATATGGCTTCAGGTTCGCAAATTTCCCCAAAAAATCTATTCATTATCATTCATGTGCTTTTACTGCCACCTAGCGGAACTGATTATAAGGGCTGTCAAACCATTACAAAAAATATTTAATTAATTGCATGATTTGCTGTAATGCATGGCAATTAATGACTTTCATACTTAGTGAGACTATTATTTTAGCATCAAGAATATGTCATTAAATTAATTTGATTAAATTGCCGAAATAATTAAAAATTATACTTGAGAACTAAGAATCTAAACTGTAACCCCAAAATGTGTAGATTTCCAAGATTGCATGATGTTTATGATTGTCATAGAAGCGTACATTTTGTGCTTTTGGCCATGTTCCTTTCGAACTGAAATGCCTGGTCATAATCACATTGTGCAGATCTTGGCGAGCACAGATAAGCAAGCGCTCTTGTATCTTTGTTACAGTCTTGCACGGACATGAGCGTAACTGAAACACTCATGTTCAACTCCGTACAGGCAGACTGTGGGTGAGTCCTACTGAGGGAGTCTGAGTGTCAGCGCTTTTCTTATTTCATATAAAACATATCATGTGGAATTAAGTTTGGGTTACGTAATTATGAGTCAAACAAAAGTTAATCAAAAGTACTTTTATCATTGAACCCTTTGTGGGTAATTGTCTGTTACAGTTATCACTAGAAGGACGCCACTGTTACAGACAGCTTTGCTGGGCAAATCTTCAGGGCTCCAGGGTTACTACCATTAACATTTACATCGGGATTGAAATATGGGAAGATTTTCTCATAAAAAGTATCCTGAAAAGTGTAGATGTGCGACATGTCGGTGCAGTTGAAGAAGGACACCTCCCCTCTGTCGTAGTCCAGCTGTATTCTGATCCTTATCGGTTTGTTCTCCAGTCTGAGGAGGGTGGGTGGTGCGGTGTAGGCTTTGTACAGACCTCCATTCCTCAGTGTTAAAATGAAGAAGCCTCTCTCCGGGCTGCAGGTTATCCTTCCCTTCCTCGTGACGGACTCTTTGGCCACCCCCAAGTCCCAGGCCGATTTGTTCCCCACCTCCACCACCCAGCTGTGCCTTCCTGAGATGAACCCCTCAGAGCCCAGGGCCATAACACAGGGTTTAAACCTCTCTGGGTTGTCAGGGAGTTGCAGAGCCCCGGCATGCCTCACACTGGTCAGATCTTCACATAGAGACAGCTGCGGATGTGCGGTGTTGGGGTCCAGAGTCACAGGAGCTAAAGGATCAAAAAATAAAGTAGGGACTAAAGAATCATTTAGCAGGGAGAGAAAGCTGATAGATCTGTCAAAAAAACCTTTAGAGTACCCTAAATCTAACTCCATTCTTTTAAAAATGAATGGCAAGCAAATATTTCTGTTCAAGAGTGAGACAGTTCACACTTAATTAGAACTTGGAAAAAAACAATTTAAAGGGTCCTCTGACTGACTCAAATGGTAAGATTCACATTTTGGAAGGAGACTTGAGCCCCTTAAATGGGTGTTTGAGTCCCAAACATGACATTACTGGCTATGGCCAGGGTCCTCATTGGCAATGCAACAATTGGCCCTGCCTCGCTGAGAAAATACTGGGGTTAAGGTGGGCGAGATCATTAGTCTCATCACTCTCTAGCGGCCACTCCTGGTCGGCCGAGTGCCTGCAGGTGCAAAAACCAACCATATTCTGACACTTGTCATCTAACTGCTGTTTCATCAACAGTGTGGAAAGAAGTGAGGGCAAGTCACCCTTTTCATTGGCGTAGTCACATGTTCATGGGTTTACCCTGTTAATTGGCGGAGTCACAGAGGGTTGCTAAACAGTTTGGCTGTGTTCAGGGTAAGGAAAAAATGGGAACGATTCCAAAAATAATATAATAACAATGACTATCAAATGCATGTATACCATTTATTTGTAAATTGAAATTACTGACACAGTAGCACCCCACAGAACACTCAACAACTCGCAGCAACTCACTGTACTGCACCATCCCCAACATCTTCTCCCAGACTCGGAACTTCAGATTGCCCAGGTGTTTTGCCACGTCTATCAGTGCGTCATATGGCAGCTCTGGGTCCAGTGGGAGGCACTTGGCTCTGTAATAACACCCAGGAGTTATATACATGCAGAATTTGATGTTAGTTAAAAATACAACAAGAAAACAAATGAGAGTCTATATACCTGCTCCTGATTCTCCGGGAACTCTGGCAATGAAACAAAATCAATAATTTTTAGTAATTTTAATAATTATAGAATGGGTGTATGTGTTTCTCACATATATCTTGTTCTGCTGTGAATTAACTCATAGACAATGAAGATGAAGAACAGTGGGCATAGCCCGAATTTGAATGATGGGGCACGACTGCTTTACTTACAACATGCCAACATGTGACTACGTCACGGTTCGTCTTACGGTTATTTGGATACGAGTGTATAGAAATATACGAGTGTATAGAAATTTGCCCGTAGTTTCATTGAATGAATGATTTGCTTAAAATATAAATAGGCTCATAGTCATTCAGCTTTGTGCAACTGTCTTATTGATAGTTATCTTTAACCAGTAAGAAAAACCTTCAAGAAGGCGATGTCTTCAGCATCCATGGCATTCTGTATTTCTGTGATTTTGTCTGAAAGGGTGGAGACATGTTTTGTGAGGTTTTCTATCTTATCCTCCATTGCACAACTCTTCTGCTCCTCTTCCTCCCTAAGCGCAGCCAGTCTTGCGTCCTCTTCATCTCGCAGGAACTGGTGGAGCTTCTCAAACTCTGCCTTCACCTGTCTCTCTGTGTGGTGGGCCTGACTCTGCAATTAAAAAGCAAAAGAACAGAGGTAGTCATTGCATACATTTAATTTGTATCATGAAATAAAAAGGACTTTTAATTTGTAATCTTACCTTAATGAATTTTGCTATTTTCTCACTCTGTTGTTTAATTGCAGTAAATTTCTCCAGCTTTTCTTTAGTATGACTCAAAGTAGTCTTGATTTCCGCCTGAAATGAGATGTGGTCATTTCCTCAGAAACTGCCCAGAGACAGCCAGTCTTTTCCATGAACTTACTGGGAAGTTTCCTCATCATGGCTAATAGACAACACTCTTTCTTTTTGTGCATTTCTTTAAAAAATAACAACATCAAAAATGATCCGGTTAAATATTTGATTTTAACTGGTGCATATTTTTAAACAATAGGCTAATTTGCATTTCTGTATTCTGTACTGATCACAGTTTCAACCATTTTACAATTAATAAACCACATTATTTTAAAACAAATATCCCTTGTTGACTGTAACTATTGTGTTTACTGGCTTTAGAGTTACAGGCAACAAAACAGGCATAGAACTTTAAATTGTTGCACTCCATAGTCACTCCCCTATACACTAGCGCCTGTGTCAGCTACAGTGCAAAGGTGACACCTGTATAGACAACCTGAACAGAAGTATTTGGTGAATAATATAAGTCATAATATAACTATAGTTATATAAAACTGAAATAATCGCCTTCTAGTGTAGCAAAGGTGAAACTACATGCTTTCCCACACTGTTTGGACACTTCGTATTGAGCATGCCTGAGGGCATTGCTACACACAGATAACCTGATAACACACGTGTCGCCTTAAACTTACACCAATACACACAAGCATATGCACAATGGGAAGGACCTACACTATTACACTGACAATTTTTTAAACACAATACCTTTCTATCTGCAACAATCTCTTCCACCGGACAGATCTGATGGCTCCTGTGTTTTTTTGAAGTCTGACACACGACACAGAGAAGCTCCTCATCTTCCTCGCAGAAGAGCTGGATTTTCTCTCCGTGGACACTGCAGCGAGCGTCAAACGTACCAGCTGGTTCACGCTTCTGTGCAGCAACAATCTCCGTCTTCTGCATTAAATAAGATTCCACTATGTGCCTCAGAGCCAGGTTTGGTAGAGGATCATTTGAAGAGTTCTCCTTCCTGCAGATGGGACACTCATGAGATCTCTTCTCTCTCCAGCACTGAAGTATACAGGCTCTGCAGAAGCTATGGCTGCATCCCAGGACAACGGGATCCTTGAAGATATCACAGCAAACGGGACAGCAGAGATCGTCATCCAGAGAAAAATCTTTAGCCGCCATTTTACAGATGCGTTGACCCAATGTGGCACTTTGAGTTTGTCTTCGTGCATCAGGTTAATGTTTTACTTTCGCTATCAGCACACTCAAGTTCAGAACACAATGCGACGTTTCCTTATCTGCATCCTGTTTCTTTCACTTTCACTTAAACAAGTGGACCTGCATCTTCATGTCTACTGGTGCGTGAACATTTCTGTGAGTGTACCTAAAGCAACACTTTTTGGAATAGGAAGATCTATCTTATCCATTTGTATGAACTTGAATAATATATGAGAAAATAAATGTGTAGATGCTTGAAAGTATGAGTTCCTTGGTTTACACAAAATGTAAAATGTCAGTGAAATGTCCTGCATTTTTTTCAGATTCCAATTTAACAGTCGTTCAACGAAAGTAAGTGAATCTTTTGTTTTCCAGCTCCCTTTTTCTGTTATTATTATTATTATTATTATTATTATGGTTGTTGTTGTTGTTGTTATTGTTATAACCCTTGTTAACCTTGTTGATGTTGTTTAACCATTTCCAAAGTAACCATTATACATTTTATTCTGTACACCATAAGGAAAAAAAGGAAAAACGGAAACACCTTGTGGAAATTAAAGAAGACGCATCGCCTGAAGGCATCTGTGTTGACAAATAATGGCAATAAAGACAGTCCCTGTGCCAAGAAGTTGTTTCACAAGGTATCGCTGAACAATGTCCCGATATCTAAAGAGGAGACAAGTTGGATTATGTGGGTATTTTAAAATAGACGAATCTCGTTTTTCAGTGCGATTTTATGTGACTATTAGACTATGACTTAATGTAATCACAACAGGATCTCTGTCGGCGCCGAAAACTTTATTTGTGTCGTACAGAATTGAAAAGGGGCGTCCGTGTGAACTGTTGCTGCGCCAGACACACATTTGGAGAATACCACTTTCAGCCACTAAGAGGCGCTGTAAGAAAAGGAAAAATACCTCCAATACTCGAAGTCCGGCTCCAGCACGGGATACGCGTCAGTACTGGAAAGTAAACCTACCAAAAATGGCTAGTTTGTAACCGTTTGTCAGTTCTGCCAATTTTGCTTGCTGTAGTACAAAGAGACTAAACCGGAAAAGCTGTATGATGTGTATCAGAGGAGCCGTACAACCTCACTAACCATAGGTCTTGCACAAACACTCAACAGACCTACAGCTTTAATAATATATTTTAAAACAAAAAACTACACTTTCTAGGATTTTCTAAGTCAATTATTTGCATCCACATAATTAAATAATATAAACTATGTTTTAAAAGATAATGAGTCAGATGTTTCTTAGCGCAAGATCAGGCTCAGACTTTCTAAATCCTTTCCATACTGGGTTGTACTCGTCGTACTTGAATTTGTATCTGGTTTGAACCCTACGTCGCTAATGTTGTTGCAACCTCCTGCAATGTGCACGAACCCACAAAGTACATCTACATTAGTAAATATCCGGCTGTACAATTGGGTAATTAGCAGGGTATAAGTCAAGACAGCCCTCCCCCATCATGTTCTCATACTGCATCTTGTTGGAGGCCACAGACAATTCTCGAGCTCCACCAGTTTCTATGGTGCAGAATCACTTTGAGATAATATCGGGGAGCACATGGGATATAATTCACATTTTGAAAAAGTAAAGAATCCAAACTAAAAAACTCGCAGCAAATAGCAGCTAGAAACAATGGTGATTTACTATTGTTGTGTTAAGTTCCCAGTTACTCGCAACAGTTGGAAATGTTTTGCTTCTTAGAAAACGTTTTTATGGAAGAGTTTTCTGCAAAAAACTTGTCTGAGTATTTTTGATCTAACTTGTCTGTAGAATGCCATATGTTATATAAAAAAGGAAAACAGTCGCATTTACTGGTTTCTCTTCACTCACTTTGTGTGGCACGATTTGTGAACTTAAAAGATGTACGAGCAGCTAGTCATATTATACGGCATAAGCTTTATTCCTGCTTTTGTGTAACTGTTGTTTGGGAATATTTTCTTGTTTGACACTTGAACTAAAATGAAACGAATGAATTCTTAAACTGAGACGACAGGTGGCGTTTAAATAGACTCGCTTTCTCCCTTCAATAATATTTATACGCAAGAACGGCATCTGGTGTGAGTAGCCTAACAGTTGACCTGGCGATGACGTCGTGTCCAGCTAAGGACTGCGTGTACATCGAAGTAGCCTACTGCTCTAAATGACTGGTATGCGGACATCCCTGATCCACCCCCTTTTGGTATGTGCCTCGGTCCTGACGACTGTCGTGTCCCGTAGGCTTGCACCCTCCTCCTACACGCACAGTACAGATGAGACGCGGCGCGGCTTAAACTGACGTCTTTTGCGCATTTCCTGCAGCAACGTTTACAGACACAGAGGGATAGAGAGCGAGAGAGAGAGAGACTGCAGGAAATCTAGAGCACCCGAAACCAGCAAAGCATCAAGTGAGGTGCAGAAGCGGTTATACAGAACCACAAACCAGACGTGTTGATGTGTTCATTTTAAAACCATCAATATTCAGGAGAGGCGTCCCGAGTGGACGGCGCACATGCTGAAGCCCCACTCTCCCACCGCCCAGAGACAGACGAGAGAGGACTTGCGCTGGTGAAGAGATCTTGCTTGGTTTGGTTATTTTTTAAGGGACGGAGAGGGGAAGGACCAGGACTATCTCGATATTTAGAATGAAATATAATTACCAGGCGGGTCAACCGTTAACAGCAAATAATAATTTCGGTTGAATTACACTGAAGACGAGAACTAGTCATAGTAAAGGCTTACATAACTGCCAAATGTGCTTTTCCTTGGTAAATACCGTGTGAGCAGAAAACAAAAACAAGTTCATTCGCACGGGACTGTTTATGGAGACGCTGCTTTGCATGCGATTTGGTTGTGTGTGAGAGAGTGAGAAAGGGGCTGTCATTTCTCCGTTATATGCAAACAAATAATCACACACACTTTGCGTCGCAAGAGCCAAAGGGAAAGCCTCTTTTCGTGCTTGGAATTAGTGGTGGAAAACACGTTTATATAAAATGTGCTGAATTGGTCATCGCTTGAAGTGACGGGAATCAAGCTTCATTTTGTTTACAGCTACTATAAAACGAACCAGGTTAAGAAGAGGATTGCATCACCACGATGGTGGTTTTCAATGGGCTGCTGAAAATAAAGATTTGTGAAGCTGTGGACCTGAAACCCACGGCGTGGTCTTTGAGGCACGCGGTCGGACCCAAGACACAGACCTTCTTGCTGGACACCTACATTGCCCTGAATGTGGACGATTCTCGTGTGGGGCAAACCTCCACCAAGCAGAAGACCAATAACCCGGCGTGGAACGACGAGTTTGTCACGGAGGTGCAGGACGGGAGGAAAATCGAACTGTCAGTATTTCACGATGCGCCAATCGGTTATGATGATTTTGTTGCCAACTGCACCATACAGTTTGAGGAGCTTCTACAGAACAGCAGCAAGCACTTCGAGGACTGGGTATGTGTGTCTCTCTTGGCCCACGATGGTTTTGTATAGGTACATGATGCGTGGAAATGTAGCAAACCTATAGCATCCCAATTGGGAGCTCGTTACTGCCTTCACTGCTCGTGACAGGAGGCAGAAAGGGGGCGGGTTGGTAGCCGTCACGGGGGCTTTCCCGCAGATCAACTCATAAACTGAATCATAATCTGAAGCACATTCTGGAGCGCGAAAGCTCCATTGAAATGCAATATATTTCAAGCATTTCCACAGCTAACATTACATTCTACACATATATTGGTCTTTATTTGTAGTTACTTTTAAAACATCGAAAAATAAAGCATAGGGGGTGTAACAGCGTTGTATGTTAGACAACATTTGTAACGCGCAGCTTGTCGTAAATACTTTGCCCTCGAATGTCCTTCTCGCACATAGCAATGCTTTTTTTTTTTTTTTTTATCTCACAGAGCAACAGGGTGATGACCTTGCTTGAGAACGGACCACACGCGCTAGCTCTGTGCTGTGCCTCGTTTCTCGCAGCCAGCAGATCAATAACAATGTTCAGAGGGGTGTCACATTGACTTTCCGCGCTGTTGTCCTTGGTCTGATGATGCCCTGACTGTCGTGGTTATTGGGTTGCGAACTAGCCAGCCTAGCCATTCCAACAAATGAAACAAAAGCCCAGGGGACTGTGTCTGTCACGTGTCCACAGTCTGGAGGCAAGATTCCAACCATGATCCCGCAGCATAACTGTTAAAAGGACAGTTAGCAGTTCTTAAAATGATGTACAGTTGAACCTAATTGCTCTGCCTGCATGTCAGAGTTATTGAAACATGCCTCACTTCCAGTTAGAATTGGTAGCTGCAGCTCACAAGCAGAAAGGCACAGGGTATATTTTAGAGTAGACACATAGGGACAGGAATGGCAGTACATTTTAGCTAAACTGGGGGAGATGAAAAGATATCTTAGCAGGGTAGTGCTGTTATTCCATGTTAAAAATGTGCAGCTGACAGTAGATCTAGGCTTGCTCCAACTTGGCACAGGTATGTGTCTGTTGTCTGTTCATTGTACGACAAAGCCAGGTTACAGATCTTGACTGTAGCCTGGCTCTGTGGTACTGTAGGCATCATGGGAAGGGTCAGAATGTGGATTACGCCCCAATGCTCTTCTGATTCACAGCACTGACAGGCTAGGCTGTTAATGGGTTGGGGTGGGGGGAGTTCAGGGGGGTGTTCAGAGGTGGTGGGGGGATCTATTTTTATTTCCTGGTATTCATCCATTGACCACTGTTCTCAGAACCATCAGGCTTAGCCAATTCATCCCCTTCCGTCTCCATCTCCTGTCCTGGTGTATCTTTCAAGCCCAGCCTGAGTGCACTGATAGAATATAACGGATTATGTATCCTGAAGGTTACGATTTTTGCCTTTTGTGTAAGGAAATGCAGTTGAAGGCGGTTGGAGAAATGGTGGGATGGAGGGGCATGGGGATCAGTCTGGGGGGGTGGTGGGGTCTTTTCGTCATTTCGGATTTGTGGATAAATCATCACTCTGGCAACCCTGTGTGGGTGTGGCCTTTGACTCTTCACGCTGCTGTGAAGACAGATGTTCTTTGGGATCAAGGATGCTGTGCTCACGGTCTCAGTCACGCCGTGTGGACGCAACGCAGCGTGAGCTGTCACGACAGACAGCAAGCTGTCAGGACACAAGCTGTCATCTCCACATCATCATGACAGCATTTATAAATTGCACTGCTGTTGTGACATCCTCGTCTCGAAAAGGTGCATTCGATTAACCACATGTTTCAAGCAAAAGTACCATGCACGGGTCCAGAGAGCAAATCTACCTTTAGGAGCAGATTGATTTACAGGTTACATATTACAAACATAGCCCATAAACACTGTTTATGATTTTAAACAACATTATTACTGAAGCAATACAGGTAAGAGTACCTTGGGTATTAGTTGGGAATTGAACCTGCAACTGTTGAGTTACAAGACAAGTGCCTTAACCATTATATATATACATTACAGTGCGTCCCCTGTATCTAGTGTGGCAGACTGCAGCTCATTCCTGACTGCAGATGGTAGCCTGACCCATGAGCGTTAGACATGTTTCAGGGCTCAGGGTTCAAACAGGCACTTTCTTTCCTCTGCTGCCAGAAGCAGAACCAGCTTCAATAATTCATGGTCAGCCTTCGGCTCCATTATAGAGCCCCCCCAGATCTGGTGCGCTTGAGAATGGCACTACCTCTCATTTTCATGGACCTCATTATCATTAGAAAGGGGGTAGCGAGACTGAGACTCTTATCTGCCCGTATATCACTTTCCCCAATTAGCTGGCTATTACAGAGGCCTCAGCCGTCTGTGGGAAGGGACAGTAAAGGCCAGACGAACCGTCCCTCCCCTCCCCTCTCCTCTCGCGCTCTCTTTTTCTCATCCTTTTTTAACCTTGTCTTATGTTCCTCCTTATTATATCCTGTGTTTCTACTTTCTTCATTTCCTGTCAGTTTTCGCTGTTTAGGAGCACCCACTTTGTCTCGTGTTTGCTGCCTCAGTGTTCTGCAGAACCACACACTGTACTTGTGGGAGTGTTTTTCCGCTATGCTTCTGCTCCATACACTCCATTACCAACAATCTCTTCATCGATCGACTGTCACATAACGCGCAGCGTTTACAGTCATCGGTGGGGGAGGACCGAGGTTGAAAGGAAATCGACTACAGGATAAATGCTTTTATGCTGCAATTCACTGGTAACCAGTTTCTCAACAAGGCATAGCAGACCATGTTAAACCATGCCCTTTATATCACCAAAACTTACATATGTGTGGCATATTAAATAACTAGACTGACTTTACATTAAAGTTGGACTGTGACCACAGGCAAAAAAAAACTCTCGAAAACCTGTTAGTACACGATTTTTGAGTCACATGTAAATTTTGGCTACTTGGGAAAAACATGTCCCTGATTTGCTCAAAGATAACATTATTCTCAGAATTATGTCTGCATGTAATTTGTCTGAAACTATGACCAGTCCTTAACTCATTTAATGTTTTCATGACAAATTATTATTTTATTTCATTTTATGTGGAGGGGAGGGAGTGTTTTGGTATTTTTATATTATAGACTACATACATGCTCTGTGCTTTTGGGATTTTGTGAGGTGTTGGCTGACCTTTTTTAGAATACTAGACCCTTGTTGACCTTCCAAGGTCATGTGTCATTAGGTGTTGTTTATGATCAACGGAATGAGAATGGCTGATTGGTTGTTTGGTATACATATGAGGCCAGAGGGGATTGGTTAATGGGATGATGTCCATGGCAGCAAGAAGAGGATTTTGGTTGGCTGGTGTCAGTGCGGGTAAGAAGAGGAAGGGAGAAATGGATTGATGTGACTCAGGGAATTTGAGCTTATTTCCTAGTTTATGAGTTGCATTCACTATGAAGTATTCATGAATTGACATACATACCATGGATTGTATCCAGTATAGCCATTGACAAATTTTCTTTGGCAATCCCATGATTGCTCTTTTGATGTGGTCAGCTAAAAACTGAACGATGTTGGCTAGTTGTTTGAATGGGGTCTGCAAAATATGAATATCCTGATCCATGCATTTGGTCATGTAAGTAAACTGTAAGCAGTGGACTCTACAAAAAGGGGTGTTGCTGGTAGAATATATTACATTACATTAGATTACATTATAGTCATTTAGCTGATGCTTTTATCCAAAGCGACTTACAGTTGAATAGGCTAGCCAAGGGCCAATCTCCCCTGGGAGTAATGTGGGGTCAAGGGCCCAACAGCAATGGTGTTCTTGCTGTGCTATATCAGAATAAAGCTTTCAAAGGACCAAACCGATAATCAAATTGAAATGAGGAACTCGTTAGAGATTAGAGTGAAAACATAGTCATGCTATGTACGTCAGCTGCTTGACGGAACAGTCTTTGAGGGGAGTTGTGGTTCTCCTGGTCACAGGGTGTGGCCTTGTCCATCCCTGTCCTGACAGCACCCCAAAAAGAAGTGGGTCAATCAGGGCTCAGGACAGGATCTGGCCTCCTTGGTACACGGCATTATTCCAGTCATCTCCAGGACGTGAGCTGGCAGAGGCGGCTTTCAACGCCGTCTCCTCGTTCTCAACTTCCTGCTGCCGCCTCTCACCGGCTTTGCGTTCATTAGTGCTGGGTCAGGTGGAGTAAGTGGAGCTTACTCACTTAATGACAAGGACGTCGGGCTCGTCGATGCGGCATTAATGCTTCGAAATGTAAGACTACGTCGGCGAGGGTGGCCATATTTATTTAGTGCTGCAAAGGAACAGTTTGGAAATCTGATCAACTGCAGAAATAATGTTACCACTGCAGAAAACATGCTTCTCTCTCCATCTTTCTCTCCATCTCTCCCTCAGTCCAGGGAAGTAGGGAAGAAGAAGTAACATTGAATAAGGCTAAGACCTTCCTGTCCTCCCTTGGCTTGGCCTCCGTCGTCAAAGCTCTGTGCAGCCGGCTGAGATCTCCCCATCCGAGGAAATTTAGTGAAGTCATTTCTGAAGAAATGCAGAAATGCAGTCATGATGCTGGAGCCTAATGTAATTCTGTGGTAGTATTTACATTTGTTTCTCAGCAGATGCCCAGAGCAAGACATATGGCTTATGAGCAGGATATTGTGCTGGAGAATTTCAGTTGTGTGCCTTGCTTAAAGGAAACCGTTATGCAGTCACGAATGAACATCACTGCACTGGCAATTGTTACCAACAAATTGGTTTTGGAGTGCGAAAAATATGAGCCACAAAATAACCTGTGACAGCATTTCACGAATCCACAATTTTGATAGGAGGGAAAGAATGGCGCTGTTTGAGATGTGAGGAAAGTATAATTTGTGATTGGAGCAACTGAACCACCTCAGCCAATCGCATTCCCTGTTTGTCTTTTTTCATCAGCAAAACAGTTTTTTTCACATGCTAAATGCTTTACTAAATGTGAAATGTGATGCTTGAAAGCATGCGTATGTAGCCTACAGGACTACACAAACTCGACAAGAACTGACTAGCCACATCAAGAGTAATCCGGGCTCAACACATTGCAAGTGGGTTAGCAGCTAGCTCTCTCACTGACTGTTGACAAGAGAGGGGGCTAGCACCAAGGAGAGAGAGAGAGAGAGGGAGAGAGACAAGGTGAATTGGTGATTGAGTAAACTGAAAAGTCTGTACATGGCACTGTGTTACACAAAACAGGGTGTGGGTGACGATAAAATTTCAATTTTAGATGGTCTCAAAATGTCAGTTCCTGGCAGTTAATGCTAATGCGTTTGTGGGCAGCCACAAAACAGTCTTTTTTAACAAAAAAAAAATGCAGGAACACCTCCTCTCTTTCTTGCCGTGACAGAAAAAAAAGATAAAAAGTGTTTGAGAGAGTTGACGCCAAGTGTAACCACTAGATGAAGGAGAGATCAAAGAAGGCACCAATGCACTAAAACCACAACGGCAGTTCTGGCCTGGGAGAGGTTCACAGGGGCTCATGTGGGTTACCTGTCTAGTGATCGTTATCTGCTTTTTAAGTGTGGGATAACGGAACACTCGGCACCCAACTGCCTTCTCCAACAGGGGAAAGGGCCCTGCAAAGTGTGAGCTTAATCGATGGTTATAAATAACTGGATGTGAGACGAGGTATGTGATTTTTATGTTTCTGACGGAAGCTGAAGGAAATGGCTTACTTCCTCACTGTCATTGCTCAGGTATCCAGACTGAGTCTGGCAGTGCCTTCACCACTCAGAACAGCAGGAGGGGAAACACGAAGATATCAATTAAAATTCTCTGTTCCTCTGATGACGGCCTTGGAGTAGAATCTGGACGATAATAAATTATTTGGAAGTACACATTTACTTTATGGCAGTGTCAGAGTACAACAGTGTGTTTGTCTCTCTCAGTGTGTGTAGGTGTGGGTAATGTAGGTATATTCTGGGAGAATTTACATATAAAATGTGTGCAATCGATACATGCCGCTCTCTTTCATTCTCTACCTGAAAATTTGGTGTAGCTTGCTGATGAAATGTGTACCTCTGGATGTGTCTGATGTCCTCGCTGTGTTTTTGGTCTGTTTGAACCCCTGATATATGTGTTAACTCAGCTCAGCAGGACCCAAGAAAGAATATTTCAGGAAGAATTAAACATGCGCACAGAGGTCTTGTCAAAACTGTAACTGGGGGAAGAATGAAACATGCATACAGAGGTTCTGTAATCACTGTAACTGGGGGAAGAATTAAACATGCGCACAGTGGTCCTGTCATCACTGTGACTAGAGAAGGAATTAAACAGGCGCACAGAGGTTCTGTAATCACTGTAACTGGGGGAAGGATTAAACATGCGTACCTAATTCCTGTCACCACTGTGACTAGAGGAGGAATTAAACATGCACGCAGAGGTCCTGTCATCTCTGTAACTGGAGGAATAAATAAACCTGTGCGCAGTGGTACCATCACACTGTAACTTGATCTAGAATTTAAACGAGAGTGCTGATGCGCTATCAGTACTGTAACTGGAGGAAGAATTAAAACCTCCTTTGCAGAGGCAGAGGTCCTGTTTGCGCTGTAAGCGGAGGAGGAATTAAGCCAGCGCACAGTAATAGTTAGCGTTTGCACTGTAGCTGGGGTTAAGGCACACACGTGCGCAGAGGAGTGCGTTTCGAGTGTTACGCACCGCACGGCCCCCTCATAATGATCTGAGAGTTTGGCAGGAAATGGACCTGCGCTGAGCTCGTGAACTGGGTCACCGTCTGCCTTGAGTAGTACCACTGGCTGGATCTCAAAGGAGAGGAAGCCTTATCACAGTCGAGCTTTGCTCCTCAGGCTCTATAGCTCGTTCCCCAGAGAAAGTGAACCAACCAGCCCCGCATCTCAGTGGCCACACAGAGCCCAGTGCACTTGAATTTAATTGAATCTAGAGAACAAGTTTATTAATTATGTGCTATTTATTATCTCAGTTTAGCCTTTGGAAACATTACGCTCCATGACATGAAAGGAAATTGCATCCATTTAGCTGACACTCTGACAGAGTGAATTAAAAAGCTCATAGCATTTTTAACTAAATTGACTGTGGAACTACCCACACTGTTGTTGTCAGTCTTGGCAATGTGTATATAACAGAATACACCTACCAGAAAATGACATATAACAGAATGGAAGTTGAAATAATGGAAACACCTAGCAACATATGATTATCAAGGGGTAGAGTCGCTCATATTTGGAACAGCTTCAGTCTTTTTGGAGTACAGTCATACAGATCCTGTATGTTGTAGTCTGTTCTCCAAGGACAGAAGGAGGTGGAAATCTGCTTTCCACTTTGTGTTCCACAACCTCATAAATGTTCATTGATGTTTAGACCTGGTGACTCTAGAGGCCACGTGAAAGCACAGTTTTTGTATGTTGCAAGTAGAGAGACTAACCAATTGACAAATGTGTCATTGAACTACCAGGAAAACAAGAGTAACAGTTAGGGCCACATTTATCAAAGTCTTTAGCGCATGCTAAACGTATTGCACATGGAATTCCAGCAACATGATTTGTGATTGGAGCAAAAAAGCTTCCTCAACCAATCACAAGGTCTCAGTCTTTTTGCACCACTGTTTTTCACATACTGAATGAATTAGAAATACAGACTCCTATCTCAATAATGTCTAACAACATTAAGCCATACATAAAATAGTTAAAAAATACAAAAAATAGGTAAAAAGACACAATAGCATTTCCATAATAGCAGGTTGTGTTGGAGTTTATTAAGTTTCTTATAGCTGTTCAAAATTTTAATTCAAATCAGAATGAAAATAACCTTGTTATTTGGGTTGGGTCAGAGAAAAGTTCTAGAATCCCTTACATAAAGTAATGACAAGTAAACATTTGGCTTAAATGTGGTTTTCTGTCTCTAATCTGATCTAATCTAATCTTTGTCAGGCACTCTGAAATCATTTTTACATGGCCTTATAGACAGACTGCGATGTAGCCAACCGTACAGTGTAATGAAATAGAAACCAAAAAATGCTGTACGTTAACGAAATGAGGGGGTTAAGAGGATGTGAAACAAGCTAAATCTCCCTTCAGCATTATGGCTCAGGTGCATTCTGACCTTAGTCTGAAGTGTGAAAGTGGCAAGGAGAAGACAGGGCATTACATTTAAAATCAGTCAGTCACATTAAAATATAAAAAACGACACCACAAAATAGTGTTAAATGAAAGTTTTAACAGTTAAGGTTTAAAATATGATTCTCCTACGCTGTTGTGCGTTTAGGAAATCATCAAATCCCTAGTGAAAGTGGCAAGTCGAAGATTTTGTATTATTTTGAAAGTCAGCTACACTAAAATATGGAAAATAAAACCTATATAGTAATGTGTCAAATTATTTTTAACAGCTCAGGGATGTTTGTAAATTCTGATTATTTAAATGCTTAAACAGCAAATGTTGGAAAATCCCTAGCAAAAAAGAAAGTCTGTGAGAGAGAGTATATACACTGTGTGTGTCAAGGGAGGGTCATATGGAAAGAGTGCGAGAAGACTGATGGATCGAATGATCGATTGATCGGTCAAACCAGGCAAGACTCTCAAGGTTAAAACATCTTTTGCGAGGGTGGCCTGACAAGAAACTCAACAGAAGAGTTGAACAAAGTTCCTAGCACATATAATAGCCAGGGCAATAAAATAAATGCAACATAGAATAAAAAGAATTAAAATCTTCGCTAAAAGCAGACACAGCTTTCACATATATGGTGCTCAATTACCAGTTCACATAAGCATCTGAAAATGAAATGATAAATACGGTTTCATCCTGTATCCTATTTTTACCTAATGCTCTAGACAGCAGCACGGCCCTTTCTAATGAACATCTGGGGGTTCTGTTTCGGCGCACGGAAACTTCTGTTCAACTTTGTCTCGCGCCCACGTAGTCATATGACTCACACCTCCGCTCAGCCCCTTACCCGAGCCACCTGGAATAGCTACGCCTCTTCAGCGTTCATCTGTGCTTCTTTCACCAGGCCGTTTATCGTTTCATTATTAATTAGCTGTACATCACTTCATAGATGTATTTAACGTTGTAGGTAAATGTACTGTGAGTGTGTTGTGTCTGTGTGCATATGTTTGTGGGTGTGTGTGTGTGTGTGTGCATATGTTTGTGGTGTGTGTGTGTGTCTGCGTAAAGTTTTAAGTATGTGCAGGCACACAGTGAGGGGGAGTTTGCAAGTATACATCTAATCAGTTCATCTCTCTTTCACTCTCTCTGTCTCTCTCTCACAGACTCACTCTCTCTTTCTCTCTCTCTCCAACCATGTGTGAGAACTGAACTGGAGGGGTTTTTTAAATAAATATGCTTTCTCCTGAGAACTCCCCCACAAATCCACATATTATAAAAGTTGAGAGATTCACCCACTCTATCTGTAGTTACTTGGACTGAACTTTTTTTTTTATTTCTCTGTGGAGCATTAAAAGAACACTAAAAAAGTTTTTTTTTTTTTTTTTGCACCACGGTAAGCGTGGGATTGACTCCAAAGGGGAAAATATAAAATAACAGCAGACTGTACACGAGCTGCAGCCACCCATAAGGAAGTGGTGCTGCTATAAAGATCAGCGATCCAGGATAGCCTGTGTAATAACCCAGCCTCTATTTGATAATTGCACAGATATTTTTGATGAACCCGTAGCGTAGATGTTAAACCTGTCTTGAGTCCCTTTAGCCTGTTTTATATCTGGGATGTAATCTGTTTTTTTGCTCTTTTGTTTAAAATGAAAGGTCTGTGGCTTTTTGGCCTCATACGAAAAAAATTCCCTAATTTGTGTGTCCGAAAATAATAGACAGTGACTGACGAGAAAAAATGGTTGCCAGTAAAAACCACTTGGTAAATCTGAGCGGTTGAGACACCTCATTTGTGTGACACTTAGCTGCTAAGTCATGATGCTACATGGGCTACACCACAAATGTCAAGTCATCACCACTCACTGCCCAATAGCCTTTATACTTACTTACCTGTGCAAAGTCTTGACTTGATATTTTTACGTACTGTTTTCATTATTTTGTCATCATATACAGAGCTGTGTTGTCGGTGTTTATCTGTTTGTCGGTCACTATTTTTTGTGGGTGTGTTTGTTTGCAAGAGAGCAAACTGCAGCATTTTGGTTTGCATGCCCTGTTCCCCGGATACCTCAGTTGTACCGGGTACTGCTTCCTGTGGTAAAAAGCTGGTGAAATAACCATCAGCGTCAGATGGATTCTTTAGTATCTGCGTTCAATAAAGTACAGACTTAGAATCCATTGTTCGACGGGGACATATAAGCGTGAGACTGACAACAGGCGCATGTGGAGGTGGCTCTCATTTTTCACTTTTGAATATATATATATTTTTTGGTGCCGCTTACTTTTTCCGACCCCCTCCTTGCAACATCAGATAGGCTTACTTCCACAAATAGAGAGAACTTCAAAAGCTATCGCCTTTTTCCCACTCTTTCAACTGAAATCAATAGTAAAGACAGCGTGTTGTCTCTCAGGGTTCATGAGTAAGTTGAAGGATGAGAGAGGGTTGTAAAACACTCAACCGACACTGCACTGACGGAAAACAACTGACATGAACGCATGCGCTGACAGCGTTGTTTCATTCTCCAGGTGTTTTAATTAGCTTGTCACTTGATGAAATAATGATCTAATGAGTTAAAGAGGTGCATGTCAACAGAGGGCATTATGCCGCTATGTTAATTCACTTGAATAGTTTTATCTATGAAAAATGCTATACTGGTCAGAGTTATGCTGATTTTACTGCTAATTTCCAAGATAATGTTCAGGAAAAAAAAAACGCTTGTGACTCATTGTTAGAGTTTTGGAATAGAGAGCTACTCGGCTATTGAGTGGAAGTGTTCTGCCAAAGGAAACTGCTCTCTGACTCAGCTGAAATGTTCTTCAATAGAGACCTGCTCTATGACTCAGTGGAAGTGTTCTGTAACAGGAAACTGCACTGTGACTCACTGGAAGTGTTCTGGAATGGGAAACCACTTTATGACTCAGTTGAGGGGTTTTGGAACGAGTACCCTTTCTGTGATTCATTGGCGGTGTTCTGCAATAGGATACCTTGCTGGCTATCCATCTCATGCTGTCAAAAACTAAAATGGTACAAAATGTAAGCTAAAATTATAAAAAAGAAATATTTCAGAAACTGAAAACTATTAAGCAAGAAAAAGTGTTATTAAAAAGGAGAATAAAACCAGGCTGAGTACAAAGTTAATAAGATTTATGGGGTTTTTTTGTCATCAAAGACAGCCTCTAACCATCTTAATGAATAAATGTATGCATTAATATATATCACAAAGCACATTCAAACCAGTTTTTTGCACTCAAATATTTTTTTATGCATCTTAATACTGCTGTCCAGTGACCCCCATACACACATGCAATTTATGGAAGGGGATGTTTATTTAGAAATTTTATTATAAATGGAAAGTGTGATTTGCTTTTGTTTAATGTTCACCTTTTTGCTTCAGTGATAATAAAGACCATGAGGATTTAGATACTTGCACTTACTTCCAGTTAATTGGTTTGTATTGACTTTGAAATTGTGTCAAGCTATTTTACTATCTAGCTGATTTCTTGCATCGTTAAACAAATTAGTACATCTCCGAGTTTAAATCTTTAGTTAGTCACTATTACTCACCGGCTTAAGTTTCGCCAATTTTTTTTATCAAGTTGTTCTGTCATGTTCCTCCATCTAATTTTGAGTCTAATTTGTCAAAACTATGATAGAATTTTTTTTAATGTTTCTCTTTATGCATTTTTCAGTTACAAAGTGTTTGAAAGCAGAAGGCACAACCCCCCCCAACCCCCAGCCAATAAACAAAATGGATTGATGTGATGTCAAACATTCCATCCACTGTTTTGCTTGTTGTCATGGCCCTGGTTATAGAAATACTTTTTGTGGGGCATAAATGTAGCTCGATTAATCAATTGATCACCCTGTCACTGAGCTAGTGAGGATGCGTCTATGCTTTGTGTCTCTCGCAGTGAACAGACAGACATATAATTTCAGCTTCTGGGCCTCATGGCAGTGTGGTTTTTAGCATGGCAAACAGGCTGGGGAGGTCTTGGTCTGTATCAATGGTGTGTGTGTCTGTGTGTGGGTTGGGTGTGTGTGTGTGTGTGTGTGAGTGTATCTGTGTGAAGAGCCACTAAGATTCACACTTGGAGCTTTCACAGCTCTTGTGGTTTACTAAACTGTATGAATTACATATACAACTGTGAATAGCTGTTATATGCAAATGTTCAATGCATTTGGAAGTTATTAAGAAATTCGCATGTAACTACAAATTCACATTTAACTACATCAGCAAACCACCACCCACTCTATGACGGCTTGCTGTACTCTGATTATATCTGTCTCGCAGCGTTGGCCAGGCACCATGCTGCTACATTAATAGCATTGTATGAAATTTGCATTCATTCTGGTCCGTATTACATTAAGCCAGCTACTGTACTGGAAGTCCAATGGATTGCCAGTTTGTAGAAACAAATTACCATTTTAGTATAATTCAGGACGTACATATATCAGCTTTATATCTATTTTTATTGTCCGTCTTATCATCTGTATCTACCCACACGGTTCCAACTTGTCCACCCACTGAGTCTGCGAGAGAGGAACAAAATGAACATTCTGGAACAGAAGGATTGATTTCTAAAAGAGGCTCAATGGTACAGAAGCACAAATGTAATTATCGCGTATTAATTTTGGTCAAACGTTGGATTTCCTGTTTGGATACATTTTTTTTATCGTGTTTTATAACAGTAACATTTTTATCCACACCTCAAGGATTAGATCAGCGTCACTATTTCTCTTGTTCCTCGTATTCACACATTCGCTTGCTGTCTCTGTCAGCATCCCTCTACATGTACAAACCCACACATACACACAAGCACAGACACACACAGGAACACACACACACACACACACATACACACACACCCAGTTAAATCTCTTGGTTTAAACTCTTCAGCAGTTCGAGGACCTGCTGAAGAGTTTAGCCTTGGTAGTGAGCCAGCCAGACCTGTGGGGGGCGACGATTTGATAACCTTGCACAGACGGCCTCACAGCAGGCCCTTCTTTATAAAGATACAGCTACTTGAGCTCCCTGTCCCCAGCCCTGCTGCTACCATCTGTGCACCTGAAAATTTTGATTATTTCTCTTATTTACTGAACATGGAGTACCGGCCATTTATAGGCAGTCATTGGGACCACAGTGTGGAGCGGTCAGTAGGTTTTTGTTGGAGGTCTTTTTCCATTCACCACTGAAGAGTTTATTTATATAAGATCCTGCACCTCATTTCCTGTGTCCATAGCATCCTGTTTCAAGTCAAGAAAAAGTGTTGTTGTCTCTGTCAATACTCCAGACTAAGTTCCACCTCAGGTGTGCAGAGCCAACAACATGTAAGAGAAAACCAGAACCACTGGTCTCTGTTGTATTTTCCAGTTTGCTTTTGGTATGTGGAAAAATTATCTTCAGTTGCCCTGCTGTTTTGCTCCCTTATGCAAATCATGGCTCTTTCTAATTTTGATGTGTTGTATGAACAAATGTGCACGGTCCTACTTGTGTCTACATCCTCGTCTGGTGCTCGACTTGCTGGCTCCTGTCATATAATTTCCTCATCGCCTCAGTCTGATTCAAACAAATGAAGTTTAATGTTGCCATCTTGTAAAACCAAATAAAAGTTGTCTTCTTCAAGCGCCATCTTTGGCGCTAATAGCTATTTTAGCCAATCTAAAGCCTAGGATGTGGACTGTATATGAGGTTGGCTCTTATACAGAAAATCCCACCTCTGGAGGTGGGTGAAGCTTCTAGGTGGGAAGCATTTTGCCTCTTCCTGATTTCCAAAGGTTGTTTTCTAAAACCACACACACAATTACTCCCCGAAAATACCACAGAGGACAAATCATTCCGATTTGAAAAGCATTGGTTTTGGAAATACAGAACGGATTGAAAAGCTGTTTTCAGGAGCTGACAGCTCAGGCCTTGTGATGAATACAGTGATAATGAGGTTCAAAATCAGTGACGTTCCCTTCAGAAGTGTGGGCTGCCATCGGACTCCTCCCCCACTGCTTACGACGCCCCCACCCGGATGTTATGTTTTTTGGGAGCGAAACCCCCACATCTAACGCAAACGGCTATCTATCTCCCCGAAGGTGAAATACCGTAGAGTGTGAAAAGCCCTCTGCTTCTGCAGCCACGCCGCGTTCCTGGATTAGCGTTATCTCTCTTTAGCGGGTGAGTGTGGTGGGTGGTTCGCCCTGTTAGAAAACCGCGTGGGCTCTCCAGGATGAATCCCTTCCACTGTCATCCAAAGAAAGAAATAAATAAATAAGAATAAATCTCTTTAAACCGCGCTCTGCCTTTTCAGGCTGTAATCAGTACGGGAGCTCGGAGCCGGGCAGAGGTGTGGGAGGGAGAGAAATGCATCGGCGGACGTGCTTCTACTTCAGTGAGATTCCTCGCTGACTAACTTCTGAGAGATACAATGAACCTCGTCCGTTACTCTATCTCTATTCCTGTCTTTCTCCGAACATTTTGTCTGTTGCAGATTAGCAAGCTGTACATTAAGTGCAAATTTATTATTCTCTCTTGTCTTCCTTAAATAAAAAGACCTCAATGAATGAGGTCACTGTGCTGGTGCCATCGTCTGATTTAATATTTAAAAACTCTTTCCGTTCACAAAAGATCCCATAGCACTGTAATGACCACAGTGGAATGCGCTGCCTACCCACTTCGATTCCCCAGCTCGCAACTTAAAATGACAATTAAGATGTCAGCCAATCTTTCTGAAGTAACATTTATTTCAAAATATATCATTTTTCTTCATGCGGGGAGACTTCTTGGTGCACCCGTATGCATATGACAAAACAGTATCCTTGTATTTAAAAGTTATGCCTTTTTTTCGAGTCCGCTGTAGGCGAATTTTAGGCCTATCAGGATATTTTGAGCGGAAGCAATAGTGTGGCAATGTGTTTGTCAGGAAGAGATGCCTCTAGCTGCAGGGCAGCTGTAGGGCTTGTGTCACAGAGTGAAAATCACCATGTATAGTGTGATGTATGTCTAAGTCCCTCCTGTCTTTCTTGCTCTTTTTTTTAATCCTACAGATAGACCTGGAGCCAGAAGGGAGAGTTTTTGTGATTATCGACCTCTCGGGATCTTCCAGTGAAGGTAGGGAAACTCTGCCTTCATTTTATAGGCATGTGCATGCTGATTTGGGTGTAAAATACACGTATGTACAGTTCCACATGACATACAAAAGTGGGCGCCGCTACGCTAACTTTAGCAGCCAAAAACATTTTTCTTATTGTTGTAGAATAAGACATCACGTGTGAGAACAGCAGTTATTCAGTGGACACCATTTTACCAGTTGTGAATGACCACAAGTGAATATCTATAGTGTGAGAGTAAGGTAGGCCAATATGACAATGTGACAAGCACATAAAATAAATAATAAGTGTTGACATCAACCCACCACTAGTTGATTAATTGATGTATATGTGGAGTCTGTCTGTGCCAGGGACAGTCAGATTTGGCCCATTGTTCCAGTATTACCGCTGGGTTCCATTCCTCCCCCTAAGCAGGGATTAAGTTTGACCTGGCACACCAAGTGAGTGTAATTGCCAATTAGTTGCGTTAATCAATTAATTATAAGGTAAATAAAATAATCAGCTGTGCTGTTGCACAGATTTGAGTATCTCTGAATTATGTTAAACTTTGAGATTCACATTAATTTAGCTTGATTTAGTTTCTTACTTACTAAGATGTCTTTGAACACCTTAATGAATGGCTTGTAAATAAATCTCTATGTAAGGCTAATTGACAACTGAAAAAACGAAACTTGTGCATGTAGGTGCTTTTACAAGTCTGACTCATCTATAGCTGTTATTAAATACTCATTCCTGCTTATTACATGTTCCGATGTGGCATATATCAATGTTATAAAACACTAGTAACTGGTTTATGCTTTTACAAGATTTTGTATTTCAGCATACACAATTTATAATAAAAATTATGCCAGAATTAAGGTGTTCCAGTGAGCCAGTGCTTAATTTTTCAATTTTGACGACAAGGAAGGGCATGCTAAAAAAGATACACAGTGATATTGGTGGAGATTTGTACAGTGACAATTACTGTCAACAACCTTGAGCCCAGACAAGAGGCCAAGGATGAAGGGTGAGGACATTAAATCGGGCCAATGACATGATCTTGGGTTCTGTTACAAGCCTGGCAACTCTTCGCATCCAACAGTGACGCTAGAATGACTTGCATTGTTCCAAACAAATCCAGTCTTGTTTATTCTGTCCTTTTGTATTTGCATTTAGGAGAAAGGGTTGGAGAGGGCAATAAAAATGGTTGACTTTGCACCAAACCGCAAACCATTAATATTCTGTTAAGCAGCATAGAGATGGAAAAGTCAATGTAACGAGGCATATTCTATAAAAAACTCATACCACAGCAGATTATCAAGGGGGGAACTCACCCCTAACATACTGAAAGAGTACTGAGAATATGTACAAAATGTAGTGTATTTTAAAATACTCAAGTAAAAGTTCTGTGATTAAGTTTCATGATGTTGAAGAGGTTAGCTTGTTTTGCCGTAGATGTCAAATTTACTAAAAATTTCTGAAACAGTTATTCATAGATAAGTAGGCAGGCGATTTTTAAAATCGAAAAATGTATCTCAATATGTATTGTCTACAGTATCAACAATTTTTTCTAGATTTAAAACAGATTTTGCTGCCTTAGTTGGACATTGGCTAAAAGAATTCCCTGTTCAGAATGCCATTGTTCTAAACTCATTTAGCTTTACCGGTTTTTAGGTTTGTATCTGTCAAGCCACCTCATCTTCCATAACCCACCTAAAACTCTGTACCCAAGACCTAAGAAATCCCAGCTGAAATTTAGGAATGGTTGCCTGCTGCAAGGACCATAACCAAGAAAAACAAAAAATCTACAGCACCCTAGGCCCATAGCCATGGCAACGCACCACCCACAGGTCAAAGCAGGCGGCGGGTTCTGCAGTCGGTGGGGGAGCAGGCGGGATGGCGGTTACATGACAATAGCGATGATAGGAAAATGCAGCTTGTGTTTCCACACAATCAATCCTTCCTGCTCTGTAGCTCAGGACGGGTCGGATCGGGGGTGGGGTGGGAAGGGGGGAGGGGCCATACTGGGGCAGCGGAGCTATTTCCAGCCCTGCCTCTGGCTGTCGGGGCAGGGGGGTCGGCAACGCGGGGAACCGATCGAAAGTGCTCCGGTTCGACACTCCAGAATGACGAGAGCAAAGGTGACGGGCCCCGCCTCGTAGTGGCCGGCACCTCCGTGCAAACACAGGTTCGCCTTTTTTCAGAGCGCCAGGGTCTCTTTACCTCCTGCCACATGACGGCCTGAGGTTTAGTCACCAGGCATGGCTATTTAGGGACAGAAGTATGCGAAATATGTGACGCACGTGCTCTTAGTCACAGTCAAATCCATTTATGTCAGGAGCTTCACACGTTTTGATTGTAAATGTCCTTTGCCGCCCCCCCTCCCCATGTTCTGATTGACTGAATTAATTCCCGGGCCCGCAACTTCACTGATGTTTAACGGGTTCTAAAATAGCCTCAATTTATTTTTAAATCACTGCTGTGACACATCCACCGAATGCCGCATTGGAGAATGTTGAGCAAGGGGTCCGATTTTCATCTTACCAACAGATAAATTACTGATTCTCTAGATGAACCAGATGTCCTGCTCTGTGTTCTTACCATTAAAAAATGTGATCACTTTACCAGGACAGCAGAGGTAAACCATTCCAGTTTTGTTTATCAAGTGGCATGACAATACCTTGAGAAAATGTTTGTCTTTCTTCATTGATAAACATAAACTGTAACATTGCATTGGTAACTCTGACTGGAAGCTTCTAGAATAAGACAGTAGAGAGGACAGAAGGAGCACAGGAGCGGCCAATGGAGTTTTCCCCCAGTCGCCTTGGATGGTCCACTTTGGCACTGTAGCAGCAATTGGACCTCACTTTCCCTGAACACATCAGCCGTCTTCCAATCACATGACCGCCACGTATATCGGAGTGTGATCTAACACCCTAACATACGAGCTAATGTGAATGATTATCATGCATTCTGCATCAATGTCATTGTAAAACATATACATATTTATGATGGCCGAAAAATCTATAATTAAATGAGGCCGAAATTCATTTCAGAGCTGCTTTAATTAATGGAAGAGCCAGATTTGTGGGTAGCTTCTGCTTTTCAATAAATTACTGCTCCTCATTTACCAAAGTGTTTCCGTTTTTTGTTCACTTCTTGGAAAATGAAGAAGTGGCATAGGTGCATGGACAATAGAAAAGAGTAAGCGTAGACAAACACAAAAATGAAGAGAAAGATAGACCTTAATGCATCGCTGCATGTTTTAACAGAGCGGCAGAAGGTTTGGAGAAACTCGCAGGCTTTTTGGTGTGAAAGCTCTGCGCTGGTGTTCATGGTGAAAGTGTGAATAGACCAGAATCTGATTAAATACAGTTCCTCCGCCTCCTCTGTATTCGTACAGCTTTTAGAGTCACTTAATGAGTTATAAACACAGATCTGTTTCAAATGCATGTGTGTATGTAGTATGTATGTTTACATGTATTTCTCTATGCTTGCTTATTTGCAGTGTACATACAATATGCTTATGCATGTGGGTCTGGATGGGGTTGTATGGATATGTGGATTCTTGCATATGTATATGCACACGTGTTTTGCAGCAGTGCTCTGCACAGTATGTGGCTGGCCTAGCTCAGGTTTAGCTAGCTTTGTACTCCAGAGTAATGGACAGAGAGAGCTCTCCCGGCTTTGCTGGCTGAAAATAGCAGGTGGGGATCAGCTGTGGATTATCGCCCGTGCCTCTACGCTCGCCTCCCGTCTCCATGCTCTGATTGGCTGGAGCCCAGAGATTCCCTTCCCTGGCCCTGAACCTGACCGCTCCTGGAGTTTTCCTTAGGTCACAGCTGAGAGAAAACGGAACTTTGTAATGAGCTTTCTAGCAGTGAGTGCGACCGGGACAACAAAATGGAGGTGCCCATGGTGGTGGGGTTTGAAGAAAGGCAGCTGTGATGTCACAAAGAGGTAGTGATGAGAACAGTTGTGGCTGTGATGTCACAAAGAGTTAGTTGTGATGTTAGAGCTGGTTGAGATCAGAAGGAGGTCATTTTGAAGAGTCATCCCCCTTCAGTCGTATACTGCCAAATAACCCTGGTACTAACCATCTCTCTGTGATCACATGACCTCTCCTGTCCCACTATGGTCACGTGATCTCTTTGGGGAGCTGGTATTGGCAGAAGTCAGTTGCTTGCTGTCAGGGATTTTCTGGACCATCTCTCTCCATGTATCTTCACCCCAGTCTCTCTCCCTCCATCCCGGTGTCTATGAGTCCTGAACCAGATGGCTGATTACATAATTCAGCCTGCATGGTGCTCCCTCAGTGTTTGATCCATATAATGTCTGTATATTCTCATATACTCTGGGTCTGCACAAGCATTCCAGGGTTTAGTGTGCGTGTGAGTGTGTGTGTGTGTGTAACGAGAGATTCACAACTGCAGCTTTCACAGTTCTGTTTGTGAGTGAATACATGTGTGTGAATTGTGTGTGTGTATGTGTGTAACTATGTGTGTTTGTTTCCTATTTCCCTGAAGATACCCAATGGCTAACTCAAACTGCAAGCGCACACACCCACACACACGCGCGCAGGGCGCTGGTCTCCCACAATCCCCTTTTTGTTAGAGCTGCTCATCCTCTCATTTACATTCCTCACATCTGGACGGAGCTCTCTCTCTCCCTCTCTCTCTCTCCCTCTCCCTCTTTCTCTCTGTCTCTCTCCCTGTTTTTGGTCGGTCCCCGCAGGTCCCGGTGAAGGCGGTGCCTGGCCCCCCTCTCTAGGGGTCCGTGTCACTGTGACTCAACCCCATCACTGCCCATCCCATAGAATAGATGATACAACAGTCTGCCCTTTCACCAGAATACGCTCTCGCAACCATGAAATCCTGCCTTTTCTCTGCCCACCTCGGGCCCATCTCAATTATTTTTCGCACCAAAATGTACTAAAACATTGCATATTTATTCATAGTTTCACAGTGTTTTAATTATTTCACCATGTATATGTCGGTCAGGCCTGGCACACAAGGTGCAGATACAGTTGTGGTACAAACATGTAGCAACATCTGAAGGTTTGAGATGTCTGGGATCTTGTCTTGTGTCTGAAGCCAGCAGCGAAGACATTGTAGCAAGCCAGATGCCCAGCACCTGAGGTTTGACGAGAGCAATGCACCTTTACAGCCATAGCCATTATAGAGAGAAAATCCATCTATCTTAGTTCTTTTGTTATTAGTTTTTATTGTGTGTATGCTATTATTTATTTATGCAGAATACTTATTAGGTAAGCACTCTAAAACTGAAAGTCACTGCATTAGAGAGTGCAGACTGGAAATATCACATAAAGAAGTTTAATGTATATCTTAAAGTACATGATCAATGGGCCATCTACAAACCTGTATTTAGCTTCCTGGACTAAATAAACCTGCAGGATTGGTCAACTTACTAAAATTGGGTACATACAGCCAATCAGCTCAATTGGAATGGAACCCAATTGTCAGCTCAGATTTACTTATCTGGGATCTTCATCATTGACTCCAGTCATAGAAATAAACATAGGCATTGTAGCCATTGCTGTGTTCCCAGCATGCACCTGTAGCTGAAGTGGTGGGCCTCACTGCTCTACCATCAGGCAGATCATGAGACAAGCATTCATAGGAGTGGAGTCTTGATCCAGCTGCTCTCTGCGAATCCCACAGCTTGTGCTACCTCCTAAAATAAGGTGCTGCCCCCTACTGATGAGGAGAGCTGTTGCAGGTTAAGTTCTGTCAGAAAGAGGGGCTTGGCCTATGTATGGGTGCCACTGTTGCTGTGTAGTATGTAAAATTCACTGACAAAGGCAGAATGTTAAACTTTTTATTAGTGTTGAAAGAGTGAAATAGTATTCATAAGGATCAATCTCAAATGATGATATGAATAAATGGATGGAGTACAGAGCTACAGTATTATTTTGGGCATAAATAATACACACACACACACACACACACACGCACACACACAGATATAAACAATAATTATATGTATGCACAGTGTCTCTGTCACTCAGTCTCAGTATATCTCTCTCTCCGTCTGTCTCTCTGCCTGTGATTATACTGGTCCAGTGAAATGTGTCTCCAGCAGGGGATTTCTTGCCTGTAATCACTCCTCCAGGCCCCCAGGGAGCACTGCTCTCAGCATTCACTGAGTGGAACAGATGGAGAATGAGAGGCGAGGCAGGACAGAACATCCTGGGAGAACAGCTCTCCCTCGAAAAGTGAGGAAAGAGAGTCCTGCTTCGAATCGTATGAGGGGAAGTGACTATTTATCTGCAATGAACATTTATCACAATAGAGACTCACAAGAACATCAGTTTTCAACATAGTCCCTTCCATACTATGAAGACTCACATTTGGTCAAGGGTTTCATGGCTTCCTTATGCTGTCAGCATGCACTGCTTCCTTCATTTATTGGTCCTTGGAAAATGGACTGCCTCTTAGGACATCCTTGATTGGACCATGTAGTTTATGGTCCAAAGGAGTGAGGTTAAGACTATGTAGAAGATGCTCCAGTATCTCAGGGTTCAGTCGCTGGGAGGTTTCAGCAGTATGGGCGACGGTAGTATGAGAACGGGCATTGTCATGTAACAGCAGTGACGGATAATCGTTGATTCACCCTCGTTTGTTAATGAAGCCAATTACAACCTGCAGGGATTTGTTCCTAAACTTATGCACAGCCGAAGCCTGCATGAGCAGTTCAGAAATAAGGCGGAGGCAATCACAGAAAGATGGGGGTGGCAGAGAGAGGAGACATTTGTGGCTGATTTCAACATTTCCTGTTTAGTTTTCGAAGATCAGGGGCCTCCCAGGAAACCACAAAATCTAGCGATCTTCCCCTGATTGCACTTGATTGGCTGTCCCCCATAATGCCAGAGAGTCATGTGATGAAGCCCTAACCTGGATAAACCAAACATCAACCACCTCTATCCCTGGCAACTTAGAATTTCTATAGCAACTACTGGGTCACCTCCAGAGTTCGGACCACTCTTTACTTTGATATTTCCAATGCTTCATTACATTTCACACTTATTTATGAACAGGTACTCTCAATGACAGAAGCACCAATTACTTACAAGTGAACAAAACTGGAATGTATCAGCTTTAACATAAGGACTTAAGTACATTCTAACTCTGTGGAATCTGTGCTGGAATCCTGTCTTGCAGCAAAGGATTCTGGGAATAGACTGTGCTGCTGGCTTTAGATTTCCTGTTAAGGTTTTCCGCTTTGAACACAAAGCTCTTCTGGGACAGGTGCTGAAGCTGGGTTATTCTGCTTAGTTTCGTTATGGACATTGAAGATAAGTGATTATGGTTGGTGTTTCTATCAGAGCTGAAGGTGGGTGACTATGGTTAGTTTTTTCTACAGGAGCTGAAAGTGAGTGATTGTGGTTAGTTCTGTTATAGGCCCTGTAGGTGGGTGTTTATGCGTAGTTCTGTTATAGGAGCTGAAAGTGGGTGATTATGGGTTGCTTTGCTTTAGGAACTGAAGGAGGATGACTGTGGTTAGTTTTTTTAAAGGAGCTGAAAGTGGGTGATTATGGTAGCTCTGTTATAGGCACTGAAGGTGGGTGTTTATGGGTAGTTTTGCTATAGGAGCTGAAAGTGGGTGTTTATGGTCAGTTCTGTTATAGGCACTGAAAGTGGATGTTTATGGGTAGCTTTGCTTTAGGAGCTAAATGTGGGTGTTTATGGGCAGTTCTGTTATAGGCACTGAAAGTGGGTGTTTATGGGTAGCTTTGCTATAGGTGCTAAAGGTGGGTGCTTATGGGCAGTTCTGTCATCGGAGTTGAAGGTGGGTCATTATGGTTGGTTGTGAAATATAGCTGAAGGTTGTTTATTATTGTAGGTGTGTTAACGGAGCTGAGAGTAGGTGATTATAGGTAGTTGTGGTAGACTCGTAGGCCAGTGATTACAGCACCGTGGGCAGGTTGGTGGAGAGCCAGGCTCTCAGCTCCAGGGCCGTGATTAACGCGGTTTTGATGGCGCCCCGCCATGTCTGGAGCGCGCCGGTCGATGGCTCTCCATGGATGGTGCCCATTCTCCTGTGAAGTGGTCTCACTACGGGCATGGAACGAGTGCCTCCTCTCACCCCTCCCTCGTCCCTGCCACCGAGGCCCGTACTCCTCTCAGCGTCTGACTGACGAAGGACGGGAGTGGGTGGCTGTCCGGATCCCATCATGGGAGGCGGCTCGTGCCTTTCTAATGAGAATAAGAGCAAACAGCCAATCAGAGCATGATATGTGTGTTTGTGCGTGTGTGCGTGTGGGTGCGCATGTATTTGCATATATGTGGGTGTGTCTGCGACCTCAACATGAAATGCATGTTTGCATACCTGTGTGTCTGTGTTTGTGTATGCATGTGTGGACATGAATGTGTATGTGTGCTTGGGTTAATATGAGTATCTGGGTGTGTGTGCTGTAATAATGTGTAATAATGTGGATGTACATCAGTGTGTGTGTGTGTGTGTGTACTCTAATATATTCTGCCCTACTTGGCTGTCATCTGTAAGAGACAGACCTGACTGTTCATCCCTGAGTTCATGTTTAATCAAATTAAACATTATGACATCACAATGCTTTTGCTTGGCAGGTCAGATTCTGTGATGACACACCGCAACATACAACCAGTCACAAAACGGCATTCATCCTCATTATCATTTCCCCTGGACTTTGATACATAGTATCTACGGTATGATAGACAGCATTCTGGTTACTGATATAAAAAGTTATCATAGGGAGTTTTAGGTCAGTGCTGTTATTCTTGTATGTAAGTATTTTTCACAAAGTAAGTATGGACAGACCATAGATGGAAGCTTTGTGCAGGACAGGGAACCCTCCCACCTGGTGGCCAGTGAAGGAATCACACTAAGGACATGTGCTACTCTGTATAGAGATAGGACCTGCTGCCTTAGTGAGTTTGTCTGAGGATTGATGAAAACTTACCTACAAGCTGCAAATTAAGCTAGTCCACCTGGTTCCAGCTGTACAGTGGTAATGAGGGTCTAATAAGCCAGCCTGGTTCCCGCTCAACAGTGGGGAAAGGGGGTATAGTGAGCCAGCTTGGTTCCAGCTCTACAGTGGGAAAGGGGGTATAATGAGCCAGTCTGGTTCCAGCTCTACAGTGGTAACGAGGGTCTAATAAGCCAGCCTGGTTCCAGCTCTACAGTGGGAAAGGGGTATAATGAGCCAGCCTGGTTCCAGCTCTACAGTGGTAAATGAGCCAGCCTGGGTCTGGGAAAATAAAGCCAGCCTGGTTCCAGCTCTACAGTGGGAAAGGAGGTATAATGAGCCAGCCTGGTTCCAGCTCTACAGTGGTAATCACATGAAATGAAAGCATTCCTAAAAGCATTCCTAAAAAAAATAATGTTATGAAACCATTAATTATAACCATTAATTTAATTTCATAAATTGAACATCATGTATTATTGATTAGCACAAGAATATGGGCCTGACAGTCAGATATGGGGAAATTAAGGAAGCAATAATGCTGTACTTTTTTTCGAACTGGAAACTGACCATCATAAGCATTATGACATTATTCACGTTCAGTATAGCCTTCCTCCGCCAAGCTGACAGTGTGATCCTGGAGAGTGACCAGGCTCTGAAATCTCATGATCCTGTGCACACTTTTTGACCAAAGAGGCTTCCATACATCATTGTGTGATGTCATTCTTGGGCTTATCAAAAGCCTTACTTTGTATTTTTTTCTGGAATTTCCAAATGGCTTGTTTGTTGTGTGTTGGTGTCAAAACAAAAGCTGTACTATGAATCAGAAATATCATTAATGCAGAAATTCAGTTTAGTCAACTAAAAGATGTAATTAGGTTCATTATGTACATTAAACATGACTAAAAGTAGGGGTACCTGTGACAGGAAAAGCCATATAATAAGCCAGCCTGGTTCCTCCTATAGAGAGGGAAAGGGGAATGAAGTAGCTCTTCCCATGATTCCTCTGGACCTCAGAGGCGATCACATGATGTTGTTCTCAGCACTTTCCCTGAGGTGTGTGTTGGCTTTCAATTTTCACTGTAAGGACACGAATATCTGCATCTTGAAACATATTTATATTCAACATATTCAATATTGTATAATTATGTCACAGAAAAACAGAGAATGCTGAAGGAATAGCTAATATTAGCCGCTGTGATTTGAAGTCAAATAAATGAATAGGAAGTCTAAAAAATAAATATTTAGGACCATGATAGTATAATGTTGATAGATCAAATGTCTTCGCTTGTACTGCTTTTGTGTTTGAATAGCAAGAGTCAACTGCAAGATTAGCGCTTTGTGCTTCCAGTTAAAGCCTCACTGTTGATGTAGGCTAGTATCCTCCTCCGCCGCGCACTGAGAGAAAGAGATCCTGCCCCAGTTTCCTAATTCGCCGTATCGATACCAGCCCTTGGCATTGTGTTGCATATCAGCTTGTCTCGGTGCTCAGCTCGTTTTGGCTACTGCCAAGCTCAAGTGACTGCAGTACATTCTGTACCACGCCCCCCCCCCCCACTGAGATAAGGGAGAAGGAGAGGAGGAGGGGACGGAGAAGCAAAGGGGTCACTGGGTCGTCTTGTTGATCTCTGATCCGATTAGAGATCAGCGGTCACTGGCGACAGTGCTGCCACCTAGTGGCTGACATGCAAGTGTAATTTTTTTGTGAGAGTTCACAGACAGGTATAAACCTGCCTTACCAAGTCGGGCAAGTTGAGCATGAATTCTCATTTTTCATGTGAATCTGCCAGATAGAAGGTAGTTGAAGGCACAAACCTAGAAAAAAGGTACATTTGAACTATTCTAATAATGTAGCAAAACATTTACTGAGTTTGTAACTGTGAAGACTTTGCTTGAAATGGTCTCATTGCCTGGAGGCAGAGTGAAAAACCTGACAGCTAAAATTAAACTTAGTATACAAACCTGTGCACACAAAGCTTTGTCAAGGAGGACATTTTATTGAATCTGACACCTATCTTTGGCACTCTGGGCCGTGCAATATGCATGAAACTATTCCATTATGAATATGGAATGGACTAAGGTCCTTTTCTCAGTGCAGAATGGGTAGAATAAGGCCCTTTCTGTGGTGCAGTATGGGTAAAATTAGATCCTGTTTGCAGTGCATTATTGGTAGAATTAGACCTTGTTCTCAGTGAAGACTTTTATGACATCGGTATTGAACAGTGTCCCTCTGTCTGTGCAGCCTCTCCGTCCAATGAGAATGAAGAACGGGTATTCCGCGAGCGCAGGCGGCCACGGAAACGGCAGGGGGCAGTCCGGAGGCGGGTCCACCAGGTCAACGGGCACAAGTTCATGGCCACCTACCTGCGCCAGCCCACCTACTGTTCCCATTGCCGCGACTTCATCTGGTGAGTGCCATGCTGGTCCCTCGTTTTCCTCTTCTTCACACAAACCAGTGTGGCTTTATGTGGCGAAAGTCATATTTGACCTTCTGTCTTTCTCATATTGCATCAAGCTAGAGGGTAACCAACCCCCCCCTCCCCCAGACTCAGAACAGATTTTAGCCTTTGTTTAGAGATCTCCCTCACAGCTATGAAAAACATAAAACCTCCACCTGTCAAATCCTTTGATCCTTCATTTGCAACTGCACCACTTCCCGGGACACACCATGCAAAGATGGGATTTGCATACCTAGAAAACCGAAATCAAACAAAGCTCCCGTCCATTCTGTAATGCCCTGTTGAGTAGAGTGGACTCTCTGTAAATTTTAGTTATTTGGCGCCCTCTCCTAGTGAGATGGTGGCAGTGCATGTGGTTGGTGTGGTTTTTTCTATCATTTAGGGTATATAAAAATGCCATAAGAATATGTGTCCTCAGCTTGCTGGAAATGATCTCCTGGAACCCTTTGAGTCACTTAATGGCTTTTCTCAGTCTAACCAGCCAACCTTAGAGGAAACATTGGTGTCAGTAATAAATATGGCTTGAAGGAATTTGAACAGTAGTGGTCAAAGGTTTGTTAGCTAGCTAGCAATGTGTGTGTAAGAGAGAGAACACAGACATGTCTGAGTGTGTAAGAGTGAAACAGGATGATAGAGAATATGTCTTTTACTTCCTATATTGACATGCATCTCTCTGTTCGTCTGAAGATAAACATGGCAGACATGGCATGCCATTGTGAACTGCATTGTACGTCCTTATATGGTGAAAAACGGTAAATGGACAAATTCTCTCTCTCTCTCTCTCTCTCTCTCTCTCTCTCTCTCTCTCTCTCTCTCTCTCTCTCCCTCTGCAGGGGGGTGATCGGAAAACAAGGCTACCAATGCCAGGGTGAGTTACCACATGTGACTCTTGGTTCACCTGTCTGTAATTCGGTCTGTTGTAACATTATAATGAAAAAGACCGTGGCAACTCGCTCATGACTAGGGTCATACATTCGTGGTCATATGTAAGCACAGCTTGTGTACCCTTTATTTGTAATTTTATTTGTGATGATTAATTGGCTATTTTATTTATTCTGGATTTGAAAGATGGTAATGGCGTTTATTCCGGTGTTGTTGATGTGGTCGTGTTGGACGTTCTCTCTTGCACAGTTTGCACTTGTGTGGTGCACAAGAGATGCCATGAGCTCATTATCACCAAATGCCCCGGGCTGAAGAAGCAGGAGGATGTCCCAGAGGAGGTGCGCGCTTCAGTAACGCACCATTCATTACGCACACACGTTTGTTTGAGCGTCATGAGTGTTATCTTCAAGAAGTTAATGAACTCAAAATGTTAACGTCAAGCCTACAAAATATGTAAAATCCAATGTGTAAATGTACTTTAGTCCATTGGACTGAACTCAGGGGTTTGTAAATGTTTTCATTAAGCAAGTTGCACAAATTCTCATTCAATCTGCTTGCTAAGTAACTGAGCTAGAAGGTGGAGACCCGAAGCTGGAATGAAACGCTCAAATGTTAGGGCACCACGAAACATTTAACAGGACAAGTTTACTGAGAGATGGTTGAAATTTTGAAGTGATTGACAGCGTAGGGACTACATTGTCAGGCAATTTGTAAAAAGTTCTGTGTTATTTAAAACACAGTCATATTGGATTCTGTTTGGATGTCGTTGTTTTGCTCCCAGCATCTGAACTCTGATGTCTCTCTGGTGCCCCCTACAGGTGGGATCCCAACGCTTCAGTGTCAACATGCCTCACAAGTTCAGTATTCACAATTACAAAGTACCAACCTTCTGCGACCACTGCGGCTCCCTGCTGTGGGGCCTGCTCAGGCAAGGACTGCAGTGCAAAGGTGAGTAGGCCAGATTCCCCCAAGGCAATGCTGGGAAATGTAGTCCCTTAAGCATGCGACCATTGTTGTTGGTGGGAAGGGTTTGACATTTGAGATTAATCTCTGCTAGCAGTGATGTATCTTGGATTTAGAATTTATGTGAAAGAAATGTCTTGTCTTTTAATATGTAGTATGAATAGATGATGTTATTCTGCTTTTATTTCTCTAGTGTGCAAGATGAATGTACACAGGCGTTGTGAGAGCAACGTTGCGCCTAACTGTGGGGTGGATGCTCGGGGGATCGCGAAAGTTCTAGCTGACATGGGGGTCACCCTGACAAGATCTCCAGCAGCACACAGAGAAGGAAAAAGGTAAGAGGAGGGGAGGGGTGTGAGGTTTGGGCCAGAGAGGGGTCGGGGTAGTGTGGGGTAGGATGGGATGGGGGGACAGGTAGGCCCTCAGCCTGAAATTTAAGTTACTTAATGTCAGTAGGAAGATGAATCTCTTCTGAATATTCTCTGCTGGCTCAGGTGTAGTGCTGTCAGGGGAGTAGTAAGTCAGTCGTAGTAGTACTACTTTTCAGACGTTTGGGTGTGTGACTGTGGTGATGGGGGAAGGACGTTTCATTGGACCATTAATGGGAGACTATACCATGTGGTATTCAATGACTTAATGATTTGGACCAATGACTGCATTAGCTATTGAGAGGAACACATGTCAATGCTTAAAGATGAGTGCAGCTCCGTCTTAATGGGGTCATGAAACTTAATTTCAACCATCACTATGTAACAGTGCATTATAATGATGATGACTGATGGATATGATGGTATTATGATGATGATGATGATGATGATGAAGGTAATGAGAAAGGTTTCCTCTCCTCTAAGCTGAATCCAGGACAGGACCCTCAACAAACCGTTCCTCAGGATGAAGAGGACAGCTCGCTGTCTGCCCCCACGTCACCTTGTGATCAGGGTGTGTACACACTCACACAGACACACACACACATACATGCATTTCTGTGGTGCAATTGTATAAATTCCTCATCTATCTCAGTGCTTGTGAAGCACTGCCTTCTCTCAGTGTCCTCTTGTTTGACTTTGTCTTCTTGCTTGACTCTGACAGACATTAAAGATCTGGAGAACATCAGGAAGACTCTGTCGTTTGACCACCACGGCCCGGAGCACAAGCCAGTCTTGTCGACTTTCACATCAGTGGGCGGGGGACCGGAACAGATCAGGGAGGGACGGGAAAACGGAGAGGTCAAAATCTTCCATGGCAAGAGGATGAACCTGTCAGACTTCCTCTTCATCAAAGTCCTGGGGAAAGGAAGTTTTGGCAAGGTGCGCTCTCTCTGATTGGTCCATGTGTGCCACTGCCATCTCTGATTGGTCAGTCAGTATTTGCTAATCCCTTCAACTGGGCAGCTTGCACTGGTTCTCGTTTGACTGGTCTTTAGCATAGACAATATTATCTTTACTTTCAATGCCTCTGGGTGGTCAGATCGTAATACTAGCACTTACAAAGAGGATGACCACTTGGTCCTGTTGGTCAGTCTAACAGCGCTGTGATAGAGGCGGGGTCTGTAACTTAACTGGCCCAATGAAAGGGGTGGGTTCTTCAGATAACTTTTGCCATGACAGAAGTTGTCTCTCTAAGTCTAATAGCCTACTGAAAGAGGTGGGGTTTCAAGCGTAGTGGACCAATGAAAGAAGTATGTTAATTTTGTCAAATGGCCCAATGAAAAAGGCAGGGTCTTTAACCCTGACGGCACCATGTCCCCTCTCCTGGCTCAGGTGATGCTGGCGGAGCTGCGCGGCTCAGACGAGGTGTACGCCGTCAAGGTGCTGAAGAAGGACGTGATCCTGCAGGATGACGACGTGGACTGCACCCTGACGGAGAAGCGGATCCTGGCGCTGGCGAGGAAGCACCCCTACCTGACGCAGCTCTTCTGCTGCTTCCAGACCAAGGTACCTGTTCCTACCTGGATCAACCACAGCTCATTTCTATATCTGTCCATGTTGCTATCTCATATGTGTACAGCTAGCTGGCAAGCTAACCCTACCTTCTGCTTGCTGCCGTGTGTTAGGGGAAGAGAGGAAGGGTATGCCAATACATGAACAAGATTGTGCAAAGATGACTGAAGAGTGAAGGCAACAACTCTACAAGACACACACACACTCTCATTCTAAAACTCTATTTTCAGAAACAATACATAGGCTATAGAGTTATTCCATAAATTCCAATGAGGAGAAACAGTACAACATTCTGCTAAAGTGAATGAAAGGTTGATAATGCTGTCGGACAAACTTTGTGAAGGTTGTGTTTGTGTTTTTTTTTAACAGAAATGTGTTTGTGTGTGAAACATATAGCCTATTAGAAAAGTTATTAAAACTGTAGACATATGTGTGTACATATCTGTACTGGAACAATTTTGCCTGGTAAAAATCTGAGTAATTCGTGAATTCCTTCATTGCATTAAGTTGAACACAGTCTGTGTAATACAATGTCCTTTAATACAGATGGATATTACCCTACAGGTGGAGCAGCTGGGATTTCAATCTTCCATACTGGTTGCAAATCTAGTTAACTACCATTGTCAGCATGTTGCATGTCTTGCAGTATCATACATAGATTGGCCAGGAGGGGGCGACATATACTCACCAGACAGTTCGCAATAATGTGTCATGGGTCTTCTTACCCTGTTTTGCTTATTGTATGGAGCGTGATTTATTTAGGTTATTATTGTCTTTTACTTTGTAGACTATGACTCACTTGTCATCGTTATGTGTGACTGCATCTGGTCAGTAATGTCATGACACTTATCCTACAATGTCCAGGATAAATTCCCTATCTCTCTCTCTCAATACAGCACCAAAACTGTGGTAAATGTCTGACAAATTGTGAAACACCTTTGGATTGTGTGCCAGGGGTTTGAGGGGGTAGTGCCCTTCTCTTACCTGTCTGCCTACTCAAACTTAGAGCTGGCCTGGTTTCAGCTCTACAGTGGGAAAGGGGGTATAATGAGCCAGCCTGGTTCCAGCTCTACAGTGGGAAAGGGGGTATAATGACCCAGCCTGGTTCCAGCTCTACAGTGGGAAAGGGGGTATAATGAGCCAGCCTAGTTCCAGCTCGACAGTGAGAAAGGGGGTATAATGAGCCAGCCTAGTTCCAGCTCGACAGTGGGAAAGGGGGTAAAATGAGCCAGCCTAGTTCCAGCTCGACAGTGGGAAAGGGGGTATAATGAGCCAGCCTAGTTCCAGCTCGACAGTGGGAAAGGGGGTAAAATGAGCCAGCCTGGTTCCAGCTCTACAGTGGGAAAGGGGGTAAAATGAGCCAGCCTAGTTCCAGCTCTACAGTGGGAAAGGGGGTATAATGAGCCAGCCTAGTTCCAGCTCTACAGTGGGAAAGGGGTAAAATGAGCCAGCCTAGTTCCAGCTCTACAGTGGGAAAGGGGGTAAAATGAGCCAGCCTAGTTCCAGCTCTACAGTGGGAAAGGGGGTAAAATGAGCCAGCCTGGTTCCAGCTCTACAGTGGGAAAGGGGGTATAATGAGCCAGCCTGGTTCCAGCTCTACAGTTTGATAAGGGGGTATAATGAGCCAGCCTGGTTCCAGCTCTACAGTGGGAAAGGGGGTATAATGAGCCAGCCTGGTTCCAGCTCTACAGTGGGAAAGGGGGTAAAATGAGCCAGCCTGGTTCCAGCTCTACAGTTTGAGCCAGCCTGGTTCCAGCTCTACAGTTTGGTATAATGAGCCAGCCTGGTTCCAGCTCTACAAGGATGTTAGAGATTGAAATGTAATGAGCTGGATTTTCTCTGAATAAGACTTATTTGACGTCATATTAAGAAGCATGCGTAGTCTTCCTTCCTGCAAAGTCACGCTGACCAGCAATCCTTGTGGTTTTTGGTATCTCTCGCCCCCATGGTCCCCAGGGTCTGTTTCAGGAACTTCAGTCCCATGATGGCATCCATCCTATTAGTTTGTTTCTGTTGCGGTTTGACAGACTGGCGGGCCCTATTGTGTGCCCCAAACCTCCCCTGAATCACTAGGATCTGAGTCAGTGGCCATCGGGAAGCAGCCCCCCCTCACCCCCCACAACCCTTCCCTGGCTCCCGTCCAGTGGTAACGAGAAAGGATTACAAGACCCAAAATTCCACAAATCCCTATTGTGAATTAAAGCACAGCTCTTTAATTGGCTTTTAGAGTTTCATTTTTATATGGGAATTTTTTTCATTCTTTCTCTCTCTTATTTAAAATGTTTGTCTGAAAGGCCCCTACAATAATGACCAAAATCAGTCAGCTGTACATTGAACCAAATTCATTTTATGAGCTATATGTTTACATCCATGTAGAAAAGTAGCTTTTTCATACATGAACATTCACATAAATTATATAAAAGAATCTCATATAAAGGGAGAGTTTTCTTTAAGCCCTCAAGTCTGAGTTACTTGTGTGAAAATCCATTTGTTTAGTAATTCTAAGAACATCACTGATGCTGTTCATATTTCAGATCTCCTGTACCCTTTGGTCTGAAATCCTCCAATCAAAAAGAAGCCCCATTGCACCCTTAGTGTCCGAGTGACCTCACATCCCTGTTGCGGCCCGTTGACCTCGCTTCGGTAGAATGTGGGAATTTTCCACCGACTGCCGCGGTCTGAGGTCTTCTGGAGCGTGGGGAGGGTTTTGAATCTTTGCACTTCTACCCTTTCCTCTAATTCCTCCCTGCTAAATACTACTGGATATCCTTCTCCCTCTCTCTCCGTCTTATTCGCTGAGCTCACATGGTTTGAGTGTATAATCAGATCCATAATGCTGTGTACAGTTGGAAAGGTTTTTAATCAAGTGTGTTTATCAAACATACAGTTATATTGATTACATTTTACTTTTCAGTAAATTCCCAGGTATGAAAACTAGACAATGGAGTATTTGTTCAGCTTTCTCTAGCTAAAACACGATTGGAGTCATTTTGTGGCTGGCTTTTGAGATTGCATGGACTACAGATTGGGCGGAGCTACAATCTGCTGTCAATCACTCACTTGTTCCAGCCAATGAAAGCACTTTAACCTGCACAGCAAGTAAAAGATTATCATTGCACATTAGCGAGCATGTGGCCCTGCAGCTTCCAGTTTGAAACTGTTGTCTGTCTGCTGGTCCGTCTAATGTTTTTGCACTTTTCCATGTCAAGTTCAAATGTGATAAATCACAAAGCTTTAAAGAAATTTAGAGTACCCACTGTTAATTCACAAATCTGTGTACACACAGTTAATGAATGAATGAATGAGTGAAGCCCCAGGAACTTTCCACTCAGAACAGTTGTACTCTGTGTCTCCACTGCTTGTGTTGTAAAAAACAAACAATCTGTTTCAAATGAACAGTAATGGTTTTGTGTGAGTGATGGTTTAGATTTGTGCACACGTGTGTGTGTGTGTGTGTGTCTGTCTAATTTCTCAGAAACTGCTGGTAGTGAGACTGGTTCCTTTGCTTTGTGTGCCATTTTCTTAGAAGTCTCCAACAGGTGTAGTCCACAACAGTACCTATTCATTGTGCTTCTGTAACAAGTAGCAGAAGCTGCAGCGGGACTAAACAGCCACTTCCTCTTGACGCCCATTTAATGTCGCGACGGCCAGACAGGGGCGGTAAATGGACTGGGCCACACATGATGCAGGAGGTAGACCAAGCCAGACGAGCTTTGTCCTGGCAAAGTCCTTTTATGTTCAGGCCTTCCTTCTCTCCACCATTTCATTTTTTGTCATAGGCAACTGTGTCTCTGACACAGGGATGTGCAAGGAGCAGGGCGATTGAAGCATATAGGCCCCAATGTGCTACAGGAGGGAGGCTAGCACTGCTCTGAAAGACTACTGACAACATGGCCATGGCCTTGAAGCAACTAATGCATAAAGAATTAAAGGAAATAAAAATGAACACAAGCTGTTTTTGACCCCTTTATAAAATATTTATAGTGATATAATAAATAGGTGTAACCTAGGCCAGACCCCACTCTGGTCCAGTTTCCCATGGAATCAGTGTTTTCTGTTCCGGGCTCTTCCTTTCTACGTTCACACAAAGAGAGAGCAAATCAGAAACAGGAAAGGGTTCACTCTGGTTTTGAATTGGGTGAGCCTCCTTGTAATCCTGGGTACATTAAAACAAACGGTTTCCAGCTTCCTGTTTAAACTCCCTCTCAGAAAATAATAAACTCAGCACAACGGACCGTGCTATACTGTTGCATGCTTACGTAAGGTGGTCTTTTTCCTACCCAAGAGAAGCGAAAAAGAAAAGAAAGAGGAAAAAAACGCCGGTGGGATCGAATATCATTATGCAATTGGCGATTGTCTCAGGCCTCTCCTCCTCCTTTCCCACAAAGGAGTTTAGAAGAAGCTCCAGGGGAAAAAAAACTAGATAAGTCCATGTTCAAAATCCATATCCATCATCTAATTATTAATCTATCTCATATTACTATATCTCTGTATATGTAAACCAGTTTGTATTGTGTATTAATTTTCTGCCACTTTGGACTAAGCGTTCCTGCTAGCTCAGCTGTTGCAATGCATTTCGCTGCTCTGAAGCAGCATGTGCTGGCAGCTGCAGTCCCCCAGCTGTGCTGCACGGTTATTACCGGTGCTAGTAGGACGCAGGCATTCCAGTGGCTATGCTTAAGCTGTGTTGCACAGTCTTTGCTGGTGCAAACTGGACGCAGGTGCTCCATCGGCTAGATGATTCACTGGCAGGTGATTGGACAGGATGGGCTTGGCCTTTCGAACATCCAATTTCACTGATACGCTTGGTGTTTAGACCTCATCTTCCAAATTGAGAAGGCCAAAAACCGTCCCTATAAACTAATCAGTTTTCTGAACTTCCTTTAGCTCGTTTTGCTTGACTGGCAGCAGGGCTCGCTATCTTTATGACCTTCAGTCACAAGCTGGTGATATCTTCTTTCTGTCCTGATTATGTCCCAAATTGTAGTTACCTTTTGGGATAGATACGCATAATGTGACCAAATGTGTATATTTTCTTTTGGTTTTCTGCTCCTACAGTCAGGAGACATTTACAAAGTAAAGATCAGTTATCTGTGCGGTGTCTGGCCTTTAAACACTCATACTCATAACAAAGTTCTGGATTTTGAATGGAATTTTCAACGCCTCTGTTTTCTTATATCCACTATACTCCCACACATCCCCCTCCCCCCGCCCACCCCAAATTTGTAGTGCATAATAGATTATTTAGCCTCATCGCTTTTCAAACCTGAACCTGTTTTGCGTCTCACAGTAACCCTTTCCCACCGACTTCAGGCGGGGGCGTCCATAATCACCAACTTTTCCAGTTCAAATAATGAATCACTTTCTCTGTACCACAGATGTACCGGCAGTTACGTGCTGCCTATGTTAACAAAGTCACCATATATTTAGTTCATACTTCCACAGGCACCTGGCCAACCAGGAGTGGCCGCTTGGGAGCGATGAGGCTAATAACATATTTGCTGACTTAGCCCATGTCTTTCCCTAGTGAGACAGGACCAGCTGTTGCCATACAAATGTGAAGCTCCAGCCATAGCCAGTAATGAGCAGCTAGGACTCCAGCACCCAGCCATAGGACTCAAAACTGCTATGCACATGGATGTCTTACTGGTGGAACCACCTGGAGGCTCAACCTGCCCAGTGTCTTAACGGGATGCTCCACCCAGCAGGCCTGAGAGCCCTTGCTCCACTTAGTGTGAAGATATAGGAAGATTTTTTTGTGTTACCAGGTTATAGTTTGTTCAGCTAACAAACTACAGCCGGGAGGAGAAAAGCAAAATTCCACACCCTTTACTGTCAGGTCTGTACTGGTTTTCTGTGCTTTCATTGATAGCCCAATGAAAGCAATGGCCTACACCTAGATTGACTGCTGGTCCTCCACAGGTGAGCCTGTCTGTTAGCATGGCTGCTGCTATTCAAGCTCCAATTGGCTCCCCAAGCTGAGGGAGGGGAGCCAACAGCAGTCCAAGGGGAGGAGCAGAGGGGCACACTCCTCCCTCCACCTCTCCTGGCACTGGCACCTCACACCCCCAATGTCAAAACATTTGGTTTTATTTTTCATTTGTCTGGAACAGGAGAAACAGAGCAATATCCTTGAACTTTCATGTCTTCCTTGTAATATCAACTTACCAATATCTGTATCCAAACTCTGGACAATGCAATCTTTTACTGGAAGGAGCAGCCTTGTTCTCAAAAATTAAGAGATTAACAAGGTAACCCTGAGGAAGAGAACCAAATGAAACGTTTCACAGAAATCCTTCCTCCTGCCCTTCAGTGTTAAGATACAGTAAAATGGTGCTCATTTCCCATGTGGCCATGCTGCATCGGTGTAAAGTTCAAACCTCTGTTTTTAATTCAAGCACAGACACCTAGGAAGCAGCTCTGTTGTGCTTCTCACTTTTCCTTACTGTTTTCTTTGGTAACCGCTTCTTATGGAGACTATTACAAGTGTACGTGAGCTTTGGTGGTTGCATGTATTTGCACAAACTAAATCACTTACGGTTGTCAGGAAGGCCTGGTGAATTGTTTAGGGAATGCATATCCAAAGGATATTATAGCCAGTCATGTGTAGGTGGCTAGACTCAGAGAGCCTAGAGGGCCACAATACCTCTTTATAACTGGGCTAGCCAGACTGTTATATTCATTTGTTGCAGAGGAAAGACTGCCCCCTACTGGTCTGCCCACAAGACACATCGTATTCCCTACCCATTGAACCAGAAGCCAGTGAAATGGGAGGTTGAAGGAAGGTTTATGGCTTGCTTAAACTGTTACTTTTAAGTCTCATTAAGCAGTTGATTCCATTTTAGAGGAGCTTGTCCCTAAATCCTGGTCCTGGACAACCACTAGGTCACTTTTAATTTTACATTGCAGTCAGCTATTCACACCCAAGTGATCAGGATGTTAGCTATGTAATGAGTTGCTTTGATTTATCAATTAAATTCAGGGAAACAATGAGAACCAGCTTGTATCGTGTATAGCTTGTCAGGCTCCTGTTACATGGACGAAATACACTGAATCTGGAAAGGAATGGAGACATTCCATTGACAATCACTTTCCTGCCAAAAGCTGATTGGTTTAAAATTATGGTACTCAATCAGCTCTTGGCAGGACTGTGATTGTGATGTCAACGGAATGTCTCCGTTCCAGATTCTGTTTGGTCTGTCCATGTAAAAGGGCCCTGAGTGGATTCATCTGTTATTACAGACATATTTACCCTGCGAATAATGCTGAGTCAGTCTAATGACTCTGTATCTTTGCACTCTTGTCCCATCCCATAGGATCGCCTCTTCTTTGTGATGGAATATGTGAACGGGGGTGACCTGATGTTCCAGATCCAACGGTCCCGCAAGTTCGACGAGCCGCGGTCCTGTTTCTACGCTGCTGAAGTCACCTCCGCACTCATGTTCCTGCACCAGCATGGAGTAATATACAGGTATGGCACACCTGATATGGACAGGTACAGGTGTATCACACCTTCCACAGGTGCTGCAGGTAAGGAGCACTGTTTGAGGTGGAGGGACGAAGGCCTTGGTTCTGTTCCGGCCAACAGGTGGCGTACTTAAAAGGCATATGAAAGTGAGGCAGACTCATCAAACTCAGATTCAGATTCAAACTCATCCACAGGTGTGAGTTTTAATTTATGTGAGAGGTGGAATTTAGGTGTGAGTTTGAATTTATGCCATTACTGGAAGTGGCCAGAGGTCCACTTTTGCTGGATAAAAATTGGCTCACCCTTGCCTGGAGAAAAAAAAGGGCAAGCCAATTTCTTTGCTCACTAGTGACCTCTATACGTTCATGAATTGAATGGCAAAGGCAAGATGCAATTGGTGTTAAATCTACGGTGTGAAATCTTGCAGCTAGTTGCCTTAGAAACAAAGGAGTCGATAGTGTGGATTCTTCCTCCTAAGGCTTTTAGGTAGCTTTGAGGTGAATGGGACTGGTAGTCCAAAAACACAATTTAAATTAAATATGAACTCATCTCTAGTTAAGATTTATAGGTATATTACATAAATTACAATACATATAAACATACTTTCTGTTCATGTAGGTGATTGTTACTGGTAGGATACATTTAGTGTGGCATTGTTGGGGTGTGTGTGTGTGTGTGTGTTTGGGGGTGTTGGCATTACATCTGACCAGTCCCAGCTGCTCCGGACTGGGTCCAAATTTCTGACCCCTGGGCCAGCGTTTGTTATTTACCAGAACCCAGCAGACAAAGGCTAAGACCAAACCAAGACGTTCACACCAAAATATCATTGTGTGTAACACAATACACACATACCAAAGTGAGATTTCCATCGGGAAATGTCAAGACAAAATTACATTTCTCTGAAGATAATCCAGATAATTCAGTACCCAGAAACCCTGGTTTTACATGCTGTTATTGGCATGACAAGCCATATTAGGTCCTGCTTGAGTAATACGTTAAGTTTAAGTCTAAGACAGCACAACCATGCAAAAGAAGGCTACTGATATCCAGTAGCATGTCTTCTCTCGTTTACAGAAAAACAGACCTCAGTGCTGTTTTCAGATCAGTCCGTTCAAGACTTATTTTCTTCACAGTCATCCTTTCCTCAAAAACAAGGACCATGGGGATTTGTTTACTTCCATTTGTTTACTGTACTTTTTTGTGCTCTTGATCGATCTTCTGTTTAGGCTCGCTTGGGAGATCGCTTATGGTTATTTGTGCATTATTTTGCATACTAAAAGGCAGGTTAGAGTCTACATAGATTTCATTCTGCCCAACGGTCTGTGAACCAGTGACGTGCGGTCAGGGGAGGCAGTGCCTCACCAGCCATCATGGAAAGAAAGAAAATATATAATAATAAAATAATTTAAATTGTTATATTCATCCGGTGGTTTGTACTAAAAAATATTTATTTTTCATTTAGCTTCACCAATTTCGATTATTCTTTCTTCAAAGTCGCTGAATTTTCTTAATTTCCCATTCAAATGCTTGGAAGCGATGCCGGTGAGGCAGCAGCGAGCTCAGCCTCACCTTGGATTGCGCAACCCCTGGCTAACTGCGCTGGCTGCTAAGCGGAGAGAGCATGTTGCTGTACGGCGTCAATAAAATGGTTTAAACACATTTAATATGTTAACTTAATTTCAATAATTTAGCTTATGTATATAATGTACAGTGCTTTTTGTCACCAACTGTGTTTGTGTAACGTGTTTCGTGTGCTGAGCGATTATAAACGGCAGAGAACAGGTTGGAGGTGAGGCAGGCAGTTCTCTTGCCTCATGGCAGGGGGCGCTCAAGATCCCAGACATTCGTCTTGTCACTCCAAAACTGCAGAGTAAGTGACAGCGAGCTAGGCTAAACGATACGGTAAGCAAGTCAAGTGCAGCGATAGATTATTAGAGATAGAGATTATTTTTTTCCTCTCGCCTATCCCGACTTTCAACATGGATGACTACATTTCGACACTAAAACAGTTTTCTCAAGTGGACTTTCAATCGAAGCAGGAGATAATAACTAAAGGAAGACCAACGCCGGAGCTGAAAGGATTGCTTGTATGTGTAAAGGATGCAGAAGTGAAACATAACCTGTAAACTGCTGTCAATCTATGCATCTATTTGCAAATCTGATTCTGATGACGTCAGTGCCTCACCAGCTATGAACCTCACCGCACGTCACTGCTGTGAACCACACTTAAACTGTTTTATTGCTGGAGGAATGAACTTGTGATTTCTCAAGTATCTATTCATAAGACTTTCTTTAAGAATATAGACCACCTTCATTATTATATATAACATATTTGTAAACTGTTTGTAAGCAAATTCAAATCTTTATTCAAAGATTCAAATCTTCTGCATGAAAAACATTACAATTCTAATATGTAATTTAAGGCCAACAATTTGAACAAAATCCCTGCATGCCCACTTGCAAGCGAGTTGCAACGTTTGCAGTAATGCTTCGTTTTTTGTCTGCCACCATACCCCTTGTTATTTCAAGGTCAATATACTTACAATGTAAAGCTGCTCTGTGGCCCGTTCACTCTATCCCATAATTGTAATCTTTATCATTACACATATAGACATGCAGGTTGACGACCAGGCCACATAAAACTCACCATGAACAGATCATACAATTGTACAGAACAAACTGAACAGAAAAGGGCCAACTTTGGAGCAGTAATGATGACATGATGAATGTATTTTAGGTTTCACAAAGACTTCAGAAATTTCTGCATGGTGTAATTGGATGACAGTGTAAGGTAGTGCTAAAGGAACTGGTGCAATAATATGGGGTTGCAAGTTCAAGACCCAAGTGGCACTGTGCTATTGTACCACTGAGCAAGACACATAAACAGAGATTCCAGATGAAATACTGCTTGTAATTACAAAAAAAATGAAAATATAAACTCTTCGAGTCGCTGTGGATCAGATAAATACATAAAGGAATCATTTCATGAATACACAGAATAATATTTTTATTGTTGGAGGTTCTGGTAAAGCGATAGCTGAAAATGTCATACAGTGATTAGACCAAGTAAGGCAGGGGAGAGAAAATGGGGGAACAGATGGAAGTTCGGATCAAATGATTTATAGATCTTAATATGATTGCAGCAGGATTCAGCTCAGTTCCAAACATGTGCGCTTGCACAGGGTTTGTGGTGCATCCCAAAACCTAATAGGATCAATGAGACCAGGGGAAGCATAGAGGTCTTCTAAGGGGTAAGCGTGAGCGGGATGAGACAGGAGGCCAGCTGGGGGGCATGTGTGTGTGTGTGTGTTTACAATTTCAGGACAGCAAACAACAGCTCATGTTACTTAGGAGCCTAATGCCTAACTCATTCAGAAGAGCATGTTGCTATGGCATCCACTGCAAAGAGGCCGGAAGGTCTGACCTGGTTTGAGTGTTACCAGAACAGCTCAAAAACAAAAACAACACGTGAGATTCTGAGGTCCTCTTGCTTCATTATTGTAAAGATACCTGAGAAGGACAACTCTCACAATTACTGTTGTCTCACACTTATTTTTCCATTCCTAATGCGTTTGGATCATATCAGCATCAAATCTATCTCCTAAATCATATCTAGGTCTCTCATTTTCATTTTAATCGGAATACCTGGTGAAACTACATGTAAAAAATGACCCACAATATAAAATGTATTCATAACAGTTGCATCTGGTTGGTCTTTGCAATCAAAAAGAGATAAGGGCACCAACAAAAAGTTCAGTCCAAAGTGATGTAAGATTTAGTCTTTGTAAGGGAATATGCCATTCTATTTCTGATTGAAAAGTGTACACTCCAAAGTACATGTTTACTTGTCTCTAATAGTACTGAAACCTTGATTGTTATGTAAGGTCTGTTTTGATTGAATTGCACACAGCATGTCCTTACATAGATAAACTAACATTGCACATATCTGCCAGTCACTGCTTCTCCTCACTCTGCAGTCTGCCCATCGAGTTGCGCAGTCGGTGGCTCGGAGGTATACACTTCATGCGCAGTCGGCTTGTGCGGGCTGCAGGCCCTCAGTCAAACCAGCGGAGCCACTGGTGTGTTATTAAACCTAGTGCTGGTACGACCAGATTGTAAGATGTGATAGGGAGGTTTGCAAACATGACTTTTTGTGCGATAATAAAGTTTTACCAAGCAGGGCAAACATCGGATTCATTGTTTTCCTAGCAACTGGGTAGACTTCCGATACAGGCATTTCGAGTCCTGTTCCCCTTGAACACACCGACAAAGACGTCATTCCTGAAACTTCTCCTTGTTCTGTTTATTTACTTCTTCCTAATACCCCATAATGCTTTTTAAATACTGAAGAAAGCTGGAGAGTTAGGTGAGTGCCTTCGGTTTTTTTGGAACTGGAGGAGGGCGACGTCTCTTGGCTGACATTGCATTGCTAACAACAATAGCTGCTTGTTACTTGCAGTCTAAAGCTGAGATACTGATTGTGGCTTCATCAGTCAATACCTCATTGAGCTAAGCTGCTGTTACAAGCTAAGTCTCCCAGATTTCTGTCTTGTGTTTGTACAGTGACTCATGACTATACTAGCAGGCCGTTGTAAACAGCTTACTGGACCCAAATAACTATTCCTTCCAAGAAACAGGCCAAACTTCCTCAAGTCTGGGAAAGAGTATTTTCAACACTGTAATACTGTAATTAACCTCAACTCTAATCAAACATAACCTCAATAACATCAACCCTAATCAAACATAACCCCAGTAACATCAACCCTACTCAAGCATAACCCCAGTAACATCAACCCTACTCAAACATAACCCCAATAACATCACCCTACTCAAACATAACCCCAATAACATCAACCCTACTCAAACATAACCCCAATAACATCAACCCTACTCAAACATAACCTCAATAACATCAACCCTACTCAAACATAACCCCAATAACATCAACCCTACTCAAACATAACCCCAATAACATCACCCTACTCAAACATAACCCCAATAACATCACCCTACTCAAACATAACCCCAATAACATCAACCCTACTCAAACATAACCCCAATAACATCAACCCTACTCAAACATAACCCCAATAACATCAACCCTACTCAAACATAACCCCAATAACATCAACCCTACTCAAACATAACCCCAATAACATCAACCCTACTCAAACATAACCCCAATAACATCAACCCTACTCAAACATAACCCCAATAACATCAACCCTACTCAAACATAACCCCAATAACATTAACCCTACTCAAACATAACCCCAATAACATCAACCCTACTCAAACATAACCCCAGTAACATCAACCCTACTCAAACATAACCCCAATAACATCAACCCTACTCAAACATAACCCCAATAACATCAACCCTACTCAAACATAAACCCAATAACATCACCCTACTCAAACATAACCCCAATAACATCAACCCTAATCAAACATAACCCCAGTAACATCAACCCTACTCAAACATAACCCCAATAACATCAACCCTACTCAAACATAACCCCAATAACATTAACCCTACTCAAACATAACCCCAATAACATCAACCCTACTCAAACATAACCCCAATAACATCAACCCTACTCAAACATAAACCCAATAACATCAACCCTACTCAAACATAACCCCAATAACATCAACCCTACTCAAACATAACCCCAATAACATCAACCCTACTCAAACATAAACCCAATAACATCACCCTACTCAAACATAACCCCAATAACATCAACCCTACTCAAACATAACCCCAATAACATCAACCCTACTCAAGCATAACCCCAGTAACATCAACCCTACTCAAACATAACCCCAATAACATCAACCCTACTCAAGCATAACCCCAATAACATCAACCCTACTCAAACATAACCCCAATAACATTAACCCTACACAAACATAACCCCAATAACATCAACCCAACACAAGTGTAACCCACTCTGTCTTACTTAGGTAATCCATGCTAACATCAAACATATCTCCACTAGAGATATACCTACTTATAATTACTTATACTTAATATGTAAATAACCTAACTCCACACCTCTACATATCTCAGTCTTACTTAAATATGCCCACTAAGCTGAAACTTACTCAGGCTGCAGTCTATGATCCAGACCATGCTCAGACATACTTAAACAAATCTAGACATTACTGAAACATACTTACAACAATCCAGACCTTACTCAAACATACTAACACTAATCTAAACCTCGCACAGTTAAACTGACCACGTCAACTAACTGAAGTGATAAAGACTTGAAGTAAAGTATGCCTAGTTAGCCTACCACCATTTTTGCTCCCGTATGTTATGGGCCTATTCATGCAAGATAAGCAATTCATGTTTTTCGTGTAGGATGTTAACAAACACTAAAATGTTTTCACACCCTCTACATCAGTAGCATGATGTTATGGGCTGATGGAAGCCCTGTATGCCTAACTCTCGTATCTGAATTGCCAGTCAGAACCTTTGATTTCAATATGCTAATAAAATGAAAATCATAAAAGGCAAGCATTTTAGCTTCACCTTCAATAAATCAAATCAAACTTTATTTATACAATATATAAGGTTGCAATACAAGGCACTTAACAATACAATGAAAATACAACAACACAAGGAAGATACATAAGGAAATGATAAAATAAATAAAAAAACATTATTACACATAATTATAATACATAATTTTGTGCTCAAATCCTTTCTGAATGCAGCAACTGAATTATTTTGATTTAGGTATCTCTTCCTAACCTCTAAGGCTGAACATGACCAAATATTTTGCCTCAGTCTCTATCATTTACACTAATTCAAAACAAATTAAAGTTTTCTCCTGTAGAAGTGTAAATCAGGATGTGGCCTGGATTGCCATAGGGTGAAAGAGGAGTCCAATAACAAAACAGTTATTCTCTTTTGACCCCCCCCCCCCCCACCACCACCACCACACACACCCACACCCAACAATTTACACCACTATCTCTTGCAATCTTTACTAAAAATGTGTAATAGTATTTGAGTTCAGAAAGTGGAGGAGGTGATGAGCTATATCTTCCTCTCTTTCGATAATCTGAAAAGGTCGTAGTCAGTTGATGTGGTAATAATACTATCACGCACAGGGATTTTCATTGGAATCCAGTATGCTTTCGATTGGTCAAGACTCGACTCAGATTGCGCTCCTTTTGCGGATAAGAAGTGTTTGTAGGAGAGCCATGTGCTGAGCAAGGAGAACACACGTTAATTGTGCCTGACTTTGACAAAGCATAAAGCACGGATTTCTCCAGAAGTTCAATAAAGACGCGGTTGAATATCAGATAACCCACAGAGTTATAGACCAACCGGTCAAATGAACATGATATGTACCCAGAAGTAGCTCTCTGATACCTTTTCATTTTCACAGCAAGATGCCAAAGGAAAGCATTGAGCTGAAAATACTATTTGCTACTAGAATTAGGTAATCGGACACTTATCTCTTAGCACAATTGCTGACGTATACCATATGGAGAACTCAATAGAATCCCTTGCAAACGTGACTAGCTAACTTAAAGATTGAAACTGCTAGGTTTGCCAATATGTTGTTGGGCAAATGAATGGCCAGCCAGTTAGATACCAAAATTGCAAGATGCATTTTCAATGAAAACAAAACACAACTGGGTAGGCAAAACTGCAAAGGTCAGGTTTGTTACTTTACTCATCGTAAGAACGTGATGACGGAGAGACTTGTTTACATACTCTTCCGCTTGTGTAGACAGGTTCATCTGAAGTAAACCTATAATATTGTGTCATGAAGGACTGTTTTCTCCGGAAGAAGGTTTGGCATAGTTACACATCTGAGCTTGATATTTATCCTGAAGCTCTATACTGTAGCCCCCCCTCTCAGGAGCTAATCTTCCAACCCAAGTAAAATACCTGGTTCCTGGCATAGTTCTTTGAGTTTATTTTCTCAGACAAACATCCATGTCTGTGGTACCCTTTTGTCCAAGTTCTTCCTCCTGATTGCCATCAGGAACAAGGTAATGAAATATTGTCATTTTTTCCTCATCCAACCATCAAACCCAAACATGCAGGTTTTTCTAGGCTTCCCCGCCATCGCCTCCATCTACTTCTCCTCTTTGTAGCCCCCCCTCCATCTTGTGATAATGGTATGTTCCCATCTGTCCATCTCCTTTTTGAGTTGCTGATGATGTTTATATGTAGCATGGTAGCATTGGATGGTAGTAGGTCGATTTGTTTCATAAGTACAGTTATCACTACACTAGAAACACTAACAAACCCTTTGTAACTAGTGTCATTAAGACAGAGAAGCAGATAGATTTGCAGTATGGCTTTACACAAATTTTCATTGCCATCATATGATTGTGTGTATATGCGTGGTGATTGTGCTTCCTGGTCAGTAAAAACAGATTTTCCTGTCCCTGGTGACTGCTGGGGGGGGGGTGGGGGGTGGTTGTGCCCCACCCAGGACCCTGTCCTGCCAAGAACTGTGCAGGTCCAGTATCCTGGAGGAAGTGCTCAACCGTCTGATTGGGAAAAGGTGTGGCCCTAAGCACACGCCAAATGAAATTGTGGTTTGGAGTTTATTGTTTTCATGTTCATATTGATTACGGTGAGTCGTAATTCAGTAAGGGATAAAGATATAGCTGATACGCTTTTGCCCCATATTGCGACACAATAATATGAAACGTGAGTGGAATCTCAATAAAGAGTTGCCAATCTTCCTTGTCACTGCTAACTGGGGAAGTTTTGCTTGGTGTAGACGACCAATCATCAACCCTACTCAACCTTGGTCTTCAAATTCCAAGTATTGATCAACTCTACCAATCCTTCTCACGGCCTTTGCTAGAAATGACACTGCCTACTGAAAATCTACTGCACATTTCTCTGCTTAGCGTCTTTATGTTTGAATTTATGAGTGAAGCAAGTCTCTTCATGTAACACCATGTAGTCTCTTGTCTGTGAAGTCTTGACAGAATCATGAGCGAGTGCATTTGTATAGTGCACAAGCTCTATGCTATGCTAACTCAAGATAGAGCCATGAAAATATCAATTAAATTAGTATGAAAATCAGTATGAAAAAAATAAAAAAAGATGTCCACAAGTGAAAAAAAGGATTATTACTCAGATATACAATAAAAGTGTTAGAAATGTAGAAAACAATGTATAACTTTTATATAATAATTCATATTGAAAGAATAAGTTCCCCAGTGTTTGAAATGAGACCACCTACGATGCTCATGTCTTTTTCTCCTGCATTTTTCGTCTTGAAATCTGTGCAGATGTTCAGCTTTGTTTAGATTTCACAGGCGATTGAGGTCCTATTTGAGATAAGGTCACAGATTCGAGACATTCACCCTTTTCTGGGGAGGGCAATAACCGTTATCTCACCCTCTTCATTTAGAGTCCTTTCTCTGGAAGTGACTCAGACAGCCGCAGCTAACGCTATCAGATCAAACAGGCTTCACATTCCTGGTAGTTGTGAGGTTCCAGACAGCCTGTTTTGGGCCACAGATAGAGATCCAGTAGAATAGGCACATTGCTGCATAGGAAGGTACATTTGGCTAACCAGTGCATCTTAACATGGAGATCTGCACTGAGTTACCCAAATTAGGTGCTGCCATAGTGATGGGAGAGTGAGGTGTCATTGAACAAAAAATAGGAGGTGCTACCATGCAGTAGTATCAATGACTCACTGATCTGGACGAATGATTACACTGCGTGTGGAGAGAAAAAGCACTTATGATTGTCTCAAACAAATCAGTGACTGACAGCTCAGTTTAGCTCCAGCCTAGTAGGGTTTACTAAACATTTCAACCATTACTACATGGTGTCATTTTTGGGGGGGGGTGACATGTTTACTGTAGCTCTTGTTATGTCTATGTGGAGTAACTGCATTTTTTTACCCAAACTAATCACAAATATAAACAGTCCCTGACCATACACATACATTTCTTTTGTTTTTAACCAATATTTATCTCCTATTTATTTATTTTACATTGGAGCACTAAATTGTTTTTAGTGGCCCATTTCTTTACTGGAATCTCCTCTGCCACGCCCAGAGAATACAGATGAGCAATGAACACGCAGCTCCTCTGAGTCACAGGATAAATGAGGACTCACTTATTTCCTGTGAAGTAGATGGTCCACCAATTACATACGATCTATGTCATGTCATGTCCAAGAGACTTAATGGGCCCAACCCCTGATCTGTTCCTGAACTGGCCAGATGAACTGTTGCTTTGCCAATATGGACCTCCACTCATAGCCAGTCATGGCACAGCTTGGACACTCAGTCGATGGGCTTAGCCAATCACGGCACAGGTTGGACACCCAGTCATTGGGCTTAATGCCTGCTTCCCAATCAAACATCTTACTTCATGAGCCACCTAGAAGCCCCCCAGATAAATGTTTCTATGCAGCATGGGGCTGCCACAGTAACCACATGTGGGTCCAGGTTTCAGGTCCAGACCATGGGATGTGTCACTGGAGTAATGTCTTGTCTTCCCTTCCTCCAGAGACCTGAAACTGGACAACATCCTGCTGGACGCGGAGGGTCACTGCAAACTGGCCGACTTCGGCATGTGTAAGGAGGGCATCATGAACGGGGTCACGACCACCACCTTCTGTGGGACACCTGACTACATCGCCCCTGAGGTACCAACCACTGCAGTTATTGTTGTTGTTGTTGTTGTTGTTGTGGTTAAAAAAAGGAGTAAGCAGGTTTACAATCCTTAAAACTTGAACAAAACCAGAACTTGAACGACCGGAAATGGAAACTGCTGTACTGCATCATGATAAAACTGCATATGAGTAGCATGTTGAGACAGGCCAGCGGAAACCAGGAAGTGAATCATATGTTCTCTTCCCAACCCCCCAGATTCTCCAGGAGCTGGAGTACGGTCCGTCGGTGGACTGGTGGGCCCTGGGGGTCCTGATGTATGAGATGATGGCGGGCCAGCCGCCCTTCGAGGCCGACAACGAGGATGACCTGTTCGAGTCCATCCTGCACGACGATGTGCTCTACCCGGTGTGGCTCAGCAAGGAGGCCGTCAGCATCCTGAAAGCGGTCAGCGTTCTCTCTTTCTCTACCTCCCTCCTTCCCTCCTTCTTTCATCTTTCTCACCCCCCCTTCATTTCCCCCTTCCACCCCTCCCGCCATCCATCCCTCTTCACAACTACCTTCCCAAAATAGCCATGCTCCACACGCAATCACAGTTTATCTTTCTTGCTTTATTGCCACAATGGGAGTGTACTTTCATTGCCAAAGGATAGGCTGATATGTTGAAATGCATATGGATGTATTCTATGGTGACCTGTGCTGTCGTAATAAACATAACTGAGTGATGTCATGTTTTATTACAATCCGCCCTGAAGAAGTTCACGTGTGTCCATATTCGGTTTCACTTTTTCTTTGCTGACTGTGTGATAAATGACCCGTGGATTTTCATTTAGGTTTGGCACAGTTTTTCTCAACTGTTACAGTATACACCCATAAGTGTATATTAAGTCACGTGAGGCGGAACTGTTGTGATATTCCACACTGCTGTGCATTCAGTCCTGCTGAGTGACCTAGCACACTGCCTATACTGTGTGTGGGTCTGTACTGCACACTGTAAAGTCACACCTCTCTATAGATGCTGACCATTGTCATTTTTACATTGTGAGGCAGGGGATAGTCAGGTTACCAGGAGAAATGTGGATGACTCTTCTGTAGTGATCACATATACATGCTAAATTGGGGCAGGCCTGCATTAAGCTGGAGTTTTCCTGCCGGAGTAGGTCCCCGAAACATGATGAAAGTCACACCATGGTAGGCTAAAAGTCACACGTAGTCACATGTACAGTGTTCACAGCTACATTTATGTTTCTCTGCCCATTCATTCTTCCATCTCGCAATAATTTTGAAAATGAATCACCCTCTACCCTTTACGCTGATTAATTTTTGTTCCATGTATAACAGTTGAGCTGGTGAGCTCAAAACGGGAGAAGAAACTTAACCTTTAAATTCGGACACTGGTGTGAGATCCAGGAAAAGATATGGTGGCTGTCCTCGCTCGGGCCTGTTGTAGATGGTGCTCGTTTTGATTTCGTCTCACGTCTCTGTCCACCGCTCCTCAGTTCATGACGAAGACCCCCCATAAGCGTCTGGGCTGTGTGCTGGCGCAGGGCGGGGAGCAGGCCATACGGACGCACCCGTTCTTCAGGGACATCGACTGGGTGCTGCTGGAGCAGAGGAAGATCCGGCCCCCGTTCAAACCCCGGATCGTGAGTATTTCACATACACACACATACACACACACACACACACACACTCATGCTCTTATTCTGTCCCACACACTCACATGCATCCTCACATGCACATGCACACACACACACACACACACACACACACATTAAAACATACACTCATTCATAAATCATCACTTACACATTTAAGCCTGCATTCACAGTCTGTCCCACACATTTAAACGCACTCACATGACCACACATGCATACACACACACACACACACACACACACACGCATGCACATATTGTCACTTGCACACACAGGCATACTCAGACTCACAGTCTGTCATGCACATATATATGTGCCTACACACACACACACACACACTCAGCCACACACTCATTCTCTCACCCATACACACAAACAGCACATACACAGCTGGATATCTGTGAAATGTTTCCATGCTCCGTAGCTATGGTCAGGCATTCTGATGTGATTATAGACTAGTACACTCAGAATCATGGACTTCCCCCTTTGTGCTGCTGATAACACTATAGCTCAGAGTATGTGAAGTACAGACTAATAGAAATGTAGTTCAATTAAATGAACTTCAAAGTAAACACAATCTAATTGGACTTCCTTTGAAGAGCATATACTATTCTGTCTTAATGAAAAGGAATCATTTCAAAGGATGTTTGCTTGTCTCCAGCAAAATAGAAAATACTCAATGATCCTTATGCTGTAATGTAAAGTCTATTTTGAAGAGACTTAAGTGCATTTGTTCGGGGCCAGCCAGTGTATTTACCCATGTCTCAGTAGAAAGCGAAGGCGTACAACTAAAGAAAGACAGAACTGCTCCGACGCTCACATCATGGACGGGCACATAAACTGTTTATTTGGTTGTGAATGTATGGCCATCCCACTCTTGGTCTGTCCAAAAAAAATAGCTCGTCATCGAAGAAACCTGCACGCTGTAACAGTTAGTGTAATGACATGGTGTGCGCCAGAGAGATAACTGGTCAAATTGCATCATGGCCTGATGGTCGGATGGTCTCTTCTCTCCACAGAAAACCAAGCGAGATGTGAACAACTTCGACCAGGACTTCACCCGTGAGGATCCGGTCCTCACGCCCATCGACGACGCGATCATCAGGCAGATCAACCAGGACGAGTTCAAGGGCTTCTCTTACTTTGGGGAGGAGACTTTGTCCTAGACCGCGTTTACGGTTCAGGCCACCCAGTTACGAAGACACATGAGTGCACTGATCCACTGGAACCCAGTAGTCTGGACTCATTTTCCCATCAGCCCACTGGCCATTGTCTGTCATGTCTGCGTTTATCTCCAGTGCGCCGTACCTCCATTTTGATCATTTTCTGATGTTTTTTTTTTGTGTGTTTGCTGGACAAAAAGGGACCCACACTGCGACCCCTTTTCTGCCCACTCTGTCCATCTTAAAACCCTATCATCTTAGAGCTTGTTACTCTGCTGACATTGAGCTGATGTCAACATGTCACCCCTCCTTGGGTGAATAATTGGTATCTGCCTCCCCACATGACCTTTTTCTGTCCAATAGGCCCTCTGCATTTGGGACTGGGACATCAGTGGATGGGGGTGATCTCAAAGTGGACATAACTGAGAGCCCTTGTGAAAAAGCCATTCTAACTTTTCTTTAATGTATGCACCTTCAGCTTGAATGTTTCATTCTCTGTGTCCATAAATGTATTATCTCATGTATGTCCTTGCATTCTTTGAAAAAAAATTGTGTTAAAAAATGTACACAGATATAACAGTAAGAATGTTTAGCGGTTGTAATTATGGGATGTTTCTCCCACTCAATGCACAACCTTAACAAATTGACAGTAACAGTGATTGTACTAAAAATTAAAGCTTTTTTAGTATATGGTATACAAACAAGTTAACACACAAAACTCTGAAACTGATATTGTTAGGAAATCCAGTTCTCTGACTTTTTCCAGAACTGATAAGACCAGTAAATGTAATTTATATTTAATGGCCTTTTTTGTGATTTGGGGTAACATTGATGGAAAAGCTCCCCCAAACTTTACCTACTGTAGATACATGCATGGGGTTACTAGAGTCTGCGGTGTGGTTTGCAAGAATGTGTTTGCGGGTGCATGCGTGTGCCTATGTTTGTGTGTGTATGAATTTTTAAGAGTGCAAATGTTGATGTGCGTGTGAATGTGGCCACTGGAAGTATTTTATTGATTATATTATTAGTATTTTGTTGGTTATGGCTTTTTGTTTTGTCTGGTTTTTTTTTTTTACTGCATTTCTTTATTGCTGAGCTTTTTTACTACAAGATTCACCAACATGTACGAGGCGAAGGCAGTGCCTAAAAATAGTGACGAGCGAATGAGGTTCCATGAAACAACGGGCAGCTGTGAGTGTCAATGATTTAAACCAATCGTTGCTTTTGCCATGGAGTGCAATACATTTTGATTGGTTCAGAAAACATCAATGATTGACAGCTCATTGTAGCTCCACTCTTTCTAATGTTCATGAAGGCTGTACTCGTTGCTATCTAGAAGACGTATATGGAGCTCAGTCCAGAGGATGATATGTACATAACTTTTCCTGCAAGTCTATGAAGTCCATGGGAAAGAAACGTGTCAGCCATTGCATGGTTAAGAATATTAATGTTATTGCATATTACTGCATGGAGAAGGATAAGGAATAACCCATGTGTAATATTGTGATCGTGTAGTTTGATTTGGGTTTTTTTCCTCTTTTTGTTGTATGTTGTATTTAGTTTTCTGACACCCCGTTTTGCTATCTCTTTGTTAATATTTATATAATTTCGTTCCTGTATGATCATCCTTTAGCAACATCCAGTCTGCTGTCAACAACTCGTCCGCTAAAGACTGTCCCTTTGAATACCCTTCCTAAAATGGAACACTCCTTTGTATTGCACATTCCCTAATAGAGTGTGTGTAACCTCGTGTGTACAATTTTGCATACGGGGTGCTGATTCAAAAAACAAGTTCATCCGGTTGAATCAGCCTGTAATTCCAGGATTGCGTAAGTCTGTGATTTTTGGGTTTAATTGTCATGAGGGTTTTATTATTCGTTGGGATGTCTTGCCAGGGCATTACGGTAGAGGCAGATGTCGTTGGCTTGTTTGCGACCAGGATTCACCCAGCGTTGAATACTGACTCTGGACAGCATCCAAAGTCTGCAGCCCAAGATGAGGCAAATGGCCTATTCTTCTTATCTGGCATTTTCATGCTCTTATGTTACCACGATCCCCGGCTTCAGTGCGATCCCGCTGTCGCGCTATCGCATAAATCTCTGCCTTGGCAGTCACTGAAGGACATGTGGTTAGATGCTTCTTTGTAAGTGGATATAGCCGGCCAGAGGCTTCTCGTAACGAGAGACAAGCCCCACCCCCACCCCCCACATGCACATACGCACAGATACTGATTAGCATCCATCTGTAGCTAGCTATGCTTCCATTACGCACCCTACCAATGCCCCCTCCTTCTCCGTTCTACCTCATCCACCATGCTTATGGCAACGATGATGTATATAGGCCGTGTGCAGGGAATGAGAGAGGTTGAATGGTGTAAGACACTTTACAGGGAATGGGAGGGGAAAGGGGAAGGGGACTGACGGGCTGCTTAATTAAACCGACTGCAAAGCCAGTCACTCAGATATGTACAGGGTATGTATAGGGAATTCAAATGGGGAGGGGGGTAGGGTCAGTACATGACAGGCTGTTTAATTAAACTTATTGCAAAGCCAGTGGCTCAAATATGTACAGGATATATAGGGAGAGGGGAGGTTCATTGGAGGATGGGAGGGGGAGGGGCGAGGCTGGGCTGCACATGACAGGAAAAGGGAGGGGATTGGTGGATAGGGGATGGGTCAATACAGGCTACTTAATTAAACTGACTGCAAAGCCAGTCACTCAATGTTTTGAATCACACAGGAAGGTTTTTTTGTACCTGCCTGCTGTCTGTTCTTCCATTTTGGCCATTTTGGCTGTTTGTCTTCTGTACAGTTGTTTGTCTTTGTTGCCGAGTTAATGTTGGGTCGTGAGCATCAACCCTGACGCTCTGTCACCCCCTCCCCTCCCACTGACCCCGCCCCACACCTACTCCAAAACCCGTCTCTTTTCCATGCCAAATCTTGCTGTCCTTCTTTTTCCTTTTGCTTGTTTTTTTTTAATATTTGTAAATGGAGAATCTGTAAAGTCATTCAAGCGTTTAAATAAGTTCAATAAACAAAAAGCAGAATTACCTCTTGCAGTTGTGAAAAAAATGTGTCCTGCAGAATATGAAATATAAACATATGGTGTTAAAATACAAATATAAATTATGTGTATTATAGTACTGTATGTGTGTACATACATCCAGTATTACATTTTAGTTTCTGTATTGTGAATCATTCTATTTACAGAAAAGCATTTCCTAACGGGGTGGGTACATTGAGATTCACTGTAAGCGGTCATTTAACTGTGTGCCAAATGTACTGTATTCTGAATGATGTGAATGTGGAGTGTCTGTTTTTTTGAACTTATTAAATATATGACCGTGAATAAAATACCAGGAAGTGTGTTTGTCCGTCTCTCACAAACAGAAGCTGATAATGAGGAGTGGACAAGCGTGGAGGAGTCGTAGGTTGAGTCCGCATTTACATTACACACTTTAGCAAGCATTCAGCACCAGATAGCATCTTTCCATGAACAGGGAGATTATATTATATTATATTATATTATATTATATTATATTATATTATATATGCTTCAAGGTCCAGAAAAACATTCATTTAGTTCAACAAGCTGTTCTTATGGCTCTATTCGATCATATTTATTCAGACTTAATAAAAAAAAAATCACCCAATATCTTTAGACAGCTCTACTTTTTATGTTTAGTTTTATGAGGAAACAAAGCAATGCTTCCCCTCATAAAGCAAATAATCCTACTGATATGGATGTTTTCTGTCCCAAAAGCACCGTGGAGGTTGTCTGGCTGAAGAAATTCTTTCTTCTTTAGATAAATACAGAGTTTCAGCAAGATCATCATGTGAAATGTGTCCTTGATCATTGTCACACCACAGTAAAGAGGTTTGATCAAGGAAATGGTTATTGCAGACAGCTGTTATTAAAATAGGTAAACTACGTGCCATCTTTTAATGGGAGAATGACCTAACACATAACATTCCGTGAACACTGGGGAAGATTTAGGTCAGATTATCATTGGGTTTTAACCTAATGTTATAATGTTAACATTAATTAAACATCCAAAAAATATATTGTTCTGATCAAGTTCTGTCAAAGTAATAGGGAAACATTCCAGGTAAATAATGTTCATGGGATTGGATGATTGTAAATCCTGGGAATATTTACCCTAAAATTCTGGGAATCTTTAGGCAACCAAACATTTTTTGCTGGTGCACAGATGTTATATTGGTATAGACTGAAATCACCACCCAAGCCTGATGACCAGCAGAATTATCAGCCCAATTCATTAGCATTGTTTGGATGAAACTGGCCACATTGACTGTGGAAGTGCACCCCCAATCAAAGGTAAAATCATCATCATAAAGCAAAATATATAGCAGACACTAAAATGCTGTTAATTACATTAGTCATTCGCAAACGTTTGTGCGCGAGATCGGAACGCATTCTCGAGACAAGACCCACCCTCGCGCCAGGAGGTAGCCAATCATTTCACCGCGGAGAGATTGAGAAACTGGGAGCGAAGGGACAAGGGGTGGAACAGTACTAGACTTACCATAGCGGAGGAAAAGTTTGACAAGAGGAGTCAAATCAGTAACTCCGAACAGTGCGTTTCATCCTGAAAGGGGTTTCTTCGTTACATAGGAGAGGCTGTACAATCCTCAGCAGTGTTCTTAGACTGTACAGACTACTCCAAAAGCCAAACGACAACCTATTTTATGATAAGATTTTGAGTTACAAAATAAAATGTAAAAGAAGACTTTTAGAAAGATTTTAAAAACTATTTTTGTTTTGAATTATATCGTATCTTATATTTGCTTACGTTTTCCTAAACCGAACGGGATTGGATTTTTGCGGGCACACTGTCATTCCAAAAGGATATTTCTTCGTGATCTTCGAAACACCATGGCCACTGAAAAAGAGAAAAAGAGGTACGATATAAACCACTCATGTTTCTATATACCTGGATGATACTAAAATAAGTCGAATGCTGTGCAAATATGATTTTATGTATGTTGCTTGCTTTTGATTTTGGCGTAGGTCGGGTATACTTTGCCATAATGTAGGCTAGTTAATGACGCTGTGAAGGGTAACCTGTTGCATTCTACAACACAAAAACCAACACAAATTTATTGGATAATGACAGTTAAACTAATTCTCGCATACTGTAAACTTATAGCTGCTCTCAGACTTAAAACTGAACTAAGTTGCTGGACGCCGAACACGGCTTTATTTCAACTGTCACGACTTGTTGAACACTATTGGTATATATCTCATATGTCTGCTTCAGTTAGTCGTGGTTAATTTTTACATTGTAATAAAACGTATTACTAAATTATGAATTCGTTTTGGCCTATTACCGAAACCTTTTATTGCTTTGCCTCTGAATGGATTTTTTTTTATTAGTCAAGTGCGTAGGTCTTGTACCTGTGGGATTCTTCGTGGACTTTGATCTTGGATATGTTTTGCTGCATGTGTCAGTGTAAGGATTAGAGATACGAGTTGCTGTCGGGGAAACTGCGATAGATTGAATTTTCGGCTGAATAGTAGTGGCATCTTTGAAATATGAAAAATGATTAGTTATTCTGCAAGTACACTGCTATGTGTGTGAACGTGTTGTTAGCCTACTTGTTTATTCTGTAGGTTATTATTATGATTATTCTTTCATCTATTTGCACCTATTTGTTTTGCTGCTGCAACTTCTGACATGTTTGCTTTATATTTTAATTATTAACATATTTTTCAAAAGAGCAAGAAGCACAATGAAAATAAATGAAATTTGGTTAGTTGTTTTTATTATTTTTTATTGCATGAACATTCTGGTATAGCTTGCTAAGCAGGTGTGTGGTAAAATAGACAGAACATATTATACACATACTATAAAAGTGTATCATCTATATAATTAAAAGCCCAATGCTATGCACTGTAGTATTAACTAATGTAGGCAGTTTAATGCATATCATTTTTATAAGCCGTGAATAGTTCTTTTTTACATAAAAATGAAAAAGGTTTTCCTTTTATGTGCCCTTTGGCCTACATGAACTCTCATGTGATCTTCAGAGCACCAGAATATAAAATCTGACCAGACCATGTGAGCGTATTTGCTGATATGGAAACTGAAGGGTGAGGACAGGTTGCGCACTTAGTTGGTGTGTGTAATGAGAGCCTCGTACAGAGTGAAGCTCTTACATGTAGCCTATTTGAGACAGGCCTGCTTATGCGTATAGTGCACTGACAATTCATTAGTGGAGGTGCGTTTTTTTGCTGCATCTTGTCTTCACTTCTTCCTTTTGTCGTTTTTGTTATGTCTGTATTGTTTTTGTTATGTCGGGATGATATAAAAACATATGTTATGTTGTGTTGTGACACCTGTGGATACATACTCTAGTCTACCCCTTTCACCATTTGCCGCCAGCCACATACCTTTTCACAACATTCAACACATATCTTGAGCTGTCAATCTCTCATTTTTACAAATGATTTAAAATGTAATAGGCTGGAGTTTTTTTGTTTATTTAATTACTGTGCCAAGCTGTTTCTTCAGAAAAAGCCTTAGGAACAGCTCATTTCCCCTCCTACTCTCTAAATTCTAAAGAATGTAGTCGAAGGTTTTAAAAAGAGAATAATTAATTACAGTAAGTTTTCATACATTTTTTTCCTTCAAGTCCTCACACAGTGCAATGAATTTCATGTCCTGTTCCTCTGATGAAAAAAACTTAAATATCCATGTGGGAACGCTATTCTATTCTATTCTATTCTATTCTATTCTGCCCTTATTTTGCAACATTGGGCTTAGAATGGGGATGATGGGGCTCTGTACGTGAGGGTTAAAGGAACATGTCCTAGTTGAGGTAATTACTGCTGTGTTCTTTACCCCTAAGTGCTGTGGTTTGTATTCATATATTCAGAGTTTGCCAAGAACTGTGAACGTCATTGATAGCACATTGCTGGCATGTTGGGTTGTGCATGACCATGCAAGCACACCAGTGTGTGATTGAGTAAGTGTGTACTGAATGTGGGTCAGGCTGTGTATGTCCTCTGGCTGCTTGCAAATGCTGTGAGGCAACATGTGTTTTAAATGACCTAGTTAATGATCAGGCCCTGTGCAACCAGGGATGGATAAGGTAGTGTTAATGTACTCCAGGTACAACATGTAGTACAGTTGCAAGAAAAAGTTAGTGAACTCTTTTGAGTTACCAGGATTTCTGCATCGCTTACTGAGTCTGTTTGATATTTACATGAAAGGTACAGCTGCTAGTGTGTTATAAGTTTGGTTAGATTGTGTTTGTCTACAGTTGCAACTTGGATGAAGATCAGACCACATTTTAAGAGTAATCAATGCAGAAATCCTGATTCCAGTGGGTTTGCTAACTTTTTCTTGCAACTGTGTCTGAATTGACTAACCTGCAGAGCATCTTTTTGGTTGTATTTTTCATTATTTTCAGCTAAGCCAATGATTAGTATCATGTGGAGAAAAGTGCAATGGTTGTTTTTAGAGATAATGAAATCAGGCACCGTTCCATACCACAAAGTACGCGATGAAAGCGAGTGTGAAAGGAATTGAGCTGTGATTCATTCTGGTTGTGTAATGCACCCAGGGCTGGGGTTGGCGGTTGGTGGTGGATAGTCAGCTCTGAAGCCGGGTCTGCCAAGACGTGATTCAGCCATGAGCTGGAAGGAGACGGCCTCGCAAACGCTTGCAGGTGTCCGCGGCCGACCGGTTTACGTGTGAGGGAGTGGAGAGACGGTGTCGGGATCGACCTGTTGTGCTGTTACAATGCAGAGCTAATGCTTGGCCCCTCACAGTCCCAGCTCCGTGTAGCCTGGCTAATTTAGTCTCCTCTTCAGCAAAAGGGAGGTGAGGTCTTTGGAGGGGAATGAAAGTGTGCCGCATAGCACAGAGTCTGGTATACTCAGCGAATCAGCGCGGGCGTTTTATAACACGTCTGTTGGTGTCGTGCCTCACTGTCACCCAGTACACCAGTGAAATGCCAGTGGCGGTCGTTCTCTCCCTCAGTGCCAAGAATAACATCTGGAATCTCCCTCCGCTTAATGCCTTCTCTCTGGCCTTTGACGTGCAGGTGACAAATCATTTATTACCGTCACTAACTGCAAAATGTTCATTGTCTCACCTAGCAAGGCAGATTCACAGAGAAATAGTTTTCTGTCAGACTTTGTTTGGGTTACAATGTTATATTGTGCAATATTAGAATCTCCCACATTGGTTTTAGTCAGGTCCACCAACTCACTTCCACATCATCAAGGTTTGACTGGGTTAAGAAAATGCTTGACAAAAGGCACTTTCAGACCGGAGGAACTTTTTCATAGTTCTAAGAAGTAGCCCCTTTTTATTGTGTCCACAGTGCAGGAACTGGGAACTATCATAGTTCAAGGGAACTCCGTTTTGAGGGACTTTTTTAGCTCCTACTTCAGGGTAGGTACTTTTCCAGAACAACAGCAACCTGGATTGGCATAAGTGTACGGCGATTGGTCTGGACATAAGTGTACGTTGATTGGTCAAACACATGAGCTAATGCAGGACGAGCCATCTTTAAAAACCTGTGTCCTTTCTAAATCAGTTATTAGGTATTATAATGTCGTGGGTGGACAAAAATATGACGGGAGATTAATATTAAAGTTCCTGAATATTTGCTCATTCAATTTTAATAAGTTTGCAACTATTTAACTTGGCAGTTGGTAACAGTTAGCTATGCTAGCATCATTCCGTTCAGTGGGTACGCTAGTTTTTGCTAGCTAAATTATCACTGGCTACAGAAAACTTACGGTATGGGTGCTTAACTTATCAGGTAATTCGCTTTTCAAATGTCTTATCGATCATAGGAATGAAGCTGTAATTTAAACCTTACAGCCTTCTACCACTCATCTTACCGTAAATATTCAAATCAACGACTGCTGAGGAGATCTCCTGGCTGATAGTTAGGTACTTTTTCTAAATTTCTTTTCACAATTTAAAAAATATTTACTCCTTAGAGTGAAATGATAAACACAAGGTTTGAGTTCGTTGCAAGCTTTATTATATGGGCCAAGCAGCTGGGTATTTCCAAGGTGAGAATAAATGAAATACAAACACAGTGAAAAGAAACTTCACCAAATGTTACCAGTAGACTACTGTCCTGTCAGCCAGTGTCATTCTGTCATTGGTGAAATCAGCTGCACTCAGGGTGATGCGCTGTAGCAAGTAAGCAAGTACACAAACCATATCAAGACTTGCATTCTTGGTATTGAGAAACACCCCATGAAACCCACGGCACACAACAAACACACAGCTCCGATCACAGCATTCTAAATGTTGTTGTTGCCTTATAGCGCAGAAATTACGTTGGTATACTAACTGCCGGCTTATGTCGCTTCAGCGTTCCTGGCAGTGCAAATGCAAACAGAAAAAAGGCATTGAAGGTACGTAGTTTTTGGGGAACCTTGAACCAGTGGGTAGTTCCTTCTCAAAAAAAGTTCCTAGAGCTGTTTGGTCTGAAATCGCCCAATGATACTGTTGTTTGATAAGCTATGGTCACGCCCTCCACCCCTCCTCCTCAGTATCATTTGAACCCCACCTTTAATTCTCATTCCTGATTGGCACAAACATTCCCAGTGAGTCTTCAGGGTTCTACGTGCAGAATCTTGACGAATTGGGTCCCATATTGATGAGGTCACCACTTCTGACATCACCGTAGAGCCACCTTCTACAGTTCTGAAACTCTAGCTCATGCCCTCTGTCATTGAAGAATCAATTGTGTTATTGCTCTCTTCCCTATGGGAGTCCAGGGGAGAAAAGTGTGGATTTAACATGGAGACGTGATAAAGGGAATGATGCAGAACATCACCTGACCTTTTGTTGTCACAAAGTACAGTGACTCTATTATAACACTGCCCTGCTTTAGATTTCTCTCTCTCACACCTATTTGTGTCATGCTTTGGTGCAAAAAGCCTGCTGGGGCAGTGCTATTGTCTCGAGATGCTTTTCTTGGTCTTGTTTGAATGGCCGTTTGGTTGATTGACAAGATTGCAGAAATGGAGCACATGGGAAAGGGCTGTCCTCACAGTTCTGCATCTTCTGTTTCCAGAAATCCGCCCTTGCCACTGGAGCGCGCGGCTGATTCAGTAAAGACAACAACGCAGCTAGTCCAGCTGTGAACAGCTGGAGGTTCTATTAAAGTCTTACAGCAGTATTCCGAGATAAAGAGAGTCCGCGCAAAATGCATGTGCGTTTCTGTGCCTTTATGCTTTTCTTGCTGTGATGGAAACACCAGCAACATTTCTCATGTAATACCCAGCATTCATCAGCTCCATTAGCAGAGCTGTAACCAATCACAGGCTATAGCTGGATTGACCTGCCCTTCGATTGGAGCTCCAGGGTCTGTGCTAAGCTTGGCTTTTCTTGTGGTGTTAAGACCAGGGTGTTTGTAGCAATGTTTCAGCAAGTTTGTGGTATTCAAGTTTGCTTGTGGCACTTCTATGTAGCAACTCTGACTTGTTTAATTTGCTTAACATAGATTATTGTTGTGTCTTGCAGATATGAAGGAATGCAGCACATAAACAGCTTCACTCTTTTTCGTATTATGTTTTCCTTAGGGCTTTGGTCATTTCTCAGGGGTTTAGAAGTTGTTTGAAATTTTGACAAGGCTTCGCAAACAGTAACTTTTATGGTTCGCCCATCTTTTCTGACATTTTAAAATATGAAGCAAGATGTGAGGCTCTCAAGAAAAACAATTAAGATGCACACACACAAAATTCCAGCCCCTTCCCATTTCCACTCACACACTCACTCCACTCACTGGGGGATTCGCTTGTTTAACTTGGCCATGAGTGAGGCGTAATTCTCAAGGGCCGTCCCCTAAGAGCAGTGTCTCCACAGTGTTTCCTGTAAATCCTGCCCACTTCCTGTTATACAATGCTGACCCCCAGCTCAGGACAGTCCACATACAAGCAGCATATCTCAATCACACAAGGGGTTCCAAACATTTATCAAATGTCTCTCTCAGAAAAGGTACAAAGGATGTTAGATCCATTCTGGCTCCTCCAGCCATTGTGTTGGAACCATTTGGGCTCAAAGAATTAGCCTTACTGGACAAACACTCAAGATAGTCACAAGTGCTCTCCTTCTCTACTGTTTCTCCCATATGAAGCAGCAATCCCTTACACTGGTTTTTATAAAATAACATATTTACAGCTGCCTTTTGCTTTTATGTGTAAGGAAATTGGCACAGTCTCATAAATATATCATAAATATGTAGTAAATTGGCAGGTGTATTTTGTTTAATGAATGGTCAGGGGAAATGGTCGATTGTCCGTTGTTTGTTTGAACTCTGTTGGAACACGGTGTTCAGGGGGGACATCAGAGAAGGAAGTTATAACAAGAGCTGCGCTCTGCCCTGAGTGTTCAGGAAGATGGTAGATAGTCAAGGAAGGGTGGGGGCTCCTTGTTTAAACTTGTTCATATGTATAAATCTTTCTCCTAATTCTGTTTGTCATCGAGGAACTTCATTGATTTCCATTGATATCGGTTCTGAAGGCAAGTAAACATCTGGTTTACTTGACGAATCTGTTATGGAGGCCTGTTTCGGTGATTGGCTATGTGTGTGAAAGAGAGGGAGACGTCCAGTCCAGTCATGTGGCTACCAGATCTTCTTACTGATTGGACAGGGGGTAACCCAGTCTGTAGCTGATACGTGAAAAACATGGACTGTAAGTCTGTTATATCTTAACTGCTGTCTGTCACTCTGGTTATTATGAAAATGGCAGCGGCTACATGTCATGCTCTCACCCCTGTGTCAAGCATTCATTGGCATACATGGGGCACGTTTCAAACGAAATGCCGAGGGCCCTCAAACCACCAGGGGGTGATTGACACTTTTAATCAAAGACAACAATGAGGGGATCAGATTCCCAAATCGGTGTGGAGCGAAAGGGAGGTACAACCTGTCTATCATCAACCTTTGAGGAGTTCTTCAGGGCGGGTGTTGGGGGTATGGAGGTTATTAGCTGGTGTCAAATTCTCAGTTAGTTGCTAATTCCCTGCAGGGTGTAAAACTGTCTACTACACTGAACGTACTGACCCTTCTGCTGCAGTTTCTATGAGTCAGCTAATATCGTACACTTCCACTCATTAGAGAATTGATTTGTCAGATGCATTGCACCATTTCATCGAATACCTAACTTGAAGTGCTCAGCTCAGTTGACCAGTTGATTTCAAGCCCGCAACCCACATTTTACTAAAACGTAGCCAAAAATGGTAGCTCACCTGGTAGAGCACTTACCACATGGGCCTAGAGTGCTTCAATATCAATGCATTCATATTTATATATTAAGATTGTTGGGCCTAAGTCCATGTTCCACTGAGTTCACCAACAAATAAAAATCTGATCACAATTTTTAAAAGGGAATTTTGTTGTTTAGAAAAGAATCATTTGTTAGAATTTTGTTTTCTGTTGGCTTGGAAAGTACGTTTTCCATCTTGTCGTATCCTGAATCACCTTTGCAGCGGCCTGTTGAGCCGGTTCCTTATATATCATAACTATCATATCATAACCGTGGATTCTGTTATCCGCTCTGACTTCATCTGAGCTGAAACCTGCTTATCTAGTCCCTTGTCTGCTGGGTCATAGCAAGGCATTCTGGGCCCTGTACACAGGCAGGCCTCTACACTCTTTCATGGGCACCTTCAAATCCTTGGGCCCTGTAAACTTCTTCCCCTGGTGCTACGCCCCACCCAGATCTGGAGCAGCTCCACTGCAGCTCCAGCGCAGTCAAACAGCTCGGCTGCTAATGCACTTCCTGCATGCGTATGCATCTTTGCATCGCATTTTTTTTTTGCATCTATATTAATTACATGCTCTTTTTTACTCCAGCCTCTATTGGCAAGACGTGTTTCCCCCCCTTTGGGAACTATGAAATATCAGATAAATGTATATTCACACCAGTGTTTATATTTATTTACATTTATCCACTCCCTATTTCATGCTGGTAAACACAGAGCCACAGTTTATTGTCTGTCATGAATTCTGTTCCTTTTTGAATTTGACGTTTTCTGCGTTGAATGCCATACGAGGTGGCATTCGTCTGAAGTCATTCAGAGGACACATTTGCACATCATCACATGTACATGTATTTGAGCCAGGTCGTAACTGAGAGCCAGTCATGCTGGACAAAAATGTCTGAGCTTCGAAAAATAGACGCCCATGTTGGCGTGTTGGTACAGTCGCTGGTGAGAAGGCACGCCTTGATGCCATCGCCTTATCGCCTCGTTACCGCTGACAGCAGTACGGCAGCTTGACCTGAACTATCAGTGTATCTGAGACGTTCCAGGCAAGAGATTATGAAACATGTTGAACATGTTAACTGGTTTTAAAATCAGAACGTCGATCTCTCCACCAGAATATAGGGGCACTGGAGTTCTCTCTTACTTTTTATATGTTGAAGAGCTGACAGGTTGTCCTTTTAAAGGCTTTGGCAGTGATTTGGTTGTTTTTATTTCTTAAATGCCCTTTCTAGCATTGAAGGCATTATCGGAATGCTCAGTTTTATTCACAAGCTGCGGCTGTTTCTGTAATCTTCACTGTCAATGCAGAACTGCGCAGACAAGCAAATGCTCTCCTCTGAAACACATGAAATATCAAAAGTGAAGTTTAAGTGCTAAAAGTATCTACGGGGCAGAAAGTGATGTGTTAATAACCCATAAGAAGCCCGCGGGTGGTGGGTGGGGTGGGGGGTTGTGGACTGAGTTCCCAGAATTCCACTGAAGCATGTAGCTGTTGCTAATCTCGCAGGCTATGTGATGCCATTGTAGCTTGCTAAGTTTGAGCATTCCTTCTCACTAAGCAAACTCAGTGGCCCCATGCTGCTGTAGGTGGTTATTCCACACACCTTCACAGTGTGCAATCACAGGGCTGAACACGCAGGAAAGCGTACCTTTGGGTGACTTTAATGATTTTCAGTCCGTTTCTCTTTTGGAAAGAAGTTAAACGGGACGTGCTTCCAAGTACACTTGCAGCAGGTTTGAAAAATTGAATGAAGAAATCAGACTAAGGCTGAAGAACTTAGCGGTGAGAAATGAGTGTCTATATCAGATCAAGGCGGTGATCGCTGACGTTTATCAGAGTAATGCTCTCAGGTGACATACCTGTTCCATTTCATTGCCACTTAATGAGGTACTCTATCCACTGTGATCCACCCTTTGTTACAAAATCTTTTTAAACGTCACCAGTTTCGTATGCCATCTAAGATACAGATGGTAAAGCTTCTGCAGTACCTGTGCTTGTTCAGGCATGTTGCATGTCAACTGTAGGTCAAAAAAGTAAAATATTAAAGGTTAAACTTTGTTGCTATTCAACAAATCCAGCTCAGCAAAATTGGTAAGAAAAAAAATTCCACAAAATTGTGCTCAACCAGTTCATGGAACATGGCTGTTGACAGTAGAACTGTTGATGGATGAGGAAGTAAAAGAGTACATACATATTTAAAAACAAACAACACAAACTGATATTTAAAATGGTCTAACCTGTTGTAGTAAACACAAGTCCACTGTGAGTGTCAAACTTCGACTTAGGAGATGGAGGATACAGGAACACATGGTCCAGGTGTCGCTCTTCCAAATTTCATGCTGCCCCCCCTGCCCCTACCTTCATGTTTTCATTTTGTCTTTACCCCGGTATGTACCATTGAAAAGATTATTTGTGTTTGTGTTACGTGTGTTCCTGATTTGTTCTGCTGATAATTTTGCTACAGTAGCACGTTTCAGTCTCAGCAGGGACAGACGACGTCGGTTTCTGCCCGCAAACGCAACACCGCAGCACGCCATCAAAGCCACCTCCGCTAATTTTTCTTTCTCTCCTTGTCCAGTTTTTTTTTTTGAACAGTGTAACTGAAACCTGTTTTCATTGCTGTTGTTCAGCCGCAGGAAAACAATTGACAATAGGATCATCATCACACGCACCCCCCGGGTAAACGTCAGGGGTGAGTTGCCTAGGGAACGTGGTGACGCACACTGTATTGACTGAAAACATAAGAGAGACAAAATTAAAAGGAGGGAGCTTCGTTTTCATCGCACCCTTTCACCTTTTTTTTGTTTGTGTTGAATCCATCTCTCCCGTGTTGAGAGGGCTCTCTTATGAATGGACAATTTAAAAATAAGTAATGCTTGCCATAGGGTGCCCAAATTTTATGATCAAAGGTTTTCTTCCTGATGTCATTGCTCAACCCTTACACCGGGCTTAAATAGCTTTTTTTTATTTTTCCCCGAAGAAATGATTCTTGCAATGACAAACGCATATATGTGGTGGTTGCCAAGATGGAATTGCTCCACATACACTATGATCTGGCTTTCAGAATGGCTGCCGATATCGGCAAGCACCATGTAAATATTGACGTGCTGAAGTTTTTATATTAGATATATTTTCACCGAAATTGTTTATTTAACTTACTTTATATACATTATTTGAATAGGCCTCTCTTTAAGCAGGATACATCCACCTAATGGATCCCTTTCATGTGGGTCATATACCAAGCCAATGAAGGCCACACAAAGGAAAAAACTGTGGAGAGAAGAAAGAGAGGTCTAGGGGCTTATTTTTAGAGTAAAAAGATTTTCTGGAAATCTCAGAAACCTACCTTCAATGCCTCAAAATCACCATGGAAACCTCACAAAAGCTGGGCAGCGAAAAAAAAAAAAATGAAGAAGGAAATGCAGGATTGGGGACTGCAATTGGCATTAAATGAGAGTCTCAAGAGTGGCCAAGTGCTTTCATTATGGTCCCAGCCAAACCACTGGGCACTCTGGGATGGGGCAGGGAGGGGCGGGGCTTGGGGTGGCGGGCCGGGGTACAGTCACTTAGCTCGACCTGGCCACCAAGTACGTCAAACCACTCCATCTACCAGCTACATCCTTCCCCTTCGGGGAAATCTCATTACCCACGGCAACACAAAGGTGCATCACATTCTGCCAAGAATCTTGAAGTCATTCGTGGAAAAAAAAAAAAAAAAAACATCTGTTCCAGGGAACAATGCAACATGTAGCCAGAGCTGTTGCGTATTTCTCCTCGACATGCAAAACCTGTTGGTTTCTTCTTATGCATGCCACCCAGCTCATTGTACTGGCCCTTCAGCTTTACCATTTGGACTTCTGCAGCCCTTTTCCTGTGAGGTTCCTGGCATGTGCCATCATATCCAATTTTTACCAGTTGTGGCCAGTATAAAGCAAATCTCTCGGCCTATTGCACTTTATATGGCATTTAATACCTGGTTTTCAGAAGCAAGGCCAGAGCTTGCCAAGGCTAGCCGGAGCCCTGCTGGTGGTTCCACCCCCGTGCCAGGAGCCTTGTGGGCATGCCCGGTTTGTGTGTCATAGTCAGACCACATAATCAGACATAACAGTCTGCACAGAATACACCCCTCTGTCCCGCCCACTGAAAAGTCAAGTTCAGCCAGAGGACATTTTGTTAATTTTTTTTTTCCGAATAAATGTTGGTTACCATAGCCTAAAGTTTGCTCTTAGCTCCATTAAGCTTGATGAGGACTACGGGTTATGAAAGACCCAATAGCCTAAGATTTGAGTGCAGTTAAGGCTTGGTAAAAGCTTCACCAAAGCCCAGGAATAATGAGTCTGACTGTGGAAATAGGGTGTGGTTACAGCTATGTCGTAGGTTGGTGAGATGGTACTCCTGATAGTAGCGCCTCTAGAAATTTTGTATCATCTGTATTTTCAGTCTGAACCTATTGGACGCAATTCAGTAAATGAATCTCGAGAAAAGCATTAATTAAATGCTTAAATGTAGCTGCTGACGGGAGGAGTGAAATAAAATGTAGTGTGCTTTCGGCTCCGGCGCCCCTTTACCAACCCCCGTCTGCTCTGTCCCCCCTCCCCTCCGCAGCTGTATGATGTGGCGTTTCGTAATGGAGCTTGCAAGCCTAGAGCTGCGTTCCTAACAGTTTTCCCGGTAGTGATTCACCGTGTCCTTGCCGGATAGAGCATCGCTATGCAGTACAGTGGACGTTTTGTGTCTGGATATTGCAGTGAGTCTCAGACAGAACACAGAGATGTGGTTCAGTAGGCCACAGCCCCCACAGGCTCCCTACCCACAGACCACATCTTTAGCTAGCCTGGCATGGCACCAAGAGGTTCTCTGAGCACTATAGAGCTATGCTCTATCCCTGACAGTTCCGTTAACTACTGGTTCATTTCAGTTTGGAATGTTGTCTCTGTCTCTGCAGTTTTCTCAGCCAAGTTTGTGGCATATTGTTGGATGATTAACAAAATAACAAAAACTGTTATTTGTGATGTTGTAGTTGGATCATATTGAATTTAATGAGCCATGAAAGTAATCTGGAATTTACTGACTAGTCAGCTCATTGCTGGATGGCCTGGAAGGTACTATAGGGAGACAGACGAGTTAAATGATTCCTGTCCTGCTGCCAAGTTTATTATTTCTTTTCATCTGCATTTTAAAGAGGAATCTGATGTATGTCTGTCTGTGACCTCTGACCTCTGACCACTGACCCCTGACTCCTCCCCATGTCCTCTCAGGAACCCGACGGAGCGCAGGAAGGAGAAGTCGCGGGATGCAGCGCGGTGTCGGCGCAGTAAGGAGACGGAGGTGTTCTACGAGCTGGCGCACCAGCTGCCCCTCCCCCACAGCGTCTCCGCCCACCTGGACAAGGCCTCCATCATGAGGCTCACCATCAGCTTCCTGCGCACGCGCAGGGCCATTCGGCCGGGTAAGGACCCTGTGTGTGTGTCTGTGTGTCTGTGTGGGAGTATGAGTGTGTGCTAATGTGTGTGTGTGTGTGTGTGTGTGTGTGTGTGTGTGTGTGTGTGTGTGTGTGTGTGTGTGTGTGTGTGTGTGTCAAACTGTCATGTACATCTGTGCGGTAACTGTACATGTGTGTTTGTGTGTGTGTTTAACTGTGTGCATGAATGTGAGTTACCTCTGTCTGTGTGAGTGTGTGTGTGTGTGTAAGTGTGTATGTGCATACCATATTGTACATGCTTGTTTATGTGTGTATAACAGTGTGTGTCTGCATGTGTGTGTGTCTGTGTTTGTGTGCAGTTATCCCAACAACACCTCCTGTGCCAGTATTCCATGTAGACTGCATGTATTTTGTATAAAACTGCATTTATATGTATTTTTATGTCTGCATTCTTGAAAGTGTGCATGAGAGCTATATATGTGTGTGCATCCGTGCAAGTGCACATTTGTGTGTGTATCTGTGAGTCCAAAAAAGAAATGCTTGTATCCATTCAGATATCAGCATGAGTCCGACAATTAGCAGATCATAATAATTCAAACTCAAATTTATTGCATTGTGGCCATAATCGTATCAGTGAATATTGGTTCCTGGAATCTCAGTGTTGACAGGTGAAAAAATGAAGGCAGAGCGAGCAACAACCTCTGAGACTAATGAATTTTCACAAAATACCGTAATTAAAATGTCATGAGGAAACATGGCTACCGCGTGTAAATCAAGATAATTAGAGTAAGGAAGGGAGACAGAGGCAGGGGATGAGGTTGGAGGAGACCAAAATAGCATGTTAGAAAATGTTCTGCGAATATGAAAGCTCTATAAGAGGGACAGTGCCATTGTCCAAGGGTTGATTATTTACCGCTACCCTGAAAAAAAATGTGCCCACTCCAGTTTCTGATCTTCTTTTAAATCCGCATGCATTTTACCTTCAGATCTGAAAAGTTTACGTCCGATATGGGAACAAGGGAAGTGTCCCATTTGAAGCTCAGACGGGGGGTCTGTGTTTACGCACAGCGAGATGTGCGGAGCGGCTCGGCTCGGGCCCGGCCCTCAGTGGCGCCATGCTGTTTTCTGATGTCCCCCGCTGTCTGGACTGTCTGGACTCCAAAGGCAGTCTCCACTAAACCCCCCTACCCCCCCCTCCCTCAGGGCCACAGCTCGGGGGGACTAGCTGACAGGAAGTGGAACGCTCCTTACAGGAAGTGCCGTGGGAGGAAATTCCCCCCCGGCCTGGATTAAACAGGTTGTTTATCAGAGCTATTTTTGACATGAATTAAAACATCCCCCTGTTCCCCCTGCCCCCCACAAAAAAAAAAAAAACTCAACTGGGCCAGGATGCACGTCTCACTGTATCAGCAGGACAGCAGTTTCTTTGCTTAGCTAATGGCTCTTATCCAAGAATGTTTACTGAGTTCAGTGCCAGTGGGTATTTAACTGAAATACTCTTAATTAAATACCCTGTGAAAAAGGACATCAAGCAGTGCCTTGACTAGCATGGTCAAACATCCAGCATTGGCGAAATAATAATAACTAGCAACGATCTTCTGAAGGACAAACCAATGGCCGTAATTCAAATAGCTCTTGTCCTCGACACTGACTTACGAATGAATAAAATTTTTTTGATGATCATGTAACTGAATCAGAATCAACTCAGATTAATCAAAATCATACTCAAACTGAACGAAAATGCTGTCTGAACCCTTACTTTTGTTTGTATGTCCACATGTCATTTAGCAGTATGTAAGTATTTCAGTGCTTTCTCTGAACGAGTTGTGTGAGTCTTTCCAGTGTGTCTGCCTGTTACCTTTTGATAGCTCAACTTTGGCCACATTTTGGGTCACATGACTGATCTAGGACCCAGTCCCTCTCCAGCTCCCTTCCCTTTAGCCTTGCCTATCGTTGAGAGCCAGACTTAGATAATCATTCATATTAAACTTGCCACAACCTTTGTATTGCCCTTGAAATAGCTGTAAGCTCTGAGTTGTACTACATGTGCTTATTTGCTAACTTGCTAACATGCTGAATAAGACCGAATGCTTGATTACATAATAATGATGATGTTGTATTTACATAATAATAAAAGGTCCCATTTACTGGGTGGATACGTGCCAAAAGTTGCATTATCTGCTACCCTGTTAAAAGTGTTGACCCAGTTACGCCTCTGTGGAACGTCCTTTCCCTGTTGTTCAACCCTTGTTCTTGCAGCTCGTACAAAAGAAGTTAAATGTTTGCCTCTATAAAGGTCTCCTACTCAGCCTATTAATTATTCTGGATGACAGCACCTGCCTAATAAAGCCCTAAATATATTATATGCAGGATATAATAATAATTTAGCAATTATTATAATAGCATGAAATATTTTATTGGTGTTAACTGTACTAAAGCCAGAAATTGTTTATGTACAGATTTGTAGAAGACCATAAGTTGTGGTGATAAATGACACCATTGCAAAATCATGCCCATTTCAGACTTCCTGTAGGATCAGAACAAGCTTGGGTCTCAAAACAAAATTCCCCATCACCTGCTGTAATATTGCCACATGATTTTACATAACAGTAACAGTTTTATTCAGAAGTTGAAATGTTTTGTTGAGTGGCGTAGCTTGCTATTGGTGTCCTTCATCTGAATGGTGCCAATGTTGGTAGTTGAAGGCAGTCCAGAACTAAAGCATGTCATTTTTATACGGCAGCCTGACCTGGGCAGGGAATGAGCTGAACTGGCGGGACGTCCGGGTCTCCTCACACGCTAGCGACTCCCCTCCGATCAGTTGTGCACCAACAGCCTATTTGCGCGAGCTGCAAATGAGCTTTCACAAGCTGCAAAGTGGCTCCATGTCCATGGGAGCTGGTGAAATACAAGCAGAAACTTGACATTGCATATATCGCAACTGATGTAGGTGCGAGAACATGCAAATTGAACGTTTCAAATGTGGGAATTTCTTTTACATTGTCTTTACACTTTCGTGTTGGAAAGATATTCAGCTGGTTAACATGCATCCATTGTTGGAGCTAACCTATTGTTTTAACGTGGCAATCTGTCACATTTTGTTCGTGGCTGCAGCACTGATGTGTGTATGCGTGTGTTTGTGTGTCTTAGGGAAAGCTGACATAGAGACAGAGGAGGATGGACAGATGGCCAGCCTCTGCCTGAAGTCTGTGGAAGGTTTTGTTGCCATGGTCACAGCAGACGGGGACATGATCTATCTGTCTGAGAACATCAACAAAATCATCGGCCTGTCGCAGGTAAAACCTCACCACATTCACTCTGCCCCGCCCCCCAAGTGAAACCCTGTCCGTGCACCATTTACTCTGTTCCACTCTTATTCACAGAATTGTAGTGTAATCACAGTTGTGTTTTAGACATGCATAGTATTTGAGATATTCATACAGGTGGCTGGTTAATGTTAAAGTTTCCTTATTTGTTTGACAACAGCTGCCCCTTGTCCTGGGTAAAACCCCCTTTTTTACCCTCATCAGAAGTTCTCTTGTCTGCCTGTACACTGTTGGTTTCCTTTCGTGACCGGAGCGTCGCATATCCCCACGGTATCACAGTACCCCTGGCAGTTTGATTTAAGCCACAGTTTTGGTGAGAGCATGTCACTGGGGCCAGTGGTGCAGGTCTCCCTGTCATTCTTGGCTGTCATCGCTATGGGAATGACCTGGTCTTTCTCCCTTTCCAGGTGGAGCTGATGGGTCACAGCATCTTCGACTTCACCCACCCCTGTGACCACGAGGAGATCCGAGACAACCTCAGCCTCCGATCAGGTACCTGCACCACAGATCCTGTACACCACCCAGAGGAACAGCTCCATACTCTTAGCCCCATAAACCCCATCTCTCTACTGCTCAGTGCTGGACACCTTGGTGCACTTTGTGCCTATCCATGAAGGAATGATAACTAAGGACAATTCTGCTGACATTTCGGAAAGACTCTGTTAGGATATCTAATACAGTGCAGGGAAACTATTACCACCCAAAACCTTCTGGAATAAAGAAGTAGATACAATGATTGTTGGAGCTGACCAGCTGGTTACTATATAGAGTCTTTGCTGTCACTCTATAGACTCTTTGGCCCCTCATTGCTGTTGCCAAGTGGCTCAGAGCTCAGTGACACAAATATCCAACTTCTTCAACTGTAAGCCTTCAGGGTGACTCTTGTCTATTTTGCGAATCTGATCCCCTAATTGTTGCCTTTGATTAAAAGTGTCAATCACCCCACTGGTGGTTTGAGGGCCCTCGGCATTTCCCTTCAGCATGCATTTGAGGGAAGGAGCGTGACATGTAGCCACTCCTTTTTCAGTTACAAGAATAGTGCTGCTTAGCAAACAATTAAGAAACAACAGCCTTACTGTCCATTTTCTACCAACCCCTTGACCCATACAGTTAACCAATCAGCATTAGATATTTTAGCCACATGACTGGATAAAGTTTGAAAGGAGATTACCATCTTTTCTCTCTATAGGGGCACTGTTAGAAAAGATCTATCCCTCTCGCTCTGTCTCTCTCTCTTTCTCTCTTCTTCCCTCCCTTGCTCACAGTTGCAGCTGACCCTGGGAGACAGTTAGTTCTGACCTTGTGAAACACATCCAAGATACTGTATTGGTTGGACACTGAGAGCAGAGATGATTGGTCTGTTTTAGTTTGACTGAAGAGATCATTTATTGGTTTGAGATTGACACCTACCAAGAGACAGGGCATATCTTAAAGTGAGTGTCAGGGAAAAGCCCGCAGTGATGGCTGGACTCTGGACTGAGTGATGACTCCTGGGAATGTTCCAGAATTCAGGACAAGGTTCATGCAAGCTAGAGAACGAGTGGGGAGAATGTCTCCCCTCATGATTAATCTAAGAAACAGAACATTATGTGATTCTGAAAGCATCCTCACTAGCAGGGTCAGGTCACATCTGCACCGTCTTAGCCAAAGTAATTAGGCTAAAGCGTACCATGCACGGTGGAACAGCTGTCATTCGAGCTGGTTATATTGAAACCTGCACTCAGAGTTTAACTACTGTTGTTGTTTTTTTCTTTCACCAGGCCTCGGAAAGAAGAAAAAGGAGAGGAACTCAGAACGGGACTTCTTCATGAGGATGAAGTGCACCGTGACGAATCGAGGACGCTCGGTCAATCTGAAATCTGCCAGTTGGAAGGTGAGCAGGACCCCGAATCCACCTATTCTCAGCCATTTATGTGAAATAATTAATCAAAATAAGTCTCAAGATATAATAGGAACAGGTTTTAATTTGGGAATGCAGGACGCTAGTTTATTTCCTCAATTATGAAAGAGGCTAGGTAGCAGTTCCTGCAGACTTCCTGTCATTGTGTTAAAGCACTTAGCCTTGGATATAGAGATAGCCACATACTACATAAAAGGGTTTAACTGCCAAAACTAGAGTTTCTTTACTCTGTGGAAGGTGTCTGCTGCCAAAAAAATCATGGTTTGCTTAATTTAATAACTTTGGTTAAGGGAGCTGCCGTCCAAAACTCAGAATTTTATTTTGCTAACATTAGCACTTACCTTTTTGGTGGGTAAGCTAATAATGTATGTGTCACCTCCTGCTGGCCAGGTCCTGCACTGCACCGGACACCTGCAGGTGTACAGTGGTCCCCCGTCACACTCACAGTGTGGTTTCAGTGAGTCTCCTTTCACCTGCATGATCATGCTGTGTGAGTCCATCCCCATGCCCACCAGCACAGACACGCCCTCGACGGCAAGGCCCCGCCCCTTGACAGCAAGACATTCCTCAGCCGTCACACCATGGACATGAAGTTCGCATACTGTGATGAGCGGTAAGACACACACATGTATGAATGCGCACACACACACTCACACACGTTCAGATTTATGCTGTTTCAATACATATGCTCAAACCTATCGGACAGTAGCGCTCAGACAATAGACAAACATGTGATATACTGGACTGAATGCGTTTCTGTGGTGTGCTGGGATCTGACCATGTGTGTATTTTTTGTGTGAAGTATTGGCATGACTATGTAAGCCTGTCTGTGTGGTATGCAGAAAACTGCCTTATGCTTCTGACTGAGATATTGAGGACAGCCAGCATTTACTTCTGTTGGTGTGTTGGAGAGGAAATGTGTGTGTGTGTGTGTGTGTGTGTGTGTGTGTGTGTGTGTGTAATTGTAATTTTACAGTGGCATGACAGTGCATCGGAGATTAACAGTGTGTTTCTGTCTGGAGTTGCAAATTGGCCGGGTATATTTCTGTTTGTGGTGTGGGAGGTTGTTGGCTACATTTCTGCCTTTTCGCGTTGGATACTGATGGTGGGTGTTTGTGTTTATGCTGTTACAGGGTGACAGAGCTGATGGGGTACAGGCCTGAGGATCTCCTGGGCCGGTCTGTCTATGAATTCTACCATGCAATGGACTCAGATTCCCTGACCAAGAGCCACCACAACCGTAAGAGAACCCTGAATAACCCTGAATACTGAACCCTGAATAATCCTGAATACTGAATACTGAACCCTGAATAATCCTGAATACTGAATACTGAACCTTGAATAACCCTGAATACTGAATACTGAACCCTGAAAACCCTGAATACTGAATACTGAACCCTGAATAATCCTGAATACTGAATACTGAACCTTGAATAACCCTGAATACTGAATACTGAACCCTGAAAACCCTGAATACTGAATACTGAACCCTGAATAATCCTGAATACTGAATACTGAACCCTGAATAACCCTGAATACTGAATACTGAACCCTGAAAACCCTGAATACTGAACCCTGAATAATCCTGAATACTGAACCTTAAATAACCCTGAATACTGAATACTGAACCCTGAATAATCCTGAGTACTGAATACTGAACCCCTCAAAACTGTCCAAGCAACAAATCAATTACAACCCCCTCCCATCAATCAAAGCCACTTCTTCTGATCTGTCACACATGATCTTTATATCATCAAGATGGGAAATCCTCCTCACTGTGCCTATCCATTTGTTATAGGGATCAGTGGAACTGAGTCTCATGGGAGGCAGTATGTGTGTTCTTCTGTCCTGGTGCATTGTGGTTAGATGATGTACCTCTGTATTTGTGTGCCTCTTATACCTTGTGACCTCAGCGCTCCACCCCCAACCCCAGTGTAAAAGAGCTGAAATGCAGGCAGAAAGGGGACTCAATTCCCACCCTACCCCCTCTCACTATACCAGTCACATGACCGCTGACTCAGAATGTTATTGACAGACTCGCAACTCTCTGATCCTTCATGTCTCACCAGTGAGCTCCCCTTGTGCCTAACCCTGCACAAAAGATCAGCGCTAATTAACACTTGTTTGTTAGCCTGCCAGATTGGAAAGTAATGGAAGGAAAAGAGGGGAGAGGAGGGGAGGGGGAGAGAGGAGAGGCAACAGGCAGAGAAAGGAAGGTTTGATCACACTTGCAACAGGAGGCAGAACCATGTCACCCAGAGAACTGTTCGGTTCCAAAACAGAACAGAATAGAGTGGAATCAAGTAGCAACAATTAGGATCCATTCAACGACTAACCGTGTTAGGTCCGGGTGTGAGTGAACCTGTCTTTATTTCCTCATTGAACTGAGACAGAGGAACCCTGTCAAAAGCAGTGGCTTTTCAACTTTGTGCCAACCATAGTCTTATATTTCCAGGGTTTACACTGCAGTGCTTCATCAAGCTGTTTATTCTTCATCCCTCTCTCCCCTCTCTCACTCACACTCTCTCTCTCTTGCTCTTTCTCTCTCCCTCTTTCGTTTTATTTACATTCTGTCTGCCCATTATCATCACAGTAAATCTGTGTTTATTTTTCCAAAGCTAGAACAGAAGGATAATTCATATCCGGCAATACCCGGTTGACAGTAAGGTGGCAGAGCGCGACTCTGCCTGCAGACTAGCCTGCAAATCCTAGCGCTTAAGACAAATCAGGCAAAATTACATTCTGGATGCAAGTAGGCTTTATTCATACAGTTCTCTTACTAATTGAATCAGCACCGCTATTGGACAGGAGCCACAGCCTGCGTCTAGATCTCTTACATTGCTTTATCTACGACCTTTAAATGGGAGAGCGAGAGACCGAGGCATACGGCAACCAGTATTTCTGTACCAGTTATGTCAGCACCAGCTGCCACTCGGAAAGACACTAATGGGCCTAACTAGAGGGAGAGTGGCTGCTTTAACGGAATCAGTTCGCAAGTCCCTTTGAGCCTTCTCATTCCCATTTTTGGGTGAAAATCAAAGGTCTTTATTGTTTTCAGCTCTGAATTGTTCACCGCTTTGAAAGTGCAACTGCAAGGGCTGGGTATTGATTTAAGTTAATAACTAAATAAGTGTTCATAGATTTTATAGATTGGCTTAATATAACTCTGAAGTATCTGTGTGTGTTTGTGTGTGTTTATTTATACATTTATGCTTGAGTGTTTGTGAACAAACATGCAGGTAGTTGGCAGTTCTTCTTGTTATGTCAACTTGAGAAGTTGTCGAAGGAGTGGCACCACTTCCCTAAGTGTGTCCTGGTAGCATCAGCTAGCAACCAGCTGACATCACACGGGGAATGCCCCATCCAATGGTTATGAGAGACCATAATTTTGTATGTGAAACTACAATCTGCCGGTCTTCCCTCAGAAAGTGCATTCATCCTTCCCTCCCTCCCTCCCCCCCTCTCTCTCTCCTTCAGTGTGCACCAAGGGCCAGGCGGTGAGTGGGCATTACCGCATGTTGGCGAAACATGGCGGCTATGTGTGGGTGGAGACTCAGGGCACCGTCATCTACAACAGCCGCAACTCCCAGCCCCAGTGTATCGTGTGCGTCAACTACGTCCTGAGGTAGGCCCGGGATGGGGGGAGTCAGGGGTCCACATATTTAATGAAACTACAACCCAAGACAAACACAAATACCTCAAAAGCACAACGGCAAAGCTCAAACAGTACGACACACATTTTAAATTAATAGGGATAGGTATGTGCCGTAACTGTTCTACATTTATGTTCGTAATTTCCTCTCTCTCTCACCAGCGACGTTGAGGACAGGACGATGCTCCTCTCCCTGGATCAGACAGAGTCTCTGTTCAAGCCTTGCTCTGCTCTGGGTGTGAGTGGATTTTGTGGGCGGGGCGAGACGGCGGCCGACACCCTCTTTACCAAGCTGAAGGAGGAGCCAGACGAGCTGGCCCAACTTGCCCCGACACCCGGGGACACCGTCATCGCCCTCGACTTCGGTCAGAGCGCCCTCCGCAGAACTAGTCCCTCTTCCTGTCCCCCTCCCCTACATCCTGTTGATTAAAAATATCTGTTTTGGGCCTATTGAGCCTGGTGTCATGCTAAACAAGGACTTTGTTAAACTCTGTCCTGAGGACTCCCCTGGCGTGTTAGGATTTGTTCCAGACGGTCTCTTGATCAGTCAAGGTCAGAAGGTTTAGCATCAGAGAATCCATCCTTCTAAAAGGAATTACATGCCACTGAGCAGATTACAAAAAACGAAAGCATGGTAGCTGATTTGAAAGTCTTTGATTTTGAAGTGTGTGTGAGTATATGTGTGTGTTCTTCCCCCTAATAGGTCAGCCCCAGTTTGAGGAGTCTCCAGCCAGCCAGTCATGGGGCAGTGAGGTCCCAAACTGCAGTCCTAACTGTGAGATGCTCCCACACCAGGGGAGGGCCACGCCCAACACCACTCCCAGTGCCACGCCCCGTTCTACGCCCTGCCTGAGCACCTGCAGCAGCTACTCCACAGTATGCTCCTCATCCTCCCTCCCTCCCTTCTGTTACCCCTCTGCATCTCTACCTCTCTCCTTTCCAGCTGCCAACTCTCCCTTATGTCTCTTCTTCTCTCTTCTCAACTGTTGCCTTTGGTTATAGCACAGACTATACTTATACGTTCTCTCTCCCTTGTTCAGCCCGGCAGTCCTGGGGACTTCTGCAGATCTGGAGACTGTGAGCCGAAGGTGGAGCTGACTGAGAAGCTGTTTGCTCTGGACTCTGAGCCCTGTACTCAGGTTAGCTTCAGGTGCTTTTATAAGACTGTGTGTGACAGCATGGTTGGCCATACTGGAACCCAGGGAGGGAGGGTTGAGGTAGTTCCATTACAAACCGCCTCATTGTGTGATAGTGAGCCAGAGGAATTTTCAGATGTGGGGCTTTCCTGAAACCTGCTTTTCACCCCTTAATGACTGTTTTTGGTTGGCCAGGCTTTGTGGGTCATGAGTGTTGATTGGACAGTCTAACTGTGCTCCTCCCTCAGATGGACTTGAGTGAGCTGGACCTGGAGACCCTGGCCCCATACATCCCTATGGATGGAGAAGATTTCCAGCTCCAGCCCATCTGCCCTGAGGAGACCCCGTCCACCGTGGGTCCCACCCACACCCAGAGCAGCTTCCACAACATCACCAGCCTGTTCCAGCCCCTCGACCTGCCCACACCCGCCCCCACCCCACTCCAGCTCCCTAAGACACACCCCAGCTCCACCCCACTGGACCCTAACCCGGCCCTCCCCTACCCGGGGGCTGCAGTGATACCCCCTAACCGCATCCCACCTGGCGCCCCTGTCACCTCCATGGGTGGGCATCAGAACCTAATATGGCCGTCTGAGTCACCGCGGCAGTACCGCCAGAACACCGCCAGCATGATGGACCTGAGAAACTGCAGTGATGGATATCTCTACAAACACAGGTACATGGGCCCACAGGCTTAACTGGATACAATATAATGGAAAAAATCCTTATTGTCCTGCAAGGAGGCAGATTGGTCCTGTTTGCAGACAGCCTTAGACAAAACAAGGTTTTACGTTATATAAAACAAAGACATACACATAACATTTACACATCTCTCAAAATCTGTTGACATGACGTGTTGGAAGAAAACACCGAACCATATGAACAGGCAGTCATTGGTGTCAGAAAGAGGAATGGAAGTGTAGAGGCTGCAGAACCGTATATTAGGCTGACATAAGCTGACTGTTGGGTTCTTATGCTTCAGGCCACTGAAGAACTGCGCCCAGGCCTGCAGAGACCTGAGTCCCTCCCCAGATGTGATAAGCCCCGGCTGTAAGCGCAAGAGACAGCTGGAGTTCGGAGATCAGTTCACCTTCCCTCTCGCAACTAAGGTGAGGCTTCTTTACCCACAATGCTTTTCTGTCATGTCATTCGTCAGTTTGGGATTTTTCCAACTTGTCAATTATGATATCTTTTTAAAGGAACAGGTACAGTGTAAGTGCATCAGTGTAAACACATTGGGGAGGGAACCTTCCAGAATTCTTAAATATACAGTACGTCCGTGTTTGTTCATTATGTGTATGTGTGTGTGTGTGTGTGTGTGTGTTTGTAACAGGAAGCAGTGAGGAAAAGGATGAAGAACAGGGTTAATGACTGTTGTGTCTACCCTGAGCAGGGGTCTCTCTCCAGCACCGCGCTCTCAGGTACAGGGACCTACCTGGGTTATAATCAGTCAACATTCTTAACTTTAACTGACGATTGAGTAATAGAAGGTGAAGATTAGAATGCTCCGGCATTCAATCAGTAGTCAAAGTTAAGGACAAATGTTGATTAAATCCCGGCCTTGTGAAATCGAATTCGGAATGATAAGAATTTTGAGAGTCGGATGGATATGTGTGGGTTTTTCATGGTGCGGGACATATCTCTATTTGTCTTTATTTTCTGTCAGGCTCATTTTCGGTCCTGCAGGGGGGTGGGAACTCGCTCTTTGACGTGATACAGAGTTACAGGGAGCGTCCCTGTTGTGGAGTCCAGCCAGGGGAGGCCAAGCTGCTCCCCGCTATGCAGCAGCGCACCCCCAGCTATGAAGACTGCAGAATGCTCTCCTCCCTGAAAACAGAAGGTAAGACCTGGCCAGTACTCACAATAATGTCCCTTTGTCCATTTCATGAAAGTGTGTCTATTTTGGGAAGCAAAATGTCATAACTGAAATGGCCAGGTTTTATCAGAGCTTTCACAGGCTTGTTGTTTTATAAGGCATTTAGATGACATTTCTTATTCGCTTTGCCAAGTCCCTTATGAAAAGCTTGTGCAGAACGTTTTTCTTCTCACTCAGGGAACAACTGAGTAATTCTAGCATCCGTTCATTCACTTATCTGTTTCTGTATTTGATTAATGATGTACTCCTCCTGTCTGCCTCCTCGTCACCTCCTGCAGGAGCCGTGACACACCTGCTGGCCCCCTCCTTTGAGTCGTACTCTCTGCCGCAGCTGACGCGCTACGACTGCGAGGTCAACGTGCCCCTGCAGGGAAACCTGCGACTCCTGCACGGGTGCGACCTGCTGAGCGCCCTGGACCAAGCCACGTAAATCCGGGGCGCGCCCAGTCAACACCTGGATACAGCCCCCCCCCCCCTCCCCCAAGCTGTCTTTAAACACCTATAACCTAAAGACAGAAACTTCATTACTACTAAAATCGCTTATTTAATAATGTCCATATATCTATAGTATATATTTTTAAAAATTAGATTGTATTATAGTACAATAGAGAAAATGTTACCGACACAGCTGAATTTCCCCTTTTTGAACTTGACCACTGTGAGGCATTGTGCTCTCTCTTTTCACTCTATATGTCTGTACCTCTCGCTGTGCTGGAGTGAGGAAGTTCATTATGTATTAGGTGTATTAGATCCTGCTGAACAGGTAGATTATCTGTATTAAATAAAGGTGTTTTATTTCTTTCTTCTGGGAAACAGTTGAATTCTTCTTAATCCTCTCCACCCTGTTTCTGTCTACCTCCCTTCTCCCCCCCCCTCCCCTTCCATCATATGTATCTCCAATGATAATATTGTCATAATGTGGTATTACATGTTTTCTGTCTCTTTAAGTCATTACCCTCTGTTTTATATCGGCCCCCTCCGAAGCACTTAGGTTTGTTGAGATACTGGAAGAGACCTTTTTCATGTTCACTGTTTTATCAGTTACAGCCATCTTTGTATTTTGTTCACAAATGAAAATATTTGACCAGGTGACCAGCCCTTCAATGGCTAAAAGTTAAGGTTCCAGTTGTATTTAGCAAAGCCTATTACTTGCTTCTTCATTCATTTTTTTTCTGTCTCTCTCTCTCTTCCTGTCTTTGTTATGGAACTTTATTATTTCTACGTGTGCTGGTCACTGTAAATATATGTGATTTTATGATAAAAAATCTCTAAGGTAGCTGATAGCTGTGATAGTATTTCACTGTTAATTGCTGTCGTGGTACTTTGTCTTACCTACCCGTAGCAGTTTTAATGTCGAGAGCTGAGTTCTTTGTTTTTCTCTTGTTGTAGTGTCTTTTTGGTGTTTTTATTCTTATTAAGCTTTCAGGCCAGTACTGCCAGAGTACTAGAGATTAAAAAAAGCGAGATAGGAAATTGAAAAAAATATAAATATAGATGTATGTTCCCTTCTCATCATGTAGCAATTCAAAAGCAATTGAGGAACAAACTAAAAAACAAAAATGATGGTGCTATGTAGGTATTAGATGTTAGATTCACATTCATTTCAGTTTTTTAAGAAACTATTTTCTCAGTCTGTTGTAATCACTTGTGTTAACCCTGTATACATGCGCTCGATTTTTAGTTAACTTCTCAGCGTGATTTGGCATAATCTCCCCACACGTATACAGAATTCAGACACTGCAGTGAACACTTCTGCTTCCGCTGCAGAAGATGACGTCACCTTACCAAGGTGTACTGAGCGTCTGGGTTCTAGCTGCTGGTGAAAGCCTCAGTTTTCATTGGAGCTTACTGTGCCTCCCAGATCAAGGATTAACCAATAGGAATGCAGCCATCATTATATGAGTTTATACACACCTCAATCTGTTTAATCGGATTAACTTACTTAATGACTAGGGACCCAGAGATATTACGTAAATGATCCTGTTATGTTTCATTTTGTCTTTACGATAATAATGATAGTCCGCATAAAGGGTCCTGTAGCACCTGATTCCTTCTGGCTTGATTTATCCTGGGCACCTCACCTGAAAGCATTTTGCATATAACAAAAAATGAGATAGGAAGAATATAGAGATCCATGAAAAAGCCTTGTTACCGTGCATGATAGGGAATGTGAGACATTGGGGCCAGAATGAAAGTGCTCTACTGTACTTGATACTGAACAGGTTAAAAGAATGGTCTCACAATGAAATGAAACCTTGATGAACATTGTTTCCTTCCAATTTATTTCTCAACTTTCCTCAGCCTTTCATTAATTAACTTGATGAGGGTAATTTATTACTAGTGTTAATTAGTCAGATTTTAACACCATTTGAAGCCTTACATTTTCTCATAATATGAACATATTGTATTATGTTAAATATTCTTCTACATACATGAATAAATGTATGGGGTTTTCTCTGTAGGAAACTACTTTTGCTGATAATATATTAAAGCAGTACTGAGCTTACTCCTTTGTCCCGTGTGTAGTATGTTTGTCTTTAACCTAACATGCTGTTGATGGTTTGCCCTTGATTTCTGCCCTTCCTTTTATTGTATCTCCTGAGATACCCTGCCTTGTCGTTTGCCTCATAATAAAAAAAAAATTATTCTGGGTTTATATAGCCTTCAAAAATATATTTTTGTTTGCGTACTTCTATTCAGGCTAGCATTACGTACACATGTCTATGTAAGTTACTGTTATTGTTACATAATCGTTTACAGCGTACTGTTGATATTCTGAGCACACTGCTTAGTTCATACTCCCCGACATGGACAAACGGTGTGCCCCACTGCATGTAACTGAGAAGATGAAAAATAAACAAACACATGTCCCATATAAAATAAAATTGTATTAATGTTTAGAGCAAAAGGGGTAGGCTGTTACCCATACCCATTATTTCTGTTGGTAGACAACAGAGGAAATGCACTGTATCGAGATTTGAATATCCACCAATGAATGAATACTGAGCTTTGCTTTTAGAGACGGCGGTCCCACCTCTTGTGCCGCAAACATTTGGAAGGAAAGTGAACGAGATTAATGAAGTTAATGAAGACTTGACCATGTCTGACCCCCACCGCCCACCCCCATCCCACCCTTCATAGCTGCAGGCTAACTAGCGAGCCTGCTACATGTACTTCATCTGACTTTTGAATTTTGAATAACACGGATGGATATGCGTTGCACCATTACTCTCAGACCACCATCCTACAAGTACTGGTGGGTTACAAGTAGAAGTAAGTTTCTATCAATAACGTGAAGGAGGAGGGGAGGCCATTTTGTTGAATAGCCGTTAGCGGAGAGCAAAGAGATTTTGGAGCGCTCAGATGGCATGCTGTTTAGAGGACATTGGTACCCTGGGGAACCATGGAGCCTCCTGCAAGTGGCAAGTTTTATCTAGCATACATTCCGCATACCGCACCCCACCCCACTGTAAAAACAACATTGGATGAACTTCATGAACTCTCTCAGTGTCCCAATCTGACCCACTCATGCAGAGGAAATGGGGCTGGAAGCTTTGGGGGGGGTGGGAGGGGAACCATCGAGATTGAGAGGGGGCCGTCGTTAGAGATGCCACACTGTTGACCGCAAATGTGACCGATGACCTTCGGTAGCCATTGCTGCTTTATGCATCAAAGACTGAGAAATACGTCAGCGCTAAGTATCCGTGCTGAGGAAGGAGGAAAGCGCAGAGTAGGTCACACTGTCCCGAGTGGCCACGCTGCACCCTTCGGTTTGGAGGATGCGTTCTTGTTTTAGTCTTCAGGGACAACCTCTCACCTTCGACCCCTGACCTCCCTCCCAGATGACATCAGCCTCTCTAGTGGCTAGCTTGTTTTCCGTAAACAATGCTGTCTCTTGTGAAAAATGGATTAAACCCAAGATCCAATTTTTTTCTGTTTCACTGACATTCCCACAGCAATGGGTTGGGGGTGCGGTTGGGGGGGAATTCCAGCCTTTCTTTCCTTGTTCTTACTGATAACGCTTTCAGATTGAAACTCCGTGGCATGAACCAGGACATCGAACGTCTCTTCCAGCTACGTTAGTGTTCGGTACAGAATCTATGACCATATGAATGACGTGTGCTACAGCGCTTGTAGTTCATTCCGGCCCCACAGAGAATCACAAGGGTCAATATTCACAGGGGTCAAATGTCACCGTCAAGCCTACATTTTGGAGGCCCTCAGATGATCACCTTAGTAAATTCACTGAAAAAAAGATTTTTCACAGAACTTTTTTCATGAAACTCTTTTCATTTCACGATGAAGATTTCACATTTCATATCGACGACAACACCGACCCTCCACTCTACCCCCCACAAAAACTGTGCACCTCCCTGTTCCCGTCCAAGTTCACAGCCATGAAGTGCTTTTCATTCACTGGCTGATATAGCATCCACCTCTAAGGAACCGTTATTTCACAGGGGAAATTAACAGGCCTCCATCCTGCAATAAAAAGAGTCTTCCCAGCAAACACAATGTTTTTACATTGTTACACCCACAGCAATATAAAAAGACTGGCTAACGCCCATGTAACAGGCGTTTGCATATTTAGCATATTTATAATGAATACACGGAAATTTGGAAGACTTGGAATGTTTGGCCTATTTACACTTCCTCCTGATGCCCCCACCCACAGGAAGCTCTTGGAGGAAGTTCCCACAATGCAACGGTTTCTATCCACAATATTCAGTTTTCTTGTGATTTTCACTATGAAGGCGAAGAATGAGATGAAGTCATTGCCGCATATCCAGTAATTGTTCTCAGGGGGGAACAAGGCAGGGATTATGCAACATCTCCCCTCTGCCGCGGTGTCTAGTTTGTAAAAGTAAAAAAAAGTAAAAGAAACTTTAAATGACGTACAGGATGTATTCTTATGCCCCAGATTATATAATGCTGAAAAAGATTAACAGACTTCCAGAATGAGGGTGGGAGATTTCCATTATTAATGAAATATAAATGTATTTAACTACATTACTACCCATTTTTATGAAACCAGAGTCTTACCCTGTTAAACTGTGTTGCACCAGTGTGGATTAACTCAAACTGGATGGAATCAAGGTTTAACTGTAAACCTTACTGCACGAAACCTAGTTTAAACTGGTTGAAATCTAACCATTTGGCAATCAATGTAATTTCCATTTAAACCTAGATTAAATTCAACTCTGTTGAACCAGTAAGTTTAAACCTAGTCTAAACCTATATTTAACCCAACCCTGGAGAAGGTTAATGTTAAGTTTACATCAGTTTTAATGACAATATGGCTGCTTGTCGTCAGTGGATGGGGTTAGAGGAAAGAGATCCTCACATGAAAATGACCAAAACCAAGAAAAACATACGATATGTATGTATGTATGTATGTGTGCGTGTGTATGTGTGTATGTATGTGTGTGTGTCTGTGTGTGTATGTATGTGTGTGTGTGTGTATGTATGTATGTATGTATGTATGTACACTTCCAAGGGAATATAACAACAATATTTCACTGAAAATCAAGACATGACTATAGTCTTACCTCCAAAATATAATTAATTAAAATATTTAAAAAATAGGATGATTTCTAAATTTGTGAGTTTTTGCAAAGTGATAGAAAATCAGGTGCATTCCCCATTTATGATAGAAACAGTTATCAGAAATGTTTCCAAGGGAAGTATAACGACAAAGCGTTTTTTAATGAAAATTAAGAAAATTGAGTCTGACCTCCAACAAGTGAAAAAATGGGATGCTTACTAAATTTGTGGTTATTTGCCTCACAGGATAGGATTAACGATAAGTCAATTTATTTGCAGAGTAATCAACACCAGCTGATGTAAATAGAGCAAATGGTTACCAGTATCATTTTGTAATAGAATTGTGGTCATGTTTGTTATATCCATGTATGTTTTTAATCTAATTACATCAATTGACATTGATTATTCCATGAATAACTTGTTTTATTGTCAATCAAAGAGGATAAATAGGAGCAGGTTGGACATAATGATAGGTATAAAGGTAAAGCTTGTTCCTCCCCTGCTTTGAGTTAACCAGCCGCTGCTGGTGTGGGCGTGAGCGCACAACTGTTCACAAAGAGAGACACGGGGGTTTGCCGAACAGCAGGTCTGGCAATCAGCAGACAGATCTCAGACTTTCTGTGGTTTGTAAACAGCGTCATGTTGTTGCTTTACTCCACACAAGATCTGAGGTATCCGAACTGAGATGATATCTTTAGAAGCGGGGCCATAGGTAAGGGGGTATGGATGAAGGGAGATGTATAGGTTATGTATACATAATGCATACAGTAACATTTTTGCAGTTGGTACATTCCTGATAGGTCTTTTGTTGCAAGTAGTGGTTTCATTCCACAGAGTAGACAAAATAATGGGAAAAGTAAATTATACATTGCAGTCATTTAGCAGATGCTTTTAGTGATTTACAGGTGATAAGGCTAACCAAGGGCCAGTCCCCCCTGGGAGCAATGTGGGGCTGGGGGCCTTGCTCAGGGGCCCAACAGCAATGGTGTTCTTGCTGTGGCTGGACTGGGGCTTGGACCACCAACCTCAGGGGTCCCAGTCATGTACCTTAACCACTAGACTACTGGCTGCCCCATATATATGAGTATTCATTCAGAACAGCTTAAGTCCTTCTTGGAATGTTCATATGACATCTCTTTCTAGAGGTTATTGGATATTCTACACAGTCTTCCTACCAGGAATTCCAATGAGACTTTCCAGAATATCCCTGTTCCTTTAACTAGCAGACCGCAGGCTACTCATTATTGAGAAAGACCACGAAAGTTCAGAGTTCCAGGCCTGTGGCCAGCTACCGGCAGCAAAAGCCACACAAAAGAGATATTGACATAGCTTTCACAAAAACAGTGGAACTCTAATTTAGGTTAACTCCTTGGGCTTCCTCCACATCAGCAACATGTCCAACACAGAAGATACTCTCAAGCCCAAGTTTCAAAATTTCGCTTCCACAGAACGAGAAAAGCAGTCCCTTTGCTCTTAAACTTCTCAAGAACCTGTGCAATTGTTAACAGTTAAAGATGACTTATCAGACTACACTACTTTCTTCTGCTCAGATATCCAGGTAATACGTTCATCGCTTTATTTTGTGTGACCACCTGTATCCAATGGGTTCTCACCGGTTTCGTGAACTCTGGCCACTTTAGATAAAATATACTGATATGAGGCACACGCATGAGGTTAGGCTTCATTTTGTTTCTTACAGCCAGTTGCTTTGATAGCAATCATGAAACGTGCCTCTTCAGTCAACACTGCACAGTTAAAAGACATGCAGGCTCCCAGTCATGAGACTCCCCAGAACTCGGTCATGAGAGAAGTGGAGGAAAGGTCGAACTCTCCCTGCTTACAGAAGATAGCATGTACGTGCTTTGCATGCTGTTGTCATTGGAGGAAACTGTAACCTCTTAATTCGAAGAGCCCAGCCTGCTCTGGTAGGATATGTACCAGTTTCCTGGACACTGTCCGCTGACATGTAGCTGTTGCTCAATTATACGATGAGCCCCAGCCAGCACGATCAGCGCCTTAACCGTCTGAGACACCCAGGACCTCCAAATCCAATCAAATAAGATGCAGGTCATTACAAAGTCAATCTTTGTTAGACGCTTCGTTTTAAATATTCATATTTGTGACGCAATGTTTTATTTAAGAGCATTATTTAAGACAACTTGATAGTTCTCTCACCTCATGTCGATAATCTGTGTCACTTGCTGGTTTTGTTTTGCATTTTGCACCTCAGGTGAACATTGTCCCAGTACCTAGGTGCCTAAAATATGGTCGCCAGGATGGCTCTTCACCATCTTTATTTAATAACCATATACATATAGAGACCACATGTTGGGAAAGAAGAAGGTGAAGATAGGCGAAACAGATAAATAGTTGAAAAGCAGCACTCCGGTTCTAGCTCACTGCTGCCTTCCTCTTATTTTCGTTCTTGATCTTCTCCTTCTTCACAGAATCCATGACAGCACATACTGAGTAATGGACACACGGACAGGAAAAAGAGAGAGTGTAGGGCCAGCGACACTGGATTCAGCTCTATTTAGGGAGAGGGTTTTTTTCCGGAAAAAACCTCTTGACCCCAACTATTTTGGTTTGACCTATCAAAGAATAGTGGAAATCCTGGTCACCGCAGACTTCCTGCTGGGTCATGTGACCTGCCGTAAGGCGTCCTGTGAGTCAGGCGTCGCCTCGACAGGTGGTAACCCTGATATTGGCCATGAGCGCTGCGCGCCTGTATGGGGAGAGAAAGGGGTTTTCAGATTGAAAGTGCCCCTCCGTACAGAATCAGCGTGTGAAGGGGCACCGTCTATTTACAATGGCAGGCGATGTGAGATTAGACGGCGACCCCAGCTTCCAGCAGGGAACGCGCAAACGGATCTTTCTCGTGGGAAAATCTTCAACTGTTACCCCTTCAGCTTGTCCACAGTTACGTACCTCTCTCTCTCACCCTCTCTCTCTCTCTCATTCACTGTTCATGTTGGAGAAATCATTTCCCCTGTTCCGCAGATAGTAGTAAGCACACAACCACTTCGCACAAATGGAACAAAGTAATCTGAAAACGAGAACACTGTGAGGTGGAGTTGGCTTTATCAATTTCCATAAGCAAAAGCATACAAAACAGATGGGTAGGAGTGGATAGCCAGTGTTAGAGAATCTGCAGGTACTCCCTCCTACACAAGAGATGATATCGCCGATTGGTATTAACGACAAGAAATAGCTATCAAGCGATTGAGAGATGACATCAGCTACGTTATGACAACTGACGCAACATCAGACATGTGCACTACATTCCGAGATTGTCATCCCTTTGAAAACTTGCCAGGTATAGATAAAAAGGACAAAGTATGTCATTCAGATATTACTTAATGGTTCATATGTCCATTGCTGTTTGGAGGTCATGTGCCTTCAGCTAATGTCATTTATTGCCATATTATATTATATTATTATATCATATTATATGCAATCTCTTGTACATACTACCAGAAGAAATCCACTGGGGAAACTAGAAATACATTACAAGTCCAGCTACAACAATACATTCAATATGAACAGTAATAATCATTAAAAAAAAACTGGATTTCAATTAAATATTTTTAGGAACAAAATATGAATTGATTCGGATATTAGGTAGTCAAAGCAATAGACTGGGCTTCTAAACAAAGAAGAAGACGGGAACACAGAGTAATTCAGTTACGATGCACTTCATTTCCTTTAGGCTTGAAGGAAAGTAATAGAAAAGGCAAATTACAGGAAAGCATAAACAGCATAGAGATAATAATAATAGAGAATAAAATCCATTATTCCAAGAGGTTAGTTTGGGTTTTAAGAATATGAGATGGTATCAAAATAACCACCTCACACACATTGTATATGTAAACCATATACAAAATATACTAATAAGGATAGTGAGCATCTAATATAGTATGTGAGGTGATGTAATAATGTATATTTGCATATAAAAATAATGTTAAACCATGGATGGAGATACCTATCTGATATATTTATAAAATGGATGAAGGTGAATGTGAATTGAACTGGACTTTTGACTCTTTTTTTCAATTGTTATAAAACTGCCTTACACTCTTACGCCATCTAGTGGACAAAATATTAAAACACAATAGGTTACTTTCTCTTCATGCATTTAATGGTTTTGCTCATATTGGACACTTCTCTTTACAATGTAAGTTTTATTAGGTTAACACATCCTGGTTAACACCGGAGACATCATTGTGATGGCTTCAAGGTTTGGCAGGTTATTGTTTTGGATAGTGTATGTGTGTGTGTGTGTGTGTGTGTGTGTAGCGCTACTCCATTTGGCACAGGGACACTGAGGAGTTAAATCCATACACTGCAAACCCAGCACAGAGGGGCTGGTAATCACTGAAGTCAGTGTGGTATGTGTACAGGAGGGTCAGTGTGTCAGAGCCAGAGACGCTATAGAAGGACAGAGTGCCTGCAGGAGGATCCACACACACTCCCACTCTGTACACACACACTGCTTCACCATCATTACGCACTCCTACTCTGCGGTAGGGGGAGGGGGGGACAGGTATGTTTATTTGATTCTCATTGTGCCATAAAGTATAGCTGCGTTTATAGCACTCCAGACTCCAGGAGTGTTTATTCTTTCCAAACGTACATTCGCGGCCCCACCCTTTCCTGCGGATCCCTTTATACGCCACCGTTAAATGGACCCACCCCCCTTCGGGCAGGCTCCACTGAGCCTCCCAATAACAGCGTCCGGACAGACTCTCTCTGCACATGACTTGGCGCATCGAGTCAAATCTGTCTGGATGGTTAGGATACGTCTGCCTCTCGCTTTTCCATGTCACCTTCCTGTTCTCCTCAGACAGAGACAGCTCTCTGCTCGCTGTGTCTGGATCCAGTGTGAGCTGACATCCATCTGTAGACCGGAGGTGATAATTGAATTAATTATCGTTATTAATTTTCATCATAAGGTGTGACTCTATGAGCAAAACAGCATAGCACTGAGTGTATGGAGGGATATTTCTCTAGGTCCAGGGATGTGTCGCTATGAAACAATGTGAAAGAGAGACAGAGGGAGAGAGGAACTGAGTAAGATGAAATGATAAATAAATGCTACGAAGGAAAGAGGGAAAGGAGTAGGGTGAGTGATCAGGGCTGACAGACTCACATTTCCTGGGTCCTGGTTTTGTCCTGCTCTCTCCTCCATGGTCCACACTGTAGGAAAAGCAGTCACTGAATTAGTGACACACAGTGTGGAAACTCTCTGTACTTACAGCAGTGTGTCTATGAGGTGCAGTGTGGAAACTCTCTGTACTTACAGCAGTGTATCTATGAGGTGCAGTGTGGGAACTCTCTGTACTTACAGCAGTGTGTCTATGAGGTGCAGTGTGGAAACTCTCTGTACTTACAGCAGTGTGTCTATTAAGTGCAGTGTGGGAACTCTCTGTACTTACAGCAGTGTGTCTATGAGGTGCAGTGTGGAAACTCTCTGTACTTACAGCAGTGTGTCTATGAGGTGCAGTGTGGAAACTCTCTGTACTTACAACAGTGTGTCTATGAGGTGTAATGTGGAAACTCTCTGTACTTACAGCAGTGTGTCTATGAGGTGCAGTGTGGAAACTCTCTGTACTTACAGCAGTGTGTCTATGAGGAGCGGTGTGAAAACTCTCTGTACTTACAGCAGTGTGTCTATGAGGTGCAGTGTGGAAACTCTCTGTACTTACAGCAGTGTGTCTATAAGGTGCAGTGTGGAAACTCTCTGTACTTACAGCAGTGTAAGTGTGTCCAGTTTAGCAGCAGAGAGCGCTCTCACTCCTGAGTCTCCTGGGTGGTTGTAGCTCAGATCCATCTCTCTCAGGTATGAGGGGTTTGAACGCAGAGCTGAAGCAAGAGAATCACAGCCTCTCTGTGTGACTTGACAGCCTGAAAGCCTGCAGTGAAAAGAAGGACAAACAAACCTTATATAAGCTGAACATAAAATGACAGGGTGGTGCAACAGGTATTTGGTACTGTATTTAGAGCCCTTAAAGATTAAAGGGTTTGTGTATGTTGCTCACCCCAGTCGCTGTAGTTTACAGTGTGGGTCCTCCAATCCAGCAGAGAGCGCTCTCACACCTGAATCCTCCAGTTGGTTGTCTCTCAGTTCGAGATCTCTCAGCTCTGAGTGGGGAGAACGCAGGACTGAGGCCAGATCGTCACAGCAGCCCTCTGTGAGATTACAGCAACCCAGCCTGTGGAGAGAACACACACAGAATATGAATATACACCAACCCAGCCTGTGGAGAGAACACACACACAATATGAATATACACCAACCCAGCCTGTGGAGAGAACACACACACAATATTAATATACACCAACCCAGCCTGTGGAGAGAACACACACACAATATGAATATACACCAACCCAGCCTGTGGAGAGAACACACACACAATATGAATATACACCAACCCATCCTGTGGAGAGAACACACACAATATGAATATACACCAACCAAGCCTGTGGAGAGAACACACACACAATATGAATATACACCAACCCAGCCTGTGGAGAGAACACTCACACAATATGAATATACACCAACCCAGCCTGTGGAGAGAACACACACACAATATGAATATACACCAACCCAGCCTGTGGAGAGAACACACACACAATATGAATATACACCAACCCAGCCTGTGGAGAGAACACACACACAATATGAATATACACCAACCCAGCCTGTGGAGAGAACACACACACAATATGAATATACACCAACCCAGCCTGTGGAGAGAACACACACACAATATGAATATACACCAACCCAGCCTGTGGAGAGAACACACACACAATATGAATATACACCAACCAAGCCTGTGGAGAGAACACACACACACACACACCCACACACTATAAATATAAAGAAACCCAGTCTGTGGAGAGGATATGCATGCACACACACACACACACACACACACATGCACGCAAGCATGCACGTGCACTCGCATGCACACACACACACACACACACACACACACACACACACACACACACACACACACACACACACACACACACACACACACCAACCCCACCTATGGAGACAAAACAGACACACTAAAAACATAAACCAACTAACCGGTAAAGAGAGCATGCAGGATCACATTAAATATAATCACATTTTTAAATTCATGAAAGGAATTAATGGAACTACAAAAAAGTTGTAGTTCGGTGACTCTAATTCTACTGACTAAACGTCACACAGCATGTGTCACCACTCACCCCAGTCTCTGCACATTACAGTTTGAGCTCATCAATCCAGCACAGAGCAGCTTCACTCCTGAATCTCCCATGTCATTGAAGCTGAGGTCCAGCTCTGTCAGGGGTGAATCTGACGTCTGGAGAGCCGAGACCACAATTTCACAGGACTTTTTGGTGAGGTTACAGCTGTCCAGTCTGTAAAGAACAGTTTATAGATTATTGCTATTATATATCTGATTCTGATGATATTTGAAATGTAACACTGAGAGTGTCCATTAATATCATATTTAAATAGTTCATAGACTTGCTTTGCCAAAATGAAGTCACACCATACACACTCGGCAGTGTATCTGATGAGTGATAAATGTCTCATGCTATTATTTTCAACACCTTTGAATCTCTTTGCAGACTTTCAGCATCTCGTCAATCTTTTTTTACTTTAATTACTGCCTTATGTCAACAAAACCTTTGCTGGGATAAAGTAAAAAGTGACTATGAAAGTTTTATAAACATTGTTCCCTGGAGTATTCTTTGATACATCCCATGTGGTCTACTGAGTTATTTGTGTCAAAGTGTCATTCTTACTACACCTCTCCATCCCTCACTTAAAGCCATATTTATAACGTCTCATATGGTAAACTCTGAAGAAAAAAAACAACCGTTCAGTGCTAAGGGTATCAGCAAAATTAGCATTCAAATACATAAAGACGATAGACTGTTACTCCCATATAGACTCTAAATTTGCCTAAATCCATTACCCTTATCAAAAAAGCATAACCCATTCCTTATTGTGATGCATCTTACCTATTTCTTGAAAATGTGTTTCTATACGTCAACATTTAAAAAAATATTGCTTAAGATTACTTGTCAATGATGCCATACAATACCATAACAGTACTCACATGGCCTTCCTGCAGTTCCTCACTACTGGTACCAGTCTCTGCCGACCTGCTGCTGATGTGATGTACGTCTTCAAGTCGAACTCATCCAGGACCTCCTCTGACATCAGTAACACGAAGGTGAGAGCTGAGCATTGGTTTGCTTCGAGTTCTTTGTTGGAGAGTCTTCCCGATCGTAGAAAAATTTGGATTTCCTCCACCAGAGAGTTGTCATTCAGTTCATTCAGGCAGTGGAAAAGATTAATGGTCCTCTCCCCTGAAGATTCCTGTCTTATCTTCTGCTTAAGGTACTGGAGTGTTTTCCTAATGCTCTCTGATCTGCTTTCTGGGTGTTGAAATAATCTTCGTACGTAACGCATGAGTGGTCTACTTCCTCTCAGTGTCAGTTCTCCAAACGCAGACGTGATAGAGTCCAGTACTCCTCTCAGTCTCCGTGTCAGTGAGCTTTGCGCAGGTGGAGTGATTCCCGTCTGGGTCATTTGGCCCGTTCTGCGTGTTCTGCCTCCTGCCTGTTTCCGTGCAGCCGGTCCACGTGGTCTGCTTCGCATCTCCTCCTGCGGTCCTGCTTCGAGTGATCTGCTTCCTCTCTGTCTCAGTCCTCTTCCGAATAGCGAACCAATGGAGTTCAATGCAAGCATCATTGCGTGTGTCAGTGAACCTGGCTCAGGTGACCTGCTTCCTGTCTGAGTCACCGGGCTCGGTATAAGTGAACCGCTCCCTTTCTTTGTCAGCAGTTCTCCGAAGAGTCCCTGAATGGAGTCCAGTGAGAGGCCCAGAAGGAATCGAAGGAAGAGGTCCAGGTGTCCATTCTTGCTCTGTAAGGCCTGATCCACTGCACTCCTGTGTAGCTCAGACAGCTGCATTGTTCTGCCCTCGGGTCTTGATTTTTCTTGCCTGAGAACATTTCTGTTTTCATTTACACAAGAATGAAATGCAAACAAGGCAGCCAGATACTCCTGAACGCTCAGATGCACAAAGCTGTAGACTTTCTCTTGATGCAACCCAGACTCCTCTTTAAAGACTTCTGTGCACACCCCAGAGTACACTGAAGCTTCACTGACATCAATCCCACTCTCTCTCAGGTCCTCCTCATAGAATATCAGATTGCCCTTTTCCAGCTGTAGATAGGCCAGCCTCCCAAGTTTTAGGATGATTTTTGCATCTAACATCCTCTTTGTTTTTATCTTCTTGGTGTCATGATACTTTTGACTCTTCACATTAATCTGAATGAGTAGGAAATGTGTGTACATTTCAGTTAGAGTTGTGGGGAGTTTTCCACGGTCTGCTTCACCAAAAATTCTGCCCAGAACAGTGGCAGAAATCCAGCAGAAGACTGGAATGTGACACATGATGTAGAGACTCCTGGATGACTTTGTCTGTGAGATAATTTTGCTGGCCAGGTTTTTATCACTGATTCTTTTCCTGAAGTACTCCTCCTTCTGTGGGTCATTGAACCCTCGTACCTCTGTTACCTGGTGGACACACTCAGGAGGGATTTGATTGGCTGCTGCTGGTCGGGAGGTGATCCAGAGGAGAGCAGAGGGAAGCAGATTCCCCTTAATGAGGTTGGTCAGCAGCACGTCCACTGATGCTGACTCTGTTACATCACAGCAGATCTCATTGTTCTGGAAATCTAGAGGAAGTCGACACTCATCCAGACCATCAAAGATGAACACAACTTTGACTTCATCATCTTCAATACGTTCAATCTCTTTTAATTGCGGAAAGTAGTGCTGGAGAAGTTGTGCCAGACTGAATTCTCTCTCCCTCTTCAAATTCAGATCTCGAAAAGGAAGAGGGAATATTAAATCAACATCTTGATTGGCTTTTCCTTCTACCCAGTCAAGAATGAACTTCTGCACAGAGACAGTTTTCCCAATGCCAGCGATGCCCTTTGTTAGCACGGTTCTGATGTGTTTCTCTTGTCCAGGTAAAGGCTTAAAGATGTCATTGCAGAGGATTGAAACTTGTGTGGTTTGTCTCTTGGATGCAATCTCAATGTGTCTTAACTCATGTTCATTATTGACCCCCCCACCTCCCCCCTCTGTGATGTAGAGCTCTGTATAGATCTCATTGAGGAGGGTTGGGTGACCTTGCTGTGCGAAACCTTCAAATATGCATTCAAACTTCTTCCTCAGTTGAGATTTCAGAGCTGACTGAGTTCTTTCGAAAGCATCTGAGGAAAGAGAATATGAGAGAAATTCTAATTAATAAGTTTGGCATAATAAATTTGGCTTGCCAGACATATGCTAGGGGGATTAATTGTGACAAATTGCCCTCTAGAGTGCCCTTCCAGTAGAGAAAACACGATGAAGTGCCCTTCAGACCTACCCTTTGTAGAAGAAAACGTAATAAAGAGAAAAAGACAACCAGGTGGTCACAAAAGTGCTTTCCTGGGTGTCCTTAAACACAAGAAAATGTGATGAATTACCCTCTCCACGACATGCAGGGGATGCCCTTTTTATTTTTTTGCCCCTGCCCCTCAGACAGCCTGAGCACTCAGTATTCAAAGTTTCTAATGACTTGAGTGTACAAAAACACAAGTAGAATTTTTACCATGTGCAAAGTACCATCCATGGTGAGCAAGTGAAAAGGTGTAAAGAGGACTTATGCAGGTATGTAAAAAGTACAGTTCGAAGATAATAATGACAACGTACTTTACAATACTAATGAAAATGTTGTTTCTAACTTTTGATGTCCACTATTTGAAGTCTGCTGTTAGGAAATGACAGACCTGTAACTTACCTTTCAGCTCGTCTCTCTCCAGTGAGTCAGCAAGGTCCTTCTGCTTCATGTTCCTCAGGATGTGGAGTGTGATCTTCAGAGACGTATCACTGCCACAGGTCTCCAGCATCTTCTCAATGATGTGCAGGGCATCGGGGGCCTGTTGTCTGTCAGTGCATTCTGGGTAATTCTGATTGAGATGGCTCTGAAACTGTTTCAACTCGTCCTCCTTCAACTTCATCAGAGTGTGCTTGAGAAACTGAAATTAAAACATGAGGTGTGTTGCACCAGATTGACTGAAATCAGGGCTGGACTGGGACAAAAAATTGGCCTTGGAATTTTGGACCCTGACAGCCCACCACAATCGGTCGGACAGCACCCACCAGTACACCATCCTTGCAGTCCCTTAAATATGCGTACCTACTGTAATATTCCCCCAAACCACTACAAAGCTGAGTAGTAAGTGCCATGGACAAGTGTACCAGTGCAAGTGGACCAGTGTACTCACTCGCTCTTGACTGACTCCTTGGTGATCAGAGGTAGCCAAGGAGTATACAATCTCTATACTCAAATAGAAGTACAAGAAGCTCAGCTAGAAGTCAAAGTATCATTTCAAGTTATCTCATAAAATTTAAGTATACAAGTATGCATAAAGTATACAAGTAAGTCAAAATGTTGCCTGTGAACTCCACATGATGGTACAAAGATTATAAGACTTTCCCCTCAATAAATAGGGAATGCACATGATTGTCTATTGTTTTAAGAGAAGAAATCTAAAATTTTGGTGGCATCCCATTTTTTTACTTTTTGGAAATAAAACAATAGTCATATTTGTTTTCGTGAATTTCGGTGAAATACAGTTTTCCGATTTACATCCCTTGGAGGCATATCTGAGAAGAAATCTAAAATTTTGGTGGCATCCCATTTTTACTTTTTGGAAATAAAACAATAGTCATATTTGTTTTCGTGAATTTCGGTGAAATACAGTTTTCCGATTTACATCCCTTGGAGGCATATCTGACGACTTTTTCCAAAATAACTAGGGAATGCACATTATTGTCTATAGTTTAATGCGAAGAAATCAAAAATTTGGGTGGCACACCATTTTTATACTTTTTGGAGATAGGACTATAGTCTTATGTGTTTTAGTGATTTTAGGTGAAATACAGTTTTCCAAATTCCATCCGTTGGACGCATTTGTGATGACTTTTTCTCAATTAATAGGGAATGCACATGATTGCCAATTGTTTTAAAACAAAAAATCAAACATTTTGGTGGCAACCTATTTTTTTCCTTTTTGGAGATAAAACTATAGTCTTATGTGTTTTCGTGATTTTCGGTGAAATAACGTTTTCCCATTTCTAACCTTTAGAGCAATTTGTAATGACTTTTTCCATGACAAATAGGTAAGGCACATGATTGTCAATTGTTTTAAGAGAAAAAAATCAAAAATTTTGGTGCCATTCTATTTTTTTCTTTTTGGATATAAGACTATAGTCTTACATGTTTTCGTGATTTTCGGTAAATTACAGTTTTTCCATTTCCATCCCTCGGAGGTATTTCTAACAAGTTCTTCCAAAATTTTGCATCAAAATGTGTTGCAGCATGCTGGCATGGGTGGGTATTGTTGGTTTTGCAGATCATGTTGCACAGGACCATTGTTATCAATTATAATGTATCAATTCATTTCAGTTTCATTTTTTGTATTGGTGTCACCAGAAGATTTCAAGAGGCTTGATATTTTCAGTTTATTCTTATGTAAACCACAGAGCTTCATCTGCTCTTATTTCTGAGATAAAAATGGCGTAGAGCCTTGTTTTCTTCCTTTTCCCTCTTCTTTTGCCTACTCAATTGGCCTAGATCCTAATGACCAACACATATCTCACCTTTTTCATGAAAATATAATCCTTAGGCCCCTTATCTTCCACACAGCTAGACTCTCGTGACCACTGTAAACTGAAAAAATAAAATTGAGACAGCTATCAGTTAATCTCATAATAATAATAAAATAGTGGTGTGAAAGTGAACCTGTTTGATTACCTTGGACCTGCTGTGGACTCCCCTCTAAAGTTCTCTGGTTTTTCCATCGACTCTGAACCCTCTGCAATAAGAAGCTGTTGCTGTTCGCCCTGCATTAACAGCTGTGATATAGCAGCACAGTGAGGGGTTAGTTTAACTGTTAAACTGTGGGAATGATGCAAAAAGGCAGTTACATTTTAAACCCCAAATACACATACAATTTAGACATTACAACTCTCCTACATCTGAATGTGACATGGTACACCCCATCTATATCCATTTTGTGTCAGTAGGATTGAGATATAATAAAATAGTGGTGTAAAAGTGAATCTGTTTGATTACCTTGACCTGTGAACTCCCTCTAAAGTTCTTTGGTTTGTCCATCGACTCGTCCCTCTTCATTGACACTGGTGCTCTGTCCACCTGGTCTCTGTGAACAAAACATGGAGAGTGAGCTTCAAGTTAACCTCATCCTCTTACTGCAGCTTTGGGCCACAGTGCATTGAGATAGTGAACCCCTCTGCAATAAAAACCTGCAGACTTTCAACAAAAAGCCAAGCTAACACATAGAACTTGGACCTGCTGTGGACTCCCCTCTAAAGTTCTCTGGTTTTTCCATCGACTCGTCACTCTTCATTGACACACAGCTGGGTACAGGAGACCCTGCTCTGTCCACCTGGTCTCTGTGAACAAAATTCCAGTTAACCTCATCCTCTTACTGCAGCTTTGTGCCACAATCCATAGAGACATTGAACCCCTCTGCAATAAGAAGCTGTTGCTGTTCGCCCTGCATTAACAGCTGTGATATAGCAGCACAGTGAGGGTTAGTTTAACTGTTAAACTGTGGGAATGATGCAAAAGGCAGTTACATTTTAAACCCCAAATACACATACAATTTAGACATTACAACTCTCCTACATCTGAATGTGACATGGTACACCCCATCTATATCCATTTTGTGTCAGTAGGATTGAGATATAATAAAATAGTGGTGTAAAAGTGAATCTGTTTGATTACCTTGGACCTGCTGTGAACTCCCCTCTAAAGTTCTCTGGTTTTTCCATCGACTCGTCCTCTTCATTGACACTGGTGCTCTGTCCACCTGGTCTCTGTGAACAAAACATGGAGAGTGAGCTTCAAGTTAACCTCATCCTCTTACTGCAGCTTTGGGCCACAGTGCATTGAGATAGTGAACCCCTCTGCAATAAAAACCTGCAGACTTTCAACAAAAAGCCAACCTAACACATAGAACAGCCTGTGACCAAGTGATTGACCCTATCTACACCTGATCCTGACATAGTACACCCACCTACACCTGAATGTGTCATGGTACCCCACCTACAAAGTGGCCAGTGACAGTGAGCTTTAATTAATCGGTGGTTTAAATATGAACCTGTTTGATTACCTTGGACCAGCTGTGGACTTTCCTCTGAAGTTCCTCGCTGCATCCATTGACATATCACTCTTCAATCACACACGGCTGAGTACAGGAGACCCCGGTCTATGTGAACAAAACATGGAGGTTGAGCTTCCAATTAACATCATACTTTTACTTGCAGAGTAACTTGCAGTTGTAATTCACAGCACATGTAGTGTAAATATCTCCATTGAAGGGTTTACACTTTTTCCCTTCTTCAAATGTTCCCTTCAGAACACTTAATGCTTTTCGAACCCTGAACATAGCCAAAGTGCTTAGCCCGCTGTAGTGACCCGCTCCCGCCGACTCAGGAGGGGGATGCTGTGGGAAGTGATTCCTTGGAATCCATCCCATTGAGGAGGATTTTGCATTTAACTCTCATGTGCTTAATTGCTATTGAAGGATTGAGTTCTGTTTTATTACTTCATCTCATTTTCCAGATGAGTTTTTATCGGTTATATTTATTTACAAAGCCTGCTCTACTTTTTTATTTTGCACATGAGGGACGAAAACCATCCCCAAAATGGAGATCGAGTACACTTCTTGCCAATCAAGAATTCATAAATTATATCAATACCCATTTCAGATCTTTACTCACGTCATCATAACCCATTCACAATTGGCTTTACTGGTATTTTTTAATACTTAACTAGCCTTTATTAGAGGACAGCACTGCTTATCCAATGAACCCCATTTACTTTATCAATCGAACAATTTAAGGCTGAAATATAAAAAGGTGCCTATTTAACAGACCTGATGATGCTAAAATCAAAACAGGAATGTGCAGAGCAAGGGGAAGTGGCCAGGAAGTTACCGGCTTGTCAAATAAAGAAAACAAAGGTCAATTTTAAAGAAAAATTAGGTGGTGGCACTACTTTGGACCTAGTCCAAATTTGCAACATATTCAAATCCTTTTACCATAATCTGTACACCTCAATCCAGGATCAACTCATACTCTTGATACTTTCCATGAAGACGCATTTCACCCGGCCAGAGGAAGGAGTTAATTTAGAGCAAAATATTACTCAACGGGATATTTTGAATGAGGTGCTTTACTTGAAATCCCCTGAATTCCTCAGTAATCCAAGACCTCTCGGCCTTAAACTTATAAGAACATCCATTTAGTTCCCTTCCACCATTAGAAGACTATGTGTAACACTAGATTACATACTCCCTCTCTTCCCATGTCGTGGCTGTGAATTTTTCATGCAGATTCTCTCTGTATAAAATCCAGGAATCTGCTGCTTCCTCACTTCCTATTCTACAGCGCTCCAAGCTTTTGTTCTCTTATGCCTGGATGACTTCAGCTCACTACTCATTGGTCTCCCTGCTTGCCCTAACAAAAGCCCTGCAGGTAATACCAAACGCTGCCGCACAACTTGTTGCAACCTTTCCTATACTGCTCACACTCCTCCACCTCATCTCACTCTGCAGTCTACCTGTTACAGCTTGCGTCAGATTTAATACCTTTATTCTAACCCACAGAACATATAAAGGAACAGATCCAACATACCCCAACTTGATTTTTCAAACCCAGTAATCCAACCTCTTTGTTGTTAATGCTTTGAATATTAGTTTGCTCTCCCAGCATTATGTCGATGTCAGTGCATGCTATATAAAGACAATAAAAGAAAAATGTATCAACAATATCATTGGATTATACAATGTCCCGGTCAGACGTAGAGTAATGCGCACAATTCTACAAACAGGATACTGAGGCTTTTGTGAAAGTGCAAAGAACAACAAGTGCTTTGATCCTGATACGAATCTCAGAAGTTATGATGAAAGACACAGGTTAAGGGCACATAACCTATTCAGGCATAGTGAAAGGAGACAAAAGGGGATTTTTATTTATTTGTATTATCTATGGACGTAGGTCTGAATTAAGGAGAACGCGGGTCATGCTGGTTATGTTTGTTGGTCTCATTGCTTTCTCGCAGCAATTCCAAGTCAGTTAGATCCCTTCTGATCTGGGCAGATCAAGGCCTGGCATTAATCTGGCCTGACACGTTAAATTTGTATGCCATTTTGATTCTTTCTACACCATCACCCACTCGCAAGTATAAGGTTATTCTGTTATAAGCTCTTATGAACTGTACTATATTGTCGCTCCATACTACATCTTTTGCTGACTGCAAATTGGGATGACACACTGATCACAGCAGCCTATTCTTAGGCCCAGGGCACAAACTTAAGTTCAGCTTTTAACTCGGGGCCTGTTATTCTCTGGCAGCAGAGATTGGGAGGGTGAAGAATATGCATATACCAGCACAAACTTCTCCATATATGGGAGAGCCTGTAGTGTAGTGTCTAAGGTATATGACTGGTACCCTTGAGGTTGGTGGCTCAAGCCCCAGTCTAGCCACAGCAAGAACACCATTGCCATTGGGCCCCTGAGCAAGGCCCCCAACCCCACACAACCAGCCCCCAGACAGCCCAAACAACCTCAAGCCAGCCTGGATGGAAGCATCAGCTAAATAACAGTAATGTACATGAACCCCATGCATGCCAGAGTACATTTCAAAACATTCTACCCACATAGTTTGTTTCATTTTGGTTTTCTCATGAAAGCTAGTGAGGCACAGGTGTCCCCCTTTTTTATACTTTCCATCCCTCTAGGACCTTCTACAAGTGTAATAGAATAATAGGACTATACAGAATGGGAACATGTTTTTTCCTCAACGCATGTCTTAGTGCTGAATAGTTTTGCCTCTAACCAGCTCTCCAGTAAAGTTGTTTCCTTCTCAAACTGTAATTGGATTTGGACTTTGAGAGGTTATCTACATGTTATGATGTTTGGATGTTTTTTATTGGTCAAAGTTTGTATGAATAGCTGGTGGCAGGATGTGTCTTGGAAATTGATAGCTGAATGGAATTTTCACATGTGAGATTGAATGCAGGAGTATTAAACCTCAGGTATCATTGTATCATTAACAATATAAGTGTATAAACCCTTAAGGTGTGTTTTTGTCAGCTATGACCAGTTTTTGAGTTGAAATATGAAATCCCAATTTTATTATTGAAACCAGACTCTGATATCCCCAAAAATAGTTATATTTAACACAATCAAATGATTTTGGCTTGTTGAAAAGAGTATGGCCATCGTCTAACTTTCCTTTCTGACCGCACACCTGAGCATGCGCACACAAACACACACTCAGCACCTGTCCCCTGGCAGGAACTAAACCTCTCATGTTCAAGGATCCCTTCCACTCCTGTCCCTTTTTCTCAAGTATGCACACATGCACAAACACACAGAGCACCTTTCCCACCAATGGAACTATACGTCTCATGTAAAAGAATGGCCTCCTCTATATCTCTCTCTCAAAAAAAAACAAACATAAAAATACACAACATGAGGGTTAAGAATACAAAATGTACACACACACTGTTTGAGGAAGTGCTAGATAATGATCTTGTGACCCTCAACAGTAAGGACAGGATCAAAGGTGTCATAGACCATTTTCCCCTATCAACACTGTCTTCATGACTGTGACTGAACTAACTCCTCTCCTGAAACCCTATGGATACTTTGAAAAGTATCTGCTGACTGAGATGTTTCATCTCATGGCAGAGATGACCAACTTGTATGCCCTCCAAACTGAACCAGTGGGTTTCAAGAGTGTGTCCACTGATTAAATCTAATTGGCCCTCACCTGGCTATAGGGGTGTTTGTCATTATTTTAAATAGGTATGAGTGTTCCAACAGTAGGAAAATAATAACAGTAATAATAATAATAATAATAAAATTATTCTACACCATTGTTTAGATAAGATCACTTGTTTTTTTTTATATGATCAGTTTAAGGAGTAATACATACACGAAAAACAACAACAAAGAAGATATAAATGAACCTGATGAAAAGAGACATGGCATTGTAAAAAATGTGTGAGCCTTATTTCTACATGCAATAAGTGTCAGAATAAGCATACGTTTTTCTTGTTGCTGGAAAAAATTCAGGTCTGAAGGGGTTAATAAACTCCCAATCTACACAGTTAGCTGGTCATGAATAGCAGGATGAAGCAACACCTAATCGGTACAATAAGGCATTCAGTTTAAATAAAAACATTCCCATTCCCCTCCACACCACTCAACCTTTAGCTTCGGACTCCCCAGTACTTACATGAGTTTTGTCCCATTTTCTCCTTCTCTTCCCTCCCTCTGTGTACACCTGTATCCGTAAAATGGTGGTAAGAAAGTTTTTACTTTCAGTTTTGCACCCACGATTTACGCAACCCTTTTTTTTTCCCTTTGGCAGATCACCAAAGGTACTTTGTAGCTTTGCTGATCCGCCCATGGGTACACACACCAGTTCAACCCCACTCCGCCCACCTACTGCAAGTGCTTCAGAATCAGGAGTGAAAATACCCACCTTGCCTCATTTTATGTACCTGTGCCACTAAAAAAGCAATTGTAGTTTCACCATGTAGACATTACAGCATGTTTTATACATAGCTCCCCCGTTAATAGCATTGTAACAACTCGTTCGTCACCAAGCCTCTGCAAAAACCATATGTCATGAGCTGCATAAAGCTGGTGTTTTTGGCAGGGCTACCGTTCAGAAAATGCTTATATATAAGGCTAATGCACAAAGATGCATAGCCTGGTGTAAGGAGCACAAAACCTGGACCCTTGAGCACTAGAAGAGGAGTCATCTTCTCTTTTCCCTTTATCTGGATGGCTCTTTGTCAACGTAAATCTAAAGGAAGCCTTCAACATACACTGTCTGTTTCGAGCTATTATACATGGTGGTGTAATGGAATGGACAGCTTATGGCAGACAATGTGTCCAATGGCTACTCTGTATAGTCATGTAACAGGTAAGGAATGTGAGGCCATTTTGCAAGACCTCATGATGTCCTGCCATGTGTTATAAAATGTATTATGGGTGCTTTAAGAGAAAGGCATGATGGGTAATATAGGAAGTGTGGTACAGGTAAATAGAAGATTTGAATAAAAAAAAAAGATTTATCATAACCTTGACAACCAAGCTGAGATGTGTTAAACCTTTGAAACAGGCCTACATATGCTATTCTGAATGATTAGCATTTTTTATCAAGATTTTATCAAGTGAAAATCTATATTTACAAATCTGCTTGGCATAAAGGTGTGTACTTTTTGCATATATCATCAAATAATAGTCTATGTTTTTGAATGGTATTTTAAATTATATTGCCATTGCTTTGACAAAAAGCCACTTGTATTGATAGGCTTGCTTTGCCCTCTAGTGGCTATTATGTGTTCTAACACTTCAGCCTCATGTATACAGGCTAAAATCCTTTATAGTTACAGACAAGGACTATGAGATTTAAGTTTCAAAATAAAATATGTTCAAAACAGAGTTTTTATTGAAATTTGAACTATAAATTAGATTTTCAAAAACTTTCTCAGACAGATCTGTTTTATCAACACCATTTTTTCTAAACTGCAAGTTCTCAAATTGCAGCAAAGAGAATTTTTGTAAGTAGGTGTAATCCTCTCTAATACTCAGCTGCACAAACAAAAGCCAGCATACATTTACATTACCTAAAACCTATTTTTTTACCATAGGTTATACCATTCCCAATATAACCATCTTACTTACTGTGTTGCCCTTTCGCTCACAACTGCAATAAGGATGACAGAACCACTGAGATACAGCTAACCCTGTTCACATAAACAGTTTATCAATGCGCTGACCTGCACTCTGTTGTTACTGTCAGGTACAACTTGATGCAAGCGCAGCATAAAATGGTGCCATTTTGTGATTGCTGTTTGGAAATGCATTGATTTCTCAGCTATTTATAATCAGACAGAATACTGCACGCACTAATTTGCAAACTAGGCACAATGAAAACTGCATAGTTTGTACCCTTTTCTCCAGCCCAAGCATCCCTTACTTTGAAAACATCTGCACCCTACAATTCATATCTGTACAGTGGGAAGGCTTCTGTCTTCTTATTCTTTTTCAATTACATGAATATTATATAGTGTATCACATTACTAAAGGCTTCCAACATTCCTTATATCAATCATCAATAAATTATTCAACTCCAATAAAAAGATTATATGCCACTTGCAGGCATTCGGTATGTCTTACATAAACCATTAAACCTAAACCTAAAAGATCGAGCTTGGGAAATGGTAGCTCATGAAACTGTGAGTGTGAAGTAATGAAAAATTGTGTAATTAAGTATACAAAGCAACTGGCACAGGGATAAACCAACAGTACTACTGAAATAAGTTTAAGGAAAAACAATGGCAGTACTGAAACACTTAGCATTTCGACAACGTTTAATTGATAACCTCAGAATTTGGATAACCCAAATCAGTGCCCTTCATGATGATTATGCTGATGACTGATGTACCCAAACCTTAAAGACACACAGACACAGCAGGCGTTTATATGTCCTCAAATGGTCTTTTGGGGATCAATAAGGACATAGCAAAGGAAAAATGAAAACAAAGCACAGCGTAAAGAAATGCAGTGCATATAACGATACTGACTTTAACACATTCAAGACAGAGGTAAAACGGACAGCAGAATTCCATTTTTAAAATAATTTTATTGAAATTATCTTGCCTTTGGGTAAAAAGCTATGTATTATCGTTTTCAAAATACAAACTGAAAAGTGTCGAACAGAGAACGTCATAGTTGAAGTGTTGCCACTTACCACACCACCACATTGCACAAATAAAACACAGAAAGAACTGCATAGGTACGATATTTTCGGGGAAGTAGTTGTCACATCTCAACTCCCACCCCGAAACCACATCACTGAATGACGCATTGTCAACATTCCGTCAATTAATCTCAGTCTTCATTGTTCCATTTAATTTTGGCCAAAATAATAAAAGCATAAGCTTAACAGTGTTAGTGATCATCACATATTGTACTCTATTATGTATAGACTATTTTGTATGTGAGACCCTACGGTCTCAAAGAAAAGCTTTACGCCGCACTGTGTAGCTATTTACAGCATCCTCATGCTTCCGATGACATGCCTGGTGAAATCCCCTTCCGCCAATGAAAGGTCGCACTACACCGTGTGTCCATGTTTTGCGAATCACATTTCTATTAATAGGCATATACATTTAACCATACAATGTACACTGTTTATACTCATAGTTACTTAATGTTGACATTGGCCCGGTGAGTCATTTAGATGTGACGGGCCATGGCTTCCTCTATGTAACATGTAACAACTGCTTGATTTGTAACATGTAACATGTAACAATATCCTTAATGCCAGGTTGCTGGGTTTTCAAGTATCGTTGCTTTCAAATATCCTCTGTCATATAATGCAAAAAACCGCATGGGATTAAATGGAGAAAGATCGAACGGGATGGCTTTGGTTACAGGCGTTATTAATTGGAGTGAGCCTGCACAGGATGGCGTGGTTACAGTCATTGTTAAGTGGAGTGAGACTGAACAGGATGGCTCAGTTCCAGTTACATGTGATGTATGTGGAAGACAGTAAATATATCTTTCTTCAATGATGTTAAGTGCAGCAGAATTCCTACCATAAGAGTAGATTAAATAGGAAAGAATTTAGGTAGAGAGAATATTTAAGAATATGTCCTGTCCTAACAGCAAAGAGACATTTTTACAGTAAACACACAGTTATGATATGAAACAGAAGGCAGAAAACTAGTAGAGAATCAGCAGTTCTCGCTGTTTTGCTTTGCCGTTATCTTCACTGTGAGAGTAAACACAGTTGGACATAAAACAGTATGATGTTATTGTGTTATGGTCAAGACGCTGTAACAGTGATGTTACTGTGTTATGGCCAGGACGCTGTTACAGTGTGATGTTACTGTGTTATGGTCAGGACGCTGTTACAGTGTGATGTTACTGTGTTATGGCCAGGATGCTGTAACAGTGTGATGTTACTGTGTTATGGTCAGGACGCTGTAACAGTGTGATGTTACTGTGTTATGGTCAGGACGCTGTAACAGTGTGATGTTACTGTGTTATGGTCAGCTGAAACAGTGTAGGTTACTGTGTTACAGTGTAACAGTGTGATGTTACTGTGTTATGGTCAGGACGCTGTTACAGTGTGATGTTATTGTGTTATGGTCAGGACGGTGTAACAGTGTGATGTTATTATGTTATGGTCAGGATGCTGTTACAGTGTGATGTTACTGTGTTATGGTCAGGACGCTGTAATAGTGTGATGTTATTGTGTTATGGTCAGGACTGTAATAGTGTGATGTTATTGTGTTATGGTCAGGACGCTGTTACAGTGTGATGTTACTGTGTTATGGTCAGGACGCTGTAACAGTGTGATGTTACTGTGTTATGGTCAGGACGCTGTAACAGTGTGATGTTACTGTGTTATGGTCAGGACGCTGTAACAGTGTGATGTTACTGTGTTATGGTCAGGACGCTGTAGCAGTATGTTTTACTGGGGCATGGATGGGATGCTGCGGGACCGCTTCATCACCAGCCGCACCTCCACATCCGGCAGGCTGTCCTGCGGAGTCTCGGCGCAGCCTTCATCAGCCGCAGCCATGTGCAGGTCAAAACGCAGCGACACAGACTTCTTGCGCAGCTTGGGGTTCCCCTTGAAGAAGGAGCCCTCCCATTTCTTGATCACCACATCAATATTCTTTCTCCTGTTGATAGACAATGGGAAAAGGTAAGCAGACCATTGCAGTGGAAACATTTTGTTATAGTTCTAAATCCTCACAAACACTCCAGCGGTGTTCTTGAGGCACTGGGTCTCAAGTTAAGCATAGGAATTCAATATTGAATAAATATAAGTACACTGTGGGAAATTCTGTAAATAATACTCAATGGGTAGCATGGCTATGCTAATTTAACTGGCTAAATTCCACAGTGGTCAATGGACTGTTTAATGGAAATGTTAAAGAAGGGTTTTGAGTTCCTCAGTGACACTTTTGAACCCCTTAGACTGTCTGCATTCTTAGAGTGTATATACAAATGAAAGCAATTACAATATATAGATAAAACATTTGAAACCCTGATGCGTAACAGTGAACATTAAACTGAGACACTATCACACTTTCCAGTGATAAATAAGGAATAGATTTGTCTTGATTAGTTCATATTTACATATAGTACAGCTGGTTTTATGACATTTTAAATGAAATAGCTGGAACATGCACAGTATCTTATGGTTCACTCTACATTAAGAGGTCCAGTTTGTACAAAGCAGTAACTCTTGAGAAAATTAAATGTGCAGTTTAAGGTTCCATGTGATGTGTGGGACAGAGGCTAAACGGAAGAGCTTCTTTCAGCAGTATATAAGCACATGGTTCTAAACAATGTCTGAAGTCAAACTACAGTTGATTTATTGATATCTGAATGATATCCTTCCAGCAATATGATATGAAACAGATACGGTGGAGGGAATGATGAGAGGAAGTGTACTAACTAAGCACATCTGTTTGTGCGGTCTATGAGGAAGGTGCTGTCAAAATATAGTTGTCACTGTCATACAGTATTAAAAATTATGACTTTCATATTCATGGATACTAATGTAAAAATGGTAATGCTCTTGGTATCATATATCCCATATGTATGGATTTTGTTGGTAAATGCTGTCTCTACAGTTTATGGATGGACAGAGTGGTGACTTCTTCCTCCTTGTAAAGTGTGAATGCAAAACCTAGTGTATGCCTTAGTGTAGCCTGTGCAATACAGTATGTTCAAATAGCATGCAAAGCCTAGTGTAGTCAATGCAGTATGTTTATATAGTATGCAAAGACTAGTGCAGCCTGTGCAGTATGTTCATATAGTATGCAAAGACAAGTTTAGTTTGTGCAGTATGTTCATATAGTATGCAAAGCCTAGTGTAGTCAATGCAGTATGTTTATATAGTATGCAAAGCCTAGCACAGTCTGAGCAGTGTTTTGTAAAGTGTATCTGCTTTTGTACTCACTCCACAGTTCCGTGTGCCTCTGCACTTTCCTGAACCACGTTTCCTTGCAGGATCTCCTCGGTCTTTACAGTGGCCATTGTCCCGTCCATCATCTCGGGCTCTGCTCGGAGGAAAGAGCTCATTCATTTCACTTACACCTTACAGCTATCAGAGAACTAACTCTTGTTGTGCTGAAAAACCCCGATAGCAGCAAGCCAGGGATACTTTTATTGCGTTATAGAAAAGTGCAGGTAATATTCAGTTTCGTCAGCACACCTGTGTTTGTGTAGGTTATACACTAGAAGTGTACCTCATTTTGATTAGTCAGACTGTGTAGAGAAGCCAAAAGTAAGAGGAACATTTTCTTCAAAATGTGTAAGGTTTTGGCTGACAAAATGAATGTTCTGTGTGAATCAATGCAAATCCATTAAAAAAGGAATATCTGCTTAGTGTGTGTTAACATTATTATTAGGTAACCAGGTGATAATGATGTTAGCCAGTTAGCAAGACCAAAAACCGAGAAGACAGTCAAAATTTCTCTTGGAAGTTTCACGTCAACAAAAACAATAAGAAGCGAGTATGCTAACACTCCGTTAGCCAGCTAAAACCTTATACTTTCCCACATGGCTTATATTGAGTATTAATTTGCTTTCCAGATCACTTCTCAGTGATGCAACTACATCACATACCTGGAGGTAAAGCTCAATGTCTTTAGTTGCCAGTTAGCAAAGCTATTAGCGGTGAAACAAGCACTACTCAGGGATGTCTTCATAGTCATGTCAGAATTCTGTGAGAAATGAAGTGTAAACGCTTTAGATGGATCTGTTTGTTTTTCAGAGACCTACATAATGTACCTACGTCCTCTTACGAATTTATCCTTTTCTGCAACCTGATATAAACAGCCACCAAATGCCTAAATAGAGCTGCATTACATTAGCTAGAATCTGCAAGGCCCCGAAGGTTAAAACAAGATAAGTCAAGCAGAATCAACAGATTCTGAATGTAGTAAGGATATGTACGATTATGACTGCCATGTCTCTGGATATCTCATACAGTTTAGGAAGCAGGCACGGGCCCTGTGGCTGGTAGCTGTGAGTCCCAGCTGAGCCATTACCGGCTATAGCTGGAGGTCGGCTTTGGCAAGATCACAAATGGCTCGGCCTCGTTGGAGAAAGATACAAATAAACCAATTAAGTTTCATCAGTCTGAACGGTCTCTGGTGGCCAGCTGGCCGTCTGCGGGCATATGCACATTCTGTGTACATCAGCTACATAGTCAGCAACCGATTGGGCATTTTCTGTGATGAGCTTTGATTGGGAAAAAATATGAAAGAGGGAAGGCGAGAAAAAATCTATTTACCTACTGTCAGATTAGGGCTGAATTCACTGAATTCATTATATGGCTTTTACTACGGACTATGCCTCACAATAGAGGAAATGTAGTTTTGCCTTGTAAGTCACTGTGGATAAGAACGTTTACCAAATGCCTTTAATGTAATGCAATGTAAAAGGTAGGTAGGAGTGGAAAATGGAGGGGACATTGGTCCCGTGTGTCACTGTGTGTGTGTGTGTGTGTGTGTGTGTGTGTGTGGGTGCATTCTCTCACCTGGCAGGATGACTAGGCTCTTCTGTTTCCGAAAGGGAGGGGGGCTTTTCTTAAGGCCGTTTTCAGAGGTGCGTTGCTCCGCCGTGGATTTAGGGGACATAAAGTTGTCATAGTGATTCATCATGCCTTGGTCCCTCAGCTCCCGTCCTGGATGTCTAAGGTTCACGTCTACAACGCTCACCCTAAGACTCAACAGATAACACCGTGTTTACTTTGACTGAGCCTCTAAAACGCACAGTGACTGACATGAAGCGGATCAGCGCTGAAGCACGCCGTGACTGAGGGATCAAGGTCGGCGGTGAACATTTGCGCTCCCTCACCTGCCCTCCTCTCGCTCCAGCAGCCGCCTGTAGGTGGCGATCTCGTGCTCCAGCCGCACCTTGGTGTTGAGGAGCTGGTGGTGCCGCTGCCGCTGGCTCTCGAGTCCGCTGCGCACCTCTCCGAGCTCTTCCTCCAGGCCGTGGATCTTCCTGCTCATGTCCTGCAGCTGCAACTCATACTGGAGCTGGGAATCGTGCAAGGAGGTCTCCAGACCCTTTTCCTACCGGGGAAAGGTCAGGAGAAACGTCATTAGAGCATCATGACCGTGTCAGTTGTGTTCAGTCCATTACTTTGTTGTGGAGGTGCTTTTATTTCTATTGAAATACACATTTGTTCCCTCACCTATTAGCTGTAGGATGATATTTTGTAACTAGACTCATTGTTCCTAGCATAGTAAAGGACTGAATGCTAATTAGACCTCAAATCATTTTGTGAGGAAGTAATTGAACACAGCAGTTCAATTCCACTAACAGAAATGGGGCATGTACCGCTAGTTTTGACAGAATGGAAATGTTGGTAATATTTTTTCTGTGGTTATTACAACATGAGAAAATGAAGCTCATGTAAGGAGGTCATTTCTTGGACCTGATTCGGTTTTTAAGCACAAACATCTCAGTGTGTTGGTGAAATGGACGGTGTCACAGTGACATTACCGCAGATACGTTATCCTGACCATCCGTCACAGATCTATCACTACCGCTAACATCCGCGCGCTGCCGTTTAAAAACGGCCCGACTCACCACCGCGTGCAGCGACTCGATCTCCATCTGCAGGCTGCGCCACTGTCTCTTGGCCTCGGTGAGCTCCGCCTGGGCCGCGTGCAGCATGTCCTCCTCCAGGCTGCCGGCGCGGGCGGCGAGCGGGGCCCCCCGGCCCCGGCGGGGCCCAGCCCCGGCCCCGGCCACCTCGTCCTGCAGCTGTGCAGCCACACATGACAGGGTCAGGGCACACTGTGGCACAGCGAGCGCCACACTGCCACTGAGGAGCAGAGACAGACACTCTGCCAAACCAGTGCACAACAGCGTCACGCCGAGCTCCGAGGCAAGGCAAGGACACCTCTGCTATAAACACTGAGGGTGTGATATGAACACACATAACCCACGCCCCTATGACACACTGATGCACTATGAAGAATCCACAGAGATACAGCCAAAATGTTACTCAGCTAAGATTCATGGACCTTCAGAGACAGAATACAGGTATGCGCTACGTAACGTCTGTTCTGGCAACGTCCGACCGCATGTACGTCCATGGCCCCATAAAGTTACAAAAGGGTTAAAAATCACAATCAGAGAATGAGACGTAGTGGACGTAACCTATTTAACCCATATATTACCTTGCCAGATACATTAGCTGAAATACAGTCTTGTATGTGTACAGTATCTTGGCTATTTAGTCAATACAGGTACACAACAGTATCCCATATAGCTTTGATAATATGGTATTCGCACCACGTCCAAATCACAAAATGTCTTATTTCACAGAATTTATCGTGGACGTTAAGCAAAGCATACCTGTATACAGACACTTGCAGATTCAAACTATAGTATCAGAATTCACTTTTCAGAAAGGACATATTAATATTCTGGCATACAGACATGATACCAATAACATTCTGATATGAATTTGAGACCTGGGAGAGGCCTGACAGTTCTGACCCAGATAGCATTCACTAGATGAAATTAAAAGTGGAGTTCTTTTCTGTGTACAATTAGCCCACTTGTCTGATACACACATTTTCCATTTCAGTGTGAGTAGATGAGCACACTATAGGGGTACTAATTCTGCAGAATATGCACATGTAGATTTGCGGTCACTTCCACAATATCTGGCAACCTTTGTAAGAATGAGGTAATAGGCTGCTCAACATTAACAAGAAACCAGTGAAGTGTTTACCCATGTTTGTTTGGAGAGAAGTTTAACGTGAGTTATCATTCTAATTTATAAAACATTGATAGAAATATTTTAGGTCCCTTTGTTGCAGAGGAATGAAATATTTAGAAAATGAGTTACTGGTCCACTTTTGAGCAGTGAAGTTTAGTTAAGAGTCACCCATCTACATCATCAGAGTTAAGGTGCTTCTCCTATGGGCGCTTTTCAGGTCTTAAATGCAACCTCTTGTATTTGAATGCGTGTCTATGTCATTTATAGCTGTCAAAGGGATTGATATGTTTTACTGTCACCTAGCGGGAGCTACATAATGGACTAAATTAGCGGATGGTTAGCGGTTACTAAAAAATAACGGTTCATTCTAGCTACTTTCCATTCCATAGACCGAATCCTACTCCAGAACACCCCCATTGCTATGGTGGTGAAAGCAGGAATGATGGCTATTGGTGACTTGGCCCTCTCAGATGCTCAACACCATCCACTAATTTTGTCAATTGTGTAAACCATGCCCTGCCTGAAAAAAACTGCAATCTCATTTAACAGTGAAGAACGACATAGAGATGCATTGAAAACAAGAGGTTGAAATTGAGGCCTAAAAGGCCCCTGCAAGGGGAGATTCTAGATGTCTGATAAGCTGGATGGCTTCTTCTTAATGCAAAACTTGCAGAGGAATTTGACCAAAAAATAATTTACTAAATATTAACTACCTTTGCAACAAAGGGTGCCAAAAATTCACACATCTCTTATAATATAAATTAAAAAAATAATTGTTGAAAATGAAACTTTTTCTCCTAAATAAATTCATTTGAAAGATGTATGGTTCTCTAAAATCTTAGAACATGGAGTACAGCACGTTTCATGTCTTTTGTTCATCTTGCATAGCCTGTTAGCTCATCTTTAGCCAGTAAGGGTGCCAGCAGTACTGGAGGTGACTGTACATGTACTCAGCATCAGAACACAGTGATCCTGGGGGTTCAGTAGGCAGCATATATCTTATGGGGTTGTCAAAGTGATGGGGAAATGAAGATGAGTGAAGAGGATGCTAAAGATTCAGAGGAATAGGGCAATATGGTAACAGTACACAGTCTGGCTCGGCATAACCCTGATATTTAAGATGGAATGAGTGGAAATAAAACCTTGTAACTCAGTTGATTTGAGAGAATTTTCCGGAGCCCATCGGGCAACCCCCTGCAGCACGGTGTCACCGCGCGCGGAGCCGGGACAGGGCGTGTCTGTCCTCGGCGGGCAGGACGGGGGACGGAGCGAGCTCGTTCCCGGGTGAGGCGGCCCAGCTGCTTACCTGGGTGAAGGCTGGTCCCGGCGGGCCCGGGCCCGGCTGGTTTTGGGCGACGAGGTGATCGTATTTCGTCCTGATCTGGTCGAGGAGCCGCGAGAGCTCCATCCCTCTGCCATCCTCCCCCTGTGCTGCCGACACTAGCACAGCATCGCATTGGCCGGCCGACTGCTGCAGAGCCTGCACTGCCTGCAGTGTGAGAGAGAGAGAGGGAGAGAGAGAGAGAGAGAGAAAGGGAGAACAGGGAGGGAGGGGGGAGAGCTCACAATGAGTAAGGAGGAGCAGAGAACACATTATGGTCTTCATCACTAATCTGAATTAACACTGAATTACTAAACAACCAGTGAAAGGGTGGCAGGAAACCACCCACACCTTTCCCCAGAGCCAGTATCTGAGTCGCCAGAGGACACATATATGCTTATTTTAAAGGCATTCCAGCCATTTTAAAATGATCTATTCATAACAACAGAACACAACACGACGTGTTGTTTCTTGCATTCAAAGTCATCAATAAATAATTAAAACACAGGTTTGTTTTAAGTTAAAATTTCACTCAGAAAGATCCCCCAAACCAAGGGAAGCCTATCTGAGAAGGATAGTAAGTGCACAACCCCCCACCCCCACGCCCCCCCAATCAAAGAAATGAGGAAAAACACAACAAAATAATGGTATTGTTCAGCACAGTCAACACTGAATAATAGGCTACACATTTCTATTGGAAAAATAATTTGCTGAGTAGAGCCCTCTATTGACAGGGAGAGTATTCCACCTCTCCCATTGTATTCCAACAGCATTCTCTCATGAGACCAATGATACCCTCTTTGACTAATGTGGTTTGACAGAAGGAGCAGAGCATTCTCTCTATCCACAGAGGATGCTATCTGATACCTGCTTTTATTACTATTCCAAGGCTACTTTAGCCATTTAGCTTGCAATGTAATGTGATAAGGTAGCATTTATGTGGATAAAGGAAAAAGCTATCCATTCACTTAATTATCATAGTATAAATGAATGTTATATTTCTGAAAATGTATAGCAAAACACTAAATTAAAAGGACTATTGTCACCCGACATTGCAGTAAAGTTGAGATATAATTGTTCGGTTAACATTCAGTCATTAATGTTAAAAAACTATGTAAAAATTTTTGAGAAATAATAAAAATAATTTAAAAGTTAGCATTTTTTGTCAAAAAACACTTATGAAAAATAATACATCAGTTTTTATGAGAATGGTAGCTCTCTGCTAGCTAAATTATGAACTAGTACAGAATATTGTGAAATGGCCAAGATATTTAATGTGTAAATTCTTCAAAATTAATGGAAGCCTTGACATACAATAAAACACATAATATTGTAATATGAACTTATCAGGGGCTCAAATTTCTTTCTGTTAAGTACTCACCCATCATTCAAATCCAAAATTAGTAGAGGTATTACCACAGAGTGCTCAAGTAAAGACATGACACAGTGCCTAATACTCTACACTATAGGTAAATTAGGAGCTTAGACAGTTCTCATCTTGTATTTTTACATTCCAGTGAAGGTAGAGCTAAATAATTTCAAAAAGCGTTTGCCCATAGCTATGCATTCATATGTGAAATTAAGGATATTTTTACATGTTTTACATAATCATAATTTGCCTTTATATTCATGCAGATGTATCCTGTAATGGATACAACGCAGTGCCCATGCGCTCCTACCTGATGGTGCTCCTGCGTTATCTGCTCCAGCTCCTCCTGGCCCCTGTGGAGCTCGGCCTGCAGCCGCACGCCCCTGTGCTCCTCTCTGCTCCTCTGTCCCCTCAGGAGCACCAGCTCCTGCTCCAGGTGTCGCCTCCTCCTCTCCTCCGCCTCGCACCTGGGTGAGAAACATTCAGCATGCCTCACTGGTGTTCCGTTCATCTCCTTCACTTCCTTCCAGTTTCGGTTACTGTGCTGTTGCTACATGAAAGTGAACTGCTCAGGTTTCTGGTAGCCTATTACGAATCTGGAAGATCCACAAATAGGTCTAACTTTTGGCAAAAACCAAGTTTGTACCACTTATGAATACTTAAGTGTTCAGTATCAACCAGATTTGGGAAAGTCTTTCCACTAATAAACACACATTATTGTCCAATAAAGAAACACCCTTACCTTAAAATACATTCAAATACAGGTCAGGGAAGAGACATCCTTACCTTAAAATACACTCACATGTAGGTCAGGAAAGACAGATCCTTAAAATACATTCACACACACACACTAAATACAGGTCATTACCTCAAAATACATTTACACAGACAGAGAGATCCTTACCTTGCGATATATTAACCCATTCAGACATTCATGCTTTCATACACGCGTTAAGAGTGATGATGCTTCAGAGACTCACCTGGCCTTCATGTGGGCTGCCTCTGATTGGATACAGTCACACTGAAGACCCAGCTGGGCATTCTCCATTAGCGACCTGCTGACCTGCAATGTCAACATCGTGCCAGGTTTGTGGTTAACAAAAGCTTGTTACATTACGTTTCAGGAAAAGCACTGTTATCCTATTATTACCATATATTCATTTTACAATATTAATAAAAAAAACATTCACAGTGCATACCAATTGAGTTTAGAGTATTATGTACACTTATGAGTGTGGTCTACATGATTACTAATGAATTTCAAAGCCGCATGACAGTATTTCATGTGTGAAGACAATGAATGTTTATGTGAGATTTCATCAGTGCCAACAGCTTACTGGGCTGTGTCTGTGTGCTGGACTGCTTTCTCTTTATAAACGCAATGATTTGACTGCGATCTGATAACAGTGTTTGTGGTTTGACAGTAAATATATTTATAGAGGAGAGGTGAAGGTCTGTGATGACATAGTCTACCGCACTGTTACCAAGAGCTCAACTGTATGCATAGCTACCCTAAAGAGGCCCTTCGGACATGTATTATGTACAGACCGAGGCTTTGGGAGCTATTTTTATTAAACAAATAATTGTCTTGTCACTATTGCTGGACTTGTCTGCGTTGTGCTGTAACCGGGTTGGGGGAGGGGAGGAGAGAGGGTGGTGGTGTTTTTGTTTCAGTTTGATTGTACAGAAAATTGTACTTGTCGCCACAAGAGGCCACCAGAGTGCAAAACTCTCCCTCTGAACTTAAATTTAAGAGTGAATCTAATGTTTTGATGACATCACTGATTATTTTAGTGGAGTATAAAATTAATTAGGTAACATAACTACAAAATGTTCAATCTAGTGAAAAAAAGAGAATCATGGGAACTGGGAATTCTTTGCCCTGTGAAATGTATGAGGCTGGATGGCTCCTGGCGTCACATTCAGTGTTTAGCTTTCTCAGTGTGCTCTTGACTCAGGAGACACAAGCTTATAAACTCGCCTCAGGATACATGGGAATGCATAAATCATTTTTATTGTTACTGAATTTCCTGAGAGCACTCGACAAGCATTCGCTTCTGCAGCACATTCACACAACAGCACAACAGATTCACCCTTTCCCAATATACTACTGTCCTTATCATCATTATTTATTACAGTTAACCAAACCTGCTCGCCTTGACCAGGCCGAGACCAAATCAAATACACCTTTTTCAAACTGTATTTCTCTTTCTGCAGCGCAGCCAAAAAGCCCATTTGCATGAATAACCCTTACCTTAGCGCGGAGATCCTCCACAAGAGTCCAGTGCCCGTGCTGTGGTGCGTCCCTGCTCCATTTCGCTATCTGTTCCTGCAGCTTTGCATTGGCCTCCTGCAGACTCCTCACATGCTCCAGGAAGTCCTTCAGTCTGACACCGAGGTCCCTCCGTCTGCCCTCAGAATCCAGCCCAACCAACGCGCCGCCATGGGACAGCATCTCCATGGACTAGCTGGGGGCGCGAATTTTATATGAGAGCTAGCTAGGCTCGTGGCTCCCCTGTGCGTGCACAACAGAGAAGGAAATGTCCACGCTCACAAACCAAATGTAGCATGTAGCAGCTTTTTATTGCATCACTCTTTTGTTTAACATATTTTGACTTCCCACCCCTTAGCCAAACATTGCTAATGTTGAACTTTGCCTCATGAAACTTTAGTAAGGTAATCCTTTTTGAATCTTACTGCTGCAGTGTCCTGCAGAATTTATTTATTGGGAGGGATGGGGGGTAAGGGAAGCTGCATGAAATGGAATTCTACATGCTCTGGATGAGTGAAAGTTTACTGAAAGTGTTCCACTCCTTTCTTGTCATCACTTCATTTTTATATTGGCTACTCCCATCTTGGAGCTTTCAACAGTCAAACTAACAGCAGGCGATCACCTTGCCAAGACACACAACTTTCACACACGTGAATTCATACGTATAAAATTCTTTGTTGCATTTAAATGCTTTTTAAAGTTCCCTGGCTTGCCTTTGTCCTTGGGAGCTGGCTAGAAAGGGATGGCGCTGGCTCCGACTCTAAGGCTCAGCTGATGCTGTCACTGGTTCTGGTTCTGGTTCTTCAATTCCTCTCTCTCTCTCTCTCTCTCTCTCTCTCTCTCTCTCTCACTTTCTCTCTCTCTTTCTTTCTCATCTATCGCCTTGCTTTCCCTTGCCATGTTGCTTTGGGATGCTGTGAGTTAAAAGCTGCTCCATTCTTCATGTTTACTTTGAGCCGCAGTTTATTTTTGAGGGAGTGAGGGGGTGGGGCAATCACCAGTGCCATCAGCCAATCAGGACTGTGATTCATTTATATGAGGGCATGAATATGTCACACCCATTCGAACATCCTGTTCATTTAAAAACACTCTGCGACACTACATTTCAAAACATTTCACCACACTGGACTGCTCCCAGTAGTAGGACATTAGTAGGATGTCTAAGTTGGACACACATACCAATGTACTCTTACATGTAAAACAGAAAATATCCAGTTTACAAATCAACTTTTATACCGACATAAGACAAAATCAACCCATGTTAGTAAAAGACCAAAAAACATTTAGCAACCTATCACTATTGATGTGTGTGCTGGAATTTAGGCTTCACCAACAAATACATTACTTAGCTAGATTAACCTAAATTATACATGACCTCAAAAAATTATGAAAGAAAAGAACTGATCACAAGAAAAGAAAAGGGCAACCTGTAGTTTAGTGGTTAAGGTACATGAGTGGGACTCCTGAGGTTGGTGGTTCAAGCCCCAGTCCAGCTACAGCAGTGACTGCTGGGCCTTTAAACAAAGGGGATTGGCCCCTGGTTAGCCACATCAACTGTCAATCACTTTGGATAAAGGCCTCAGCTAAATGACCTTTTAAACACACAGGAAGCTGCTGCTGTAGGAATGCAACATGATAGCATTTAGGCCAGTATTTACCCTGGTAATCCTGACCTTCCATCTGCTATATGGCATCTGCACTGCCCCATAGCCTGGTCATTCTGACCTTCCATTTTCCATTCCTGGTCTCCATCGAGGCAAGCCACTTCCTGTACACTGAGCCTTTTCTTTGGGATCTTTGTTGAATGACATCAAGCTGTACGACCGATATGCTGTTAGCCTCCTGCTAAGCCTGGGCTTCTGACTGGTGCAGCTTCTCTTGCTATTCAAAACTTGTGGCCTATAGCATGGTCCTGTATTAAGACCCCTTTGACACCCCCTAGCAGTCTTGTAGATAGTCCCAGTGAACAGAGGGTACATTCCTGAAAATGTCAATGCTACTGCTTTGGAAAACTACACATTTTTTAGTGCTAGTACTCAAAATCACCACAGGATGGCGCCACATATAAGCATAAAGTGTATTACGCACTGTTGGTGCATCCAGGCAGGGAATGCAGAATACAGAAGTGATGAATATATCTGCACAAATGCTGACGTTCACATGATAAAATCGGTGGGTAACAGTACTGTGAAAGTAATGATTGATACAGGTGTGTTCTATCATTAATGAGCTTTCCTTTCAGATGCAGAAATACAAACCCAAACTAATCCTGAATTAGCATCGCTACCTGTGTCTCATGCACACCATTACCTACTATTGGATAATTCACTGAACTGGTTGAGTATGTAAATATAGGCTTAAAGCTGTAAGTTTCTATATGCTAAAAGAGAGATGTGACATTTTATCCAGCTAAAGTGCTGACTTGCAACTTGGTCTGGTCCTTATTGTGATGTTAGCTGTTCACCTATCTCCTCCACTTCAGACACTGCGGACACCTCACTACTGAAAATACTTAACTATCCTGAAGGGTGGATACACTGGAAGACTTTCAAGTCAACTGACATCCCCCTACACATGAGAAAACATACTGAGGCTAAACTGAAGTGACTCAAAGACCCTTTGACATCGTCATGACATTTTCCGATAAAAGACATGTGCATCTGTATGGACTTGCACCTCCCAGATGAGGCTACTGAAAGTCAGACACCTTAAAGCTACCTACAGATGACATGGTACAAGCCCTGATGAGTGGAGCCAAGTTCCTCTCAAAACCTGGCTTGAACTGCCAGTTTCAGCAGCTACACCCAGGGCTATCCTCTTAGAAAATCATTACCATATCCACTTATGTAGAACTGTGAGTCCTACCCTAGTCTAGGCATGTCTCTAGCAACATCTCAGCCACAGGTCTCTGGTGAAGACTCTGCCCTCTACAGGTCAGAATGGGGGGTGCAATCAAAAAAACAAGGAATTTTGTGAGAAATAATTTAACTTGTTATGCAATCGATTGCATGATTGCAGATTGCAGATTTTTGGAAAACAGAAAGTTCTACTTGGGGTGGGTAATGATGCATTGCAAGTAACATAAATGTGTAAATGAGCTCTTTGTGGGCTGTACTTGTTTACACTTATTCAAGTATTTAGAGTAGCTTTGTTATTTGTTTCATTTCACCATTTTTTTCCATTACACGTATGTTCCCTCAGTGGATGTCTGATGATAGGGGTGATCTCCAGCTGAGGACAGATCTGTGCATTTTTTAAAGGGGAGGAGACCCAGAACAATGTGGATGTGTAGGGTACAGTTTGTCCGTCATGCATTTTAACAGATCCCTTATATCTGTACTGTTCTGTATCATTTCTGTTAGCTATCGCTAGTTATGTCTGATGGAATGCAGGGTTTCAAAGTGACCCGCCTTTATGAGACTGTCTGCCACCTTCATGAAAATATGAAAAATATCTGACCCAAAATGCCTGCAGGGTTCCTCGCAGTGAGAAACAGTACTGCAACCACATTTTATTACATAGATACTTGGCAATTGAGCCCAATCTTGTACATAAAACCCATCTGCAGACAAGAAGACTCCTTGTGTGTATCAGTTGTTTTGGAACACATTGCCAACAGTAGGCCACGTTCAGCAGGCTTATTAGCACTTAGCATGTGTAACAAACAGTCAAGTCAAGGATATCACTCAATCCTAGGATACCACTGTCTAGATAGCTGCATAACAGCTAAAATTTGCTTGCTAGCAATCTATTTAGAAAGGAAAAGTTTGTGTAATTATAAATTTTCTGCCATTATTACTTTACGACTATACAACACTAGTTAATGTGTTCATTTTCAGCTGCCGTCGCAGGCAAGAACAACACTGTTTTTAGCAAGAGATACTTAAGAATAGAAGAGAGAGTCAAGAGTTAAAAATTAACCAGCTACAATAGCCTTTTTCATCAAGCCCCCCCAGAAAAACCCCAGGATGATCAGTGTTGCCTCTTGAATTATGGTTCCATACTTTATTAAATATGATCTGAAAAGGAATTTAAACGTTTCTAATCATTGCTTGTGCAGTTGTTTGTTCTGTTACTTTTTCACTCTACGGAAGTAGTTTTCTCAAAGGGTAAATTTTATTTATACGTAAGTATAATTTTGAATGACTAACTACTCTCTGAAGTACAATTTTTCTGAACTTGACAGACCATTAGTTCCACCTATGTCTTTCTATTTTTGCTTTGTAAGTTGCTCTGGATAAGACTGTCTCCTAAATACCTGTAATGTAATGCTGAAAAACAAGTTAAAATATCAAAGCGATAAGTTGCTTTTATTTCCTTCATCAGGCCATATTTATTACGGCATGCAGAAAGTTAACTTACATTTCATTAAACGTTTTATTTCCTAGCCTCGCCATTAGCGGCCATTGCTGGAGATTTGCATCAGCCATGCCTTACTGGTCAGGGTGTAAGCAAGTTTGTTAGTCTGATCGTTCTCTAGCGACCACTCTGATGACATAGGCAGTGTGTGATTAGTGGTGCACCTGTAGTACGGAAAGAAACGAGAGCCAGTTGCCCAAGGCATCCTCCTCCTGAGTTGACAGGAGCAAAAAAAAGTTTAGCCAAGTTCAAGGTGGGGAAAAAAAGGGAAAAAAATCCCTCCCCACCTAAAAATTTAATAATTAGTGCTATTTTTGCTATATTTTTATATTTTTGCTTTCATACAGGTGATTTTTTGAGATTATTAAGGAATAATAGCAGGTGGAGTTCCCGCAGACCTTGCGACTGCTCTTTTGCCGTAATCAACAGCTTAATTCTGTTATGCATTTGTATATTGTAAACAATTTATTTTTTACTCATGAGGAAAGAAACTACAACATAACTGCCCAATTTAAGGCTTATGTGTCCATTATAGTTCATGAATTATCAGACTGTGTTTAATGAACGTTATTATGTGATACAAGCCCTGATGAGTGGAGCCAAGTTCCTCTCAAACCTGAGTTTGAACTGTCAGATTCAGCAGCTACACCCAGGGCTATCCGCTCAGAAAATCATTACCATTTGCACTATGTAGACATGTGATGTGAGTCCTACCCTTGTCCAGACTTGTCTCTGGCAGCTCCTCAGAAACAGATTACTGGGAGACTCCGCCCTCTGCTGCTCAGAATGGGGGGGGGGGATGCAATCAATAAGGAAATTTAGTTGAATTAGTTTCTCTAGTTTGACGATAAATTACCTGAACACGGATTGGAAAAAGAGGGTTGTAACTTCTAAATGTTCCTGTCACTCTGGATAAGTTACAGGGGTCAGAGCAATAACTTACTTTTTTTTTTCCCTTTTCATAATGGTTATAACATTTCTATCAGCATGAAAGAAAAGCAAACCTATATTTCTTTATACAATTGATCGTTTTCAATTTCAGTGTTCGTTTTTTTAAAAACGTTTTTTTTCTGAGATATGATAGTAATGAAGCAGGCTGAGCTATCACCAAAGTTTGAGATCGTTATCTCGCACTAAGACTAAGTATTTCTATCAATCATTTAACTCTGTTATAAATAATTTTCTGAGTTATCGTTTCCACTTGGAGAAAGAAAATAGCAACACAACTGCCCAATTTACTGTATATGCATCATTTTAGCTCACAGAGGAAAAAACACTGTTTCATCCATTATGTTCAATGTATATTGGTGGGGGCTTGGGGCCCATCAGTAACAACGATATGTATAGTGTCCCATTATACGCTAATAATGGGACACTATTATTAACGTTTGAACACTCCTGAGTTGGGTCATAAACCCAGTTTCATAGCTAGCTAGCTCACCCGTTTAGGAAATGCTTAATGTTAGTCTTTTGGATATTTTATCCAACATTTAGTTGGATAAAATATAGTGATTGTCTTTCGCTAACTTGTATAACTTATATTGCACCTGTATTTAAATGTAACCATCATATTCTGGCTAGTTACTGTCTTACATACTAATGTTCCCATAAAGCATAATCACATGCCTGTCGACCAACTAGTCCTACATTAAGCTACGGGCTGTTACTAATTCATCTCTTAACAGCCTCCATCTCTGAGTGATAATCCAATGGAGCAAGGAACAGGCATATGAATAGTGTACATATATAAAATCAGTTTATTAATTTCTGTAAAATATAAAAATCATAGTTAAAACTTCAGTTATTATTATTAATTAATATTAATTATTAATCATTAATATTATTATTGCCAGAAGAGTTTATTTGTGACATGCTCCTTAAAGTGGCGTATTTTTACACTGGTGTCAAGCTAACTCGGATTCTGAGGTTCTCTGTATATTACTGAATGCAGTCATAATGCTCCAGGTGGAATCATACTCAGTATGGTATAATTATGGATGTGCTCTGAAAGCAAATGACATAACCAGATCGCATTCATTGATACTGCTCCCATTCAAATATTATTTTAAGAACAAAATCTCATGGCATGGCCCAACTCCAAGCAGTAAAGAATTCCATTGTCAGGCTGTTATACAGGAGGATACACAGGAGATAACATATTATTACCCACAATTTTAGCTACCTGGCACTGATTTTTAAGCCACATTCAGGACTTCTTAAAAATGTTATGCTTTATGAAGCTTTGTACGGTATAGCACCTCAAAGTGTGACTGAGGTTTTGGCGTCTTACCAAACCAATCATCCTCTTACGTGATCAGGTAAATCCTATTCGCATTTTTTAATAGCTTTTATGTCCATCAATTTCTTTTCTTTTATTAATCCCTTTTGTGTTATTATTTTTTATCTGTAATTTCTTATGGTAATTTATTGTCTGTTCAGTTTTGACTAGTTGTACTGTATGGTTTAAAAGGAGCTAAATAAATTAATAATGAAAATGAAAGCAGCCCAGCGCTTTCAAAATGTGTCCTAAACAACATACAACAAGCATCTGTGTATCGTTTTATTTTTTAAGTCAAAATGAGTTTTAATACAGCCACGTAACTTTATTTGTTGAATCTAGCCTGACAGTTTTATAAAATTCATTTGAAATATAGCCAGTGATGAAAAGATGTCAAAATTAGCCAGTTTCTTGTTTGCTACACCCACCACATGCTAACAATGCTAACAGCACGATGATTATCTATGCAGAAGCACTTAAACACTTTGCTTATAAAGGTCTTAAACAAATACCGGTCTGTAGGTCATTTTCAGTGTATGACAGGGATGTGATTCATGAAAAATATTTGTGATTTAGGTGAACTTTCCCTTTAATCCCACTCTGTTGAAGATTTCTGAGAAGCATTCTTGGTGTGGTTGAAGGTGCAGCAAGGTGTGACTGCCACCCGCTGAAGATCATGAACTGCAGTGACATTTAGTCATTCCATGTCTAGACTCGCACACAAAAAGCAAACAATAAGGAAGGAGATATCTCTTACCGTCTCACGGATGGCCCTGTCCAGAGAGGTGGGAGGGAGGCGTAATGTGGCAGTGAGAGGCGTCTGTCCTTCCCCACCCAAGCACAGCCCCAATTTGGGTAATGTTGGACTAAATGGATTCTCACACTAGCTGCAGGGGTGGAATGTGGCTCGACCTGCTTCTGGTCTGGGTCCCTACCTGTCTCCAACTTTCCACTGTTTCCCATCACGAGTTGTCATGAAATGAAGTGTCAGAAAGTCGTACTGGTAAAACACTCAGCAGACTTTTGGAAATATGAATGTCCTGTATTCAATCAGTCCTCAGCCCCCATTCTTAGTTTTCTTTTAATCTTCATTTCCTTTTTGTATGTATATTATTATAATTGACTAAAAGATGTGGTTTTTGCAAAAACCAGTACTACAGGCTAGTGAACTTCAGTTAGTATGTTCATAAAATATGATGTAGAATCTGGTAGTTCTGAGGTGGTTTTCAACTAGGCCTCATACACTAGTAATGACAGTCTTAAAGCATGACTCCACAAGCCAGTCTTGTCTATGGTCATGCTTTTATCCAAAGTGATTCACAGTTGACTAGACTAACAAGGGACCAATCAGATCTTAGTGTGGCTACACTGGAGCTCGAACCACCAACTCACTGGGTCCCAGCCAAGGACCACTGCCTCCAGGTTTGCTAGCTCGTTCTTTCATTCATTTAGGAATGTATCAGGGTTTATTTGTAATTTTTCGAAGGAGGAAACCAGATGAAAAAAATACTAAATTAAAATCTTCTTATAAAACCAAAGCAGGTTTCTATGAAAAAATCACATGTAATTCCCCATTGTAGGGTTTCCCAAACAAAATAAATTAAATTGCACTCAGACATGAACAATTCCAGTGAAGCTGAGTTTTCCCCAATGTGCCAGCTCATTGCTGCAAATTATACATTTTTGTTTGCAGAGAAACATATGACTGAATTGCACTGAAGTTTGTCATGACATGACGTCTTTTCTTGGTCTCTTTCCAAACTATGATTCATCTTAGAATAAAGCAGTAATGCGTTGTTTAATTCATTTTAATCCATAGGATTTAGCATGGCCAACTGTCTCCAAAGACAGCACCTCTCTGCAAGGCAGACCACTAATAAATTTGAGGTGGATTTGTTTGGGGGTTGTTTACTGCTGCTATGACAACACTTTCCCAGTTTTGTTGCTCTTTCCCTCTTTAGTCGTTGATATCATTGTGACATCATACCTTTATTAACCAGTTTTTACTTTTCGTTCTAGCCTTTATTCCATTAATCTATATGGGCGGAAGACTGAAACAGAAACGTTATTATACTGTTACTATCCAGAATGAGACAAATTGAAAAATATTATGTCAGTTCCTGGCCCCTCCCTCAACCTGGGGGGCCAACAGAAATTTGAACAGCAGAGGCTATGCAAAAAGGCAGGCTCTCTTGTGGAGGATCTCAAATAAACCCAGGTGTGAGCGACAGGTGTTAGCTTAGGCTTACTCTTAGAGCACAGCCCTGAAGGTTGAGAGAGAACCTATTGGGGGACAATGGCTTTGTGTATTTTTGTTTTTGGCTGTGACTTTGAGTGGGGGATCAGAGACTTAAAACCTACCACAGCAGAACCTCAGAATTTGTCATTTAGACACAGGTGAACAGCCAGTGAACAGATAGTCAGCCATACATGATATGAACTCAGAAGCAGTGTTTTAATTATACCTTATCAATTAAAAGTGTTGGTGGTCTAGGATTAATGCATTCATATTGACCATAAAGCAATTACATTTCATTTCAATATCACCAATGATTCATAACAAAAAGATTAAAAAAAGGATTAGTCAGCAGTATGAAAAAAAAATCCTGACAAAGCAGGACATTGAATCGCTTACGGTAGCCCTGTTTTTATCTGATCATGTTCAAAGTTGGATCACATGTTTTTGTGACACTGTAATTCAGTTGACAATGTGAAGAAATGACTGTGCTAAGAGTGTAAAGCATGCATGGGCATGCATTTTCATGTATCGGCTTTCCAAGCATCACTAATTGACAGCTAAATTAAGCAGTGAAAGTATTTCATTAAACATGATGTGTCCTTGAATGCCCCACTGATGTCAGATATCAACTCCCAATGATCAGCTGGCAATCGTCCTTTTCATAAACCTGATATCTGTAACATACTTTTTTTTGTCTAATTACTTGGCTCACTTCCACTTTTAAAACTTTGGCTTCACACATTGAGAAGATGGTTGCATATTAAGTTTACTTGTTTACAGTGCATAAAACTATCTGAACCATGGTGTCGGTGCTGAAAATTTAATGGGTGTACACCCACTAATGATGCGGTAATCAGCATTCAAAAATGATTGCAAACTTTATTGCATAAAAATGGCCATAAATGAGGGGGAACTTAAAGTGATGATTTTTCTCTTCACACACAAAGTAGTAACTACAGAAATCAGAAAAAAATGGGAGGGTGCTTTGGTTGATTTCTCACTGAATGACCATGAGAAATGTTACAACTATGTAGTGTGTGAATGAATGTAGGTAGACAATAGACTTATATGTGTATATGCTTAGGGACTTTGGAGGGCAGCCGTAGGCTCATGTGGTGGAAGGGAGGTAGGGGGGTGTTTTTATGACCAGGTTTTTAGTCCCCCTTTTTAGTCACCTTCTCCATAGGCTCGTTCAGCCTTTTGGCTTCACCCACCTTCATACTGCTGCCCCACAACACCTCTGCGTGTATCAGCACACTGGCCATGGCTGACTGGTGCAAACACGTCCTGCAAGGACTTGAGCTGCCTCAGGAAATACAGCCCTGGGCCTTCTGTGTTACGAGTCCAAGTTTTCTGTGTCATAGTCCAGTCCGGCTTTTCTGTGTTGCAGTCAAGTCCAGTTTATTGTCCAGGTGAACCCCAGGTACTTATAGATCTGGACCACCATCATCTCCTCTCTCTGGGTGGAGACTGGCAACAGGGCAATCGCGAGGCTGAATTTATGCCACAAACATCCACGAGGGTGGAGCTTTTCTCACAGGTCTTCCCAGCATTTGTATGGTTCCTCACGAAAAGCCCACAGGGGCAGTCAAGCAGTGAACAATTCCTGGTATGAGAGACCCCAAACCTTTGGGGAAAGAGCCGGCAGTGGGCTGAAAGGTATGGAAAAACCCTGCGAGACTTTTATGTAAAGACAAAGAGGAAGGTGAAAGGAAGACAAATTCCAGGTGGAGAAGCATATTCCCAAGATTTAGTGCAGCTGAGCTGGCTGTTTTTATTTGGTAAACACAGAGATACAGGTTGAAATTCCCCATCAGATTACGAACTAATAGAAACTAAATTGTTTGTTTAAAGACTCTGCAGGCTACATCTTACTACAGCAAGCTGGTTTTCACTCAACCCGCTAACGTGATCATTGCACCAACAAGATACACCCATTTATGATAATTTATACATGTGACCACCACTGATACATCCCACTATAGCAGAGTCATCAAAAACGTCTGTAGGTGGCAGGTATCTACCGGAAGTCCAAGATGTAGAGAGTGAAAAGAAGGAGAGCCAGAAATGGGTGAAAATTGGGGTCAAAATTATTAGCTGCATAGATCACCCACTACTTGCAGGTCATTAGTCTGTTTATAGCCAGGTAATTAGGGGGGCTAAACACTCAAAGCCATACCTAAGCTGACAATTTGTCTATCTACACTTCCCAGATGTCCTTGCTCTTGAGGTGAGGTTGCGTCACTGTAGGATGTCTGAAATCAATGTCAAATGAAAAAAAGGGCAAATTTTTATTTATGTGGATCGCTACAGAAATACCTTTTAATTGTACCCATTATTTAGAGTTGCAGCGCTGAGGCACTTGTCAAGTTTCCATCACTTTCTACTGAACATTTTGGGATTTATATAAAATTTTTTCATGAAAAGCCAAACTCATGTGCAAGATCATTGGTGTACTGAAGCCACATTTTTTGTATAATTTTGTTTATGCATGTAAATCAGTCAATCTGTTATGGACAAATGGATTTTGAAGGATCTTAAAATATTTGAAAGGGTGAGGGAAATCCATCAGGATCTGTGAGCTTGGGAATCTGAGGACAGGAGTTGTGAGACTGTGTCTTTAGAAGAGGGGTACATCAAACAAATTTGAATTTCCTGGTATAGCGACACCATGTAGCCAAGCACTTTTTATCAAAAACAAGGAAGCTATTTATCTAGCTATCTTTATCAACCATCGCATCTGAAATTCCTTCATAAAGGTATTTGCCCAAACTTTTCACATTTTCAGACTGAGACAAAAAAAATGAACAAAATTTGGTTTTTTTTTCATTTGTTTGGTGTGTGAAGAAATAAAACATCATGCCATTTACAGGGATGGAAGAGTTGTTGCTCTTCTCAGTTGACTCAACCCAAATTTAAAGGGATAATTAGGGTCGGTAGTCTGACTACTATGGTAAACAACCATGCCTGATTTGGGAGAGTGCTACCCAGTATACAGTAAATCTGACTAAATTTAGCCACTACAGAGAAATTCTCTGCAAACAGGATGAAGAAGCACATTAAGACTTGATCAAAATAAAGTCCTGAGCACCTCTGAAATTGCAAAGTGATTTCTCTGTGGCTCGGCATAACTACAGTCAGAGCTATACTGTCAAAATGGAGGAAGATTAGGACCATAGTGAATCTATAAAAATAAAATCTCAAAGCAAGTCATGAAATAGTTTGCGATCTTCAGTGAAGAGATAAATCAAAAATGGAACTCTGTAAGTGACATAGGCCCAAGTATTTATTTCCTTCTCCTTATTATTATCATGTTGATTAATGTTGTTTTGAAAGTACTTATTGAAAGTCAGTAAAACCAGGTGTTCTGCGTTAACCTTTCTCCTCAATGTCAAGCATGTATCACTTATCTTGTTATTCTAAGTTCTTCTCAGGCGCCATCATCTATGAACATGTGCATCTGCTCACGCCCAGTTATGTAAATGGTGCTGAGTAAACATACGTAAGTCTATAGGTTCAGAATAGGCCTAGACCACGTCCAGACCTAAATGGTACTATAATGTTGTAGCAGAGCCTGAAACGGTCAGTTAATGACTGAAAACCCTCAAAGGTGACTGAGCTGGGGCAGTTTTGCATGGAGGACTGGGCCGAAATCCCTCCATGGCACTGTGAGAGTTGGTGTAGAAACTCCACTCAGCAGTAGCCTCCCCAGTCACCAGGTCTCAATCAAACAGAGAATGTGTGGGATGAGACAGAATGAGCAATTCAGACTGCAGATCCTCCGTCAGCCAAGTTTCAAAAACTGTGGAGCACTCCCAGGTCAACATTTGCCTAAATCCCTGTTCTAAACTTCCCACGCCTCCATGCCCTTCCACATACATACAGTGATTTAAATATGCAAAAGACAGAGAAGGCAAAGAATGAGTGCAATTCAAAGTTTGAATTTTCTTTCTGATAAAAATACTATTACTGTAACACACAATGCAAAAAGACATTTTTTTCAATTACAGACCCTTTCCTGTTAAAATAACCATTTTTCAGTGATTCAGCCATTAGGATATTACATTTCTGGTAATTCAACATTGTGTTATAATATCAGTGTTAGAAGTCAGGTGTTCAGGTTTTGCATATAATTTTCAGCAATTGTTTTCTTGCTTGCCAACAAATCTCGCAAAAAAAGCTTTTTTGGCAGTCCAAACCATAAACATCATCTATAAAAAAGAACCAGCCATCAAAGGATGGAGCCAAGACATTCCCCTAATCTTATTCCAATATGGTAATGAATCGCAGGCTACAACAGATACCCGCTAATAGCAAGGTAATGCATTCGGCTAAACAGTTGAGGCAGACAACAAACTGGATAGCTTCCCAAATTACAATGTATTGGTGACCACTACATATAGCTAGTTTATTAGATGCTGTAGCCCAGTAATGGAGAAGATATTCTGGTTTTCTGTAAGCAAGTTTCCAATTCCTAAAGTCACACTAGTGCTGTAAGTATCTTTCAACTTTTAGCCCAGCAAGAGAACAATCATAGCAAGAGAACAATACTGAGTGCAATCCTTGCTAATTTGGGTGAATGACAGAATCTTACAAAGACATTATTTTTGCAGAATTATTCAGACACGGCTATGAGCTGGAGAAGCCAAACAATAAATTAAATTAAACTAGCAGCAGGATTAACTGTCATGTAGTTAGCTGACAACTGGAGAAGTACTTCCAATCTTCCACTCTAAAAAATGAAATAAATTACAAAATGTAAGTTCAAATGGCAAAAGGAACTAATATATGTGCTTATATGTCAGTTAAACTTAAAAAGATGTTAACCAATAATAATGATTGAGCATGATGAATTATACTGATGTGGTTTTTTAATCAATGAAAGTGTGGTTGTGTTCTGTAATAACTGTTGGCTCTTTGCATTAAAATTTGAAATTAATAAGTCGTAATTAAAATTACGCTTCTAGGTTTGTACCCCGTTCAAATTTATTTATGGGTGTTTTTGTATCGCTGAGGTTCTAGTCCAACAATAGCAGGAGGAGAATTCTGCTTTGGACTGAGTGATATAGCCAGAGGTACTTTTTGGCGTACAAATTCCAGGAAACACATGGGAGTAAAAAGTAGAAAATAAAAATAAAAAGCCTTTGAGGTGGATAATGCATGGGAAAAGGGTAAAATCGCACCAGCGTGTTACAGCTTGCTGACTTGCACAATACAGAGCTGACACACATGTAATTAAAGTAAGGACACCATTAATAAGGGGTAATCAAAGGTAATCAAATGAAACCTGAGGGCACACTCCTGTGTGGACCTCATCACCACCGCTCAGATCGCTTTTATCAAAAGCGGAACCTACCGGATGGGTTTTTTTTTGCCAACCGCGTTACATTTGTGGTTGACACCCAAGAGGGAGACCTAACCATCAATATGCAATTAAAACAGTCAATGAAATGTGTCTGATGGCCATTCACCACAGGAAAGCTGGATATGGCAACCCAAACGATCTGAAAGCTTGTGCTGTGGAAATGGTGTCAAGCAACCGGGTGATTTACATGGCTAAGGAGCCTATTTCTGAGGGGACTTTCCTGGATCTATAAATGACAGTACTTAAAGGGTTAAATGTACATATGGCGTTCTCTATAATTCTGCTGTATATTCTGATTCTTATGAATGATCAGTTTCTAATCAAATTGCATTTTGAAGATTGGAGTATCTCTTATTGTGAATGTAAATGCGGTCATGTCTGAGTATTGTTGTCTTTATTATTTACAGTCAGGTACATACATAGTTGGACAGTGATTCAATTGTCATTGTTTTGACTCCGTACTACGCTACCACAATCGATTTGAAATAAACCAATGAAAATGCGCTTAAGCTGTAGTCTGTCAGCTTCAATGTAAGGTTTTTATTTGTTTTATTATTTATTTATTTTTCTTTTTCAAAAATATAGAATGAACCGTGTAGGAATTACAACCATTTCCATACATAGTCCCCCAATTTTAAGGACTCAAAAGTAATTGGACAGTTAGCTGCTCAGCCATTCCATGGCCATATGTGTATTATTCTCTCATTAGTTCATTTACAAACAAACATATAAACATTCTAGATTTGATATCTATTGTGACATTTGCATTTAGAAGCTGTTGTTAACCCTCAAGATGAAGTCCAAAGAGCTGTCACTGCCAGTGAAGCAAGCCGTCATTCCGCCATCAGATTATTTGGCCATAAACTGTTGGAGCTGCTCGATTCACCGTGTGGTGCTGGAACGCATCTTTCTCCCTGTGACCTCTTCCCTCTCTGCCCTGTCAGCACCATGGACAGCCACCAACAGCCAGAAGTGAGAGCCGTGGGCGGGGCCTCCACCATTATTCAATGATCCACTAATTGGGAGCTGGATGCCACCTGTCAACACATTCCACTCTGAGGAATCAACAAGTCAACCGCAAGCAATGAGAAGACAATCGCCCAAGAGTCTGAGAGCATTTTGCTCCTGGAAAATCGACCAACGGTGTTTATAGTTGCAGCGATGGCACCCGAGTTTGAAAACCTGTGGCTTTGTGAACCCCAGGAAATATGAAATTAGCCTTGTTTAACCTTAAACAGCCCCTATCTAAACCCCCCCCCCCCCCCGCCACCCATTGTGCTTTTTGTGTTCTAATCAAATACGCCCACAGCCTTCATTTAGCCGTTGTTTGTGTCTCGTCTGTTCCAAACCTCAGTGGTTTGACAGCACCATGACATGCATTCTAATTGACGTTGCATGGTATGGAAATGAACACAGAAGCCCGCTGGGTGGCTCGCAGAGTAACGCATTACTTTACCAAGCCGTCATGAGCTTTGCAATTGGCTGTTCAAGTCCTAGCTGCGTTATTACTGTCTATAGCTGGAGGTCCACAGTAGCGGAGCAATAACTGAACCAGCCATGCCAGGGAAGGACAGGGGTTAAATCTGTTGTTTATTATACTCACTGTTTGTTAGTATCTCAGTCTGAACAATGCTAACAAAAAATGTAATCCAATTTGTTTTTGACCAATTTGAACTGCGATATGATAAACATGTGGATCCAAACTTCATATTCCCTCGTTACTTGTTAAAGTGCACATTCATTTGGCCTAAGTCAAAGATCAATCATTAGAATAAAGATAAAAAATATGTGTGAAATAGCAAAGTAGAATCTTTGTTTAATATTTTTGAGTGTTGGTAAGTTGATCCACAACCTGTATCTTCTCTCCACAATTTTAGATTTGTGATCAAACAACTAGCATGTGGTTAAGGTGCAGATTCTCAGCTTTTATTCAAGCTTTCATTTTTCTGTATTTTGGTTTCACCATGTGGTAATTACAAAACGTTTTATACATAGTTCCTCCATTTCAGGATATCGTAATTCACAGGAGCTTCTGATTAGTCGTGTGTTCATTTGCTTCTTTAGGGCCGGTATAAAAGAGCTTTGAGTGCGTAGTCTTGACTTTAGGCTTTTGATTGCCTTCAGAGTTTGTTTTAGTGTTTGTAAACTGAAATGAAGGACCAAATCAAAGTTTGTTGATTGTGAGCTCACAAACCAGTCAATCAGTCATTGCATGCAAAGCTTTTCGCTATATGTGACAAAGTTTACATAAAAAAATGTATCTGTTCAAGTTTAACCAAACAAACTCAAGTAATTTAGTTTGCAAACAGCATCCCAAACTCGTTATGGTGCCTGGAAGAGCTGAATTGATGATGGAGTCACAAACCTCAATCAGTCATTGCATAAATCATACTGTAATTTCTTCATGGGGAAACCAAAATGTATAAAAAGCTGAGATGCTGCACTTTATTATTCATGTGAATTGTTTCATCACAAACTGTTGAGTACAAAGCCAAATCACCTAAAGCTGTATAGCACATACTTAATACTTTTGGCCTGTACTGCATGACTGATATATCTTGGCATGTTATGAAGAGATACTAATATGAGAGATAACATGAGGCTAGGTATGAATTGCTGAGTGGGGCAATTTTATCAACATGGCATATGTTGGGTAAAGTGAGCCAACACCCTAGGGCAAGCTGAGCAAGTAATTCAACTTACCTACCAATGAATTTCTGCAATTAGGCTGATTTTATTATAGAAATTAAAGCACATAATTAAGATCGATGAAACGGAGGAAGCACGTTTGGCAAAGACAGGGAAATCTGTTTGGTGTTGACGAAGGAAAGATTGACCGGTCAATCCTGAGGTGACACATCAAAAACAAATTGGGAGGAAAAATTAAACACAGGATATAGCAGACAGTGGTGGCTAAGCTTGTCTTTTTAGAAGAGCTTGAGTTTGAGCTTGCCAACCATATCACAAAACTGGCTGAGCAGTTATACTGACTTACCCCTTCAAAATGCCATGAATTAGCTGTACAACTGGCAAAAAGCACCAATACCATCCAGTTGTCCCTGACAAATGGGTAGGTTGTGCATTACTGACAGGGAAGAATTACATATATACATATAAATATATATAAATAATATATATAAATATAATTTGATACTTCAGTAGTGAATAGCACATACTATAATTTGTTAATCTTGCACAACCAAACATAGCTCTAAAGATGACTATATTGTGTGTAGAGATCTTCTTTCCATAAAGACATGTAGTTTTATTAAATATGCCTGTTTTTACTTGCTGAATTCAACTAGAGCTATTTGCATCTATGTGAGTCAACTGACCCTCCTGCCAAGGTCAACTTACTAATGCTCTAGGGCAAGCTGAGCCAAGACTATACTTTTGACAAGTAATTTTTTCAGATGTGCTATATGCAGGTACATTCTTAGTATTTACACTGCATCTACATAGATATAGTCTTAGTATTTACACTGCATCTACATAGATATATTCTTAGTATTTACACTATATCTATATAGATGTATAAGTGAAACCTTCCCTTGCCATAAAAGCTCAAATTACCAAATCTCCCCTTCTATATTTATTTATAATTGATTCGTATCAAAAGAAATTTTGTGGAATTTATGAATATTGTGAAATAAAATTGACATAAATATTTTGCAATAGAAGTCAAAATCCTGCTTGACAATGATATGAACTCCTGGGTATATTCAATATATTTACCATGTGAGCACAGTGATCTTATAATCCTTAACAAATTATTAATTTCCATCTTTTAGACGATGCAGCTGAAAATATGTTATGAAATGACTCTTGATCCTTTATGACTAATCTGTTGATCCTTTGAAAAGCACCCTTCAAGAAAAGTTGCAAATCTATTCTTTGTCAAAATCCGTACAAAGTCTTTGTGTTTTTTGGCACATCAACCCCATATTTAAGGTATCAGGGATTTTCACGAAACGCCAAAGTCAGGGTATAGACTTCATTGAATTTTGAATGTGGAGAACAAAGACACAGAATGCCACACTTGGAGTTCTCAATGCAAATAATATATCAGCCAAGTTGGGTCTTATTGAACAAAACAGGCTAATCGAGAATGAATTGATTGGGAAATATGAGCATGAGCATACCAAAACCTGCTTGGCTTAATGGATTAACAGTATTTCTTTATTTTACAAATGACCCTCCTGCATTAAATGTCAAAAACAAGGTTCATCACGATTCACCAGAAACTGGAGTGATGAAACATTTCCTGCCCTTGCAGGAAGTGTTGGCCTGTGACACTGAGAATGATGACTGATGAGCCCTAGAGCATGCAGGCAGCCTCCTTTTCCAGGACGAGGGAGTTATGGTGGTGTGGTAATGAATGACTCAGTTATCGGAGGGGACAATAGCACGCCGTGTTCACGGAACAGGGAGTTCACAGAAGTCCTGAAACATGGAGACAAGCAGGGATGGATCTAGAGATCATGGTCCATGCTGGAGCCAATGACAGGCCTGGGTTTGAGCCAATGACAGGTCTGGGTTTGAGCCAATGACAGGTCTGGGTTTGAGCCAATGACAGGTCTGGGTTTGAGCCAATGACAGGTCTGGGTTTGAGCCAATGACAGGAAGGAAGGTTTGACCTTCAGAAGGACATCTTTAGGAACAGAACGTCCATAGTAGCCTTCTCTGGAATTCTGCTGGTACCACATGGGAAGCAAAATTTTACATGGCTACATAACACATGGCTAAAAAACCAATTGCAGGAAAGAGGATTAGGACACTGGGGCTTCTTCTGGAACAGGGGTAACCTGTACTGCAGCAGGACCACATGCATTTGCACTGGAGGGGCAAGGTTTTTACATTCATAAAAGGGTTCAACAAGGTGAACTACAAAATATTTTTAAGCTGAATTCAGTCTGTAGAAGGGGGTGTAGTTGGAAACTAGCTAAGTAAGTTCCCTATTGATGTTAGGAAGCATTATTTTACAGTTGTTAAACTTGGAACAGGTTGCCACATCAAGCAATAGTTTTCTGGGCTTGATGCGGTGGCTGCCATTCTGTTATGTGTAGGTACATGGTGGGCCTAGTTAGCCTGCTCTCATCAATGTATGTTCTTTATACGTTCCTCTAATCTTCAGTGCAGCAGTCGCCAGATTCAACAGGTTCTTCCCCCCGCCCCAATCTGTTGGTCCATCCCTGCATTGCATTTCCCACACAAACGCCATGGTATACCAGGTGACTTATAAGATGATGGGGCACCAATCCAACATGGGCACACCAAGGAAACAAAAACCAAGCCCTGGTTACTATCCATAAGCAGCTTTCGAACCTACCTGAGCTCTGCAAGGGACATCTCTGGGAGAAGCATCTCATAACGCCTCTAATTCATGCTTCCATGCCCTGAAAACGTCAGCATTTCAAATAAAGGCTGACTAATACCTGTCAAAGAAATTTAGTCTATGCTCTAACTGTAGACTTTTGCCATATCCGTTCCACGAGGTTCTGTGACAGGCTTGCATGCATGGACATTCATGTATAATTTTGACAAGGAAAATCTGTGATTCTGCCCCTCTCTCCTTAAAGATGTGCACTCCTCTCTCGCTGACAAATCCTTGGCTCATCTTCCTTCTCAAACAATGGTCCATTTCTATTTCATTTCTTTAAAAAGCTCAAATAAGGACATATTAAAAACAAATAAATAAAATGAGACAAGACTACAGAAAGATAAAAAAACCTATCTGTGGTTATTTATCTCCCAGTTTGCTTCTAACAAATTTCCAATGAATTTCTTGCCGCAGATGACAACAGACCACACACCCATTCACATTTGCATATAAAATAATCTAAAATAAACAAAGTCTCCTCTGTCATCCTCCGGCGCTTCGGGAAACGCACGTTTTTGTTTTTTCTTTTTGTGTTTTGCACTACAGCGCCTCTATCCACACCTCAGAGCGGCAAGTGTTTGTTTTTGTGTTTTACGCTTCAGACCCACCACATGGAGGATTTCCATTCCATTAAAGTGCAATGCACTGTAGTCTGTGAGGATAATCCAAGTAATATTTTAAAATGCATACATATGCACTTCGACCACTGTCAAGGAACAAAGACAAGTTCTGCGCAATTTGAAAGCCAACATAAACACTTTCGCTTGCACATAATGGAAAATTACTCTGATGTTGTCATTGGTGTCGCGTTGCACAGCAGATCATACTAGATTAACGGGGTCAAAAGCCTGTACAGCCCTGGTGTCTTTAGCATAGAGTGCCACTCATAGCACGTGGAGTAACATTGAAAACTGATCCTTATTTGTTGTTGCTACAGATAGTGATCTATGTTACAATGGTCTATTGTCCCGACTGAAAGCATTAGTGTTTTTTGAAACATTTGATTGGTGATCACAACTGACTGTTAGGGCATTTGTTTCCTGACAGAAATGTCATGTCTGAACATAATTTGTTGGTACATTATCCATGCTGTGTCAGAGAACCTGCTCCTGTAATTCACATGCAGTGAATCCCATGGAAGGAAGACATCATTTCTGTTACTCGGTATAGAGCATGTCAGCGATTTGGTCAGCTGTACTTTATCACTGAAGAAGCTATGTTTTCATTATATTTTTCAATTATGCAATCCTTAAAATTGAATGCACATACAAAATGAGAATAATAAAACTACCTGAACACAAAAACAATGGTAAATGGTAAAATGATGAATTGTACATCTAAAATTTTCAAAGAATGAGTTCCAAATAAGATCACTGAAACTATTGTAAAAAACAATAAAATATGTCATTTCCTTTTTTTTTCGAAGGATAGTGGACAGCCCACCCTCATTTTGTATTTTTCCATTTTATTACAGTCGGTAGCAGGGGTGTCACCAGACCCTGTTTACTGGGGCAAATTCCCTGGTAATAACTTGTTGTGCCCCAGTAAATGATCATGAAAAATACGCTTTCTGCAATTTACCATAAATTGTAAGTGTAAGGATGTGAGCTCTGGGGGTCTGCGCCCCTGTAGAGCCTCAAGTCTAGCAACGCCTCTGGTCAGTAGGAAACTTGAGTTCATAATAGATGTAGTGGGGTCATAGTGTAGCCTTACTGGGGAACTTATGTCCCGCCACATAAGGCATCTGTAGATGGCATCTGAGACACAGCACCTTACGGACTGCGCCACTGGTTCTCACGAGACACTCCGCCTTAGGGACTGCACCACTCATTTCTCACCTGTCACATTTATTCTGCTCGGCATGCAAAGGATTAACATCTAAGTTATGAGTAGTATATGTCTTGACGGAACGCTCCGGGACATCGCGTGTCGCCGTCACTGCCGCCACCCACACGAATAGCCGACATATCTTCCATTCTTCTCATATCACAGCCATTGTCATTGTTCTGATTCAGTCGGCGTGAAAACATATGTGTGAAATGCCTCCATTTTAGTCATACGCCCAGTCATGTCTACAGCTAAGACAAGCTAATATTTTTTTATAAACATTACAAGGAACGATTAAAGATTAGCTATATAGCTATATAAACAATACTGATGAGGAATTGTGACTGGATTGAACCAGTACAGAGGAACAAAAATGTATTCAAATTTTAAATAAAATTTTATTGAAAACATTAAGCATGATAAGTGAAAATTGTAATGAGCCAGAATAGCTTTAGCATTTAAGCTAAAAATATGATGTCCAGATCCAAAAACTATTGTTTTTAAATTGCATAGTTTTTGAAAGGTGGTCTTATTTCATGATATATTCTATTGCACATTGTGCTTATACATTTAATTCTCCAAATATATGATCATTAAATAGAATTTCTTTAAGATATTGATTAATCTGTCCATAACCGTGATATTCATAACCCATTTAGGTAAAGCTGAATGATGGAAATCAAACAATGTGTAAAAAAAACAATAAATGTTATGATTTACTATGATTACAATTAACTGCTATTTTGCTTACACACTCTAAGTATTCGCATGTCTTCATGGAGCATCAGCTTACAGGCATCACGGAAATAACACCAGCCACAAACAGCAATATTCAAATGAGGGACTTTGAGTGTTTGGAGATTGTGACCTTTGTGTATCATGAACTGTTAAATTGGCTGTCTGCCAGGAGTGAGATTCGTGAGAACCGAAATGGCTGTAATTGTAATTACCAGCAGTACTCCTGCCGCTGGTGTCACATTAAAAGTTTGCAGTAACAGATGTCATATTGTATCTTTGATGCAAATACAGTTTTCAAATGCGTATTCCTGTCTGTAACATAATTTGCTCCATGTTTAAGAACATTTGAAGAACTATTAACAAACCTCTTGGTAGTAAAGAAGGTTTCAATAGTACCAAATGGTTCAGTAAAGCATTTATATAGGTAGCAAAAATGTTCCCCCATGATTAAGAGACCCTTTTTCTTAGAGGACATATTGGACATTCTTGCGGTAATAACAACATGCTGAAAAGACGTCACTCAAAAGAGAGTACTGCAGTCATAAAGGCTCTTCTGCCAAGCTTTTCTACCTTGTCTTACTTGTTCAATTACTGTCAGAATTATTATTTTATTTGTGACAGGACTGTTTTTGTTTGTTCCTCAACAGGATACTTCACAGGGTCCTAGTCCTGCTGTCATTTCAGGTTCTTGGGACTTTACCTCCCTCTTGAACTTTGGCACTATTGACCCTGAGTAATGCATTATGGGTTCTAAGTTGCACTGTTGACTCTGGGTTATACATTATGGGTTCTAAGTTGCACTGTTGACTCTGGGTTATACATTATGGGTTCTAAGTTGCACTATTGACTCTGGGTTATACATTATGGGTTCTAAGTTGCACTATTGACTCTGGGTTATACATTATGGGTTCTAAGTTGCACTGTTGACTCTGGGTTCTAAGTTGCACTATTGACTCTGGGTAATGCATTATGGGTTCTAAGTTGCACTATTGACTCCTGGGTAATGCATTATGGGTTCTAAGTTGCACTATTGACCCTGAGTAATGCATTATGGGTTCTAAGTTGCACTATTGACCCTGAGTAATGCATTATGGGTTCTAAGTTGCACTGTTGACCCTGGGTTATACATTATGGGTTCTTAGTTGCTCTGGATAAAAACATCAGCTAAACACCCATGATGTAATGAAATAAAAATCTATTGAACTCTCAAACACATTAGCTTCAACGATTGGAATTGCACTCCTCCATTCGCAATGTCAATTCTGACATGTCACTGCTAGGTTCGGTCATTGGAGTCATGCAATGATGAAACAAGGGCGGGACGGCGATCCAACAGCCACGATCAGCCATCCTGAACGGTACAGAATATAAACATGTGAGGTCAGGGTGAGGAGGGCGCGTAACTGATGACATCATTTTGATTGGAAAATATTGAATAACAATATTTTACACTTAGTTTTGAAAACAAATACGTTACAAAAATGTTAACCAGAAAACCATTATCTAATCTTTCTTGGGGATCTATCTTTAATCTCTGTAGTTAATCTTGGCATTTGGAGCAGTCTGGCCCCTTCAGGGCTAAGGGAGTGGCTGTTGATTTGCTATCATTACCCAAGAACTATTGGAGGAGTGGCACACTTCACTGTCACTAGATCATTCTTTAATTAGGTGGGGCGCATACTTCCAACACATCCAGACAGGTCGATGACGATCTCACACACATGGCAGGAGACACCGCGGCTGGCACACCACACGAAAGTCATAGTCAAATTAGCTGTGAACCAGGACAAGGTCCAAAACGAAAAGGCTTTCTCAAGGAGCTAGATGTTACGCCAAGGTGCAATAGCAATGCTAATGATTATACGATTACAATTATGTGGCTGCACATAATTAAAGAGCGAATCTGCCCAGGTCCCCATATAACATTTTAAAAAAAAAAGTTGTTTTAATTGGTGGAGAGTAATGAAAATGTTCTCAGCAGTGTGGGTGTTGAAACCACATCATTAAAATGGTTTCTGTGACATTTGCGAAACATCTTTCAGACACAATTTGAATTTTGGCTTCAAAAGGCACTTTAATAAGATTCCGAAGAATTTCATGTAGCTTCTGTGTATCCATCCAAAAGTTCAACAAAAGAATAAACTATCAAAACACACGCACACACACACGAATAATAACACATATGCATATACACACACAACTTCTCACAGTTTTCACAGGATATAAAACTAGGAGTACCTTTATGGCAATGTCAGTCAGAAACTCTGAGATAAAACGCAAGTTCTACCCATAAAACCCCCCCACAAAATTTCCATTGCATATATCTGTTCCAAATTGAAATGATTGACTAGCCAGCTATATTCCAAAATAGATGGACAAAATCACAAACAAATGCAAACCAGGCAAACACACTATAAGAGGAAACCACACAAAGTTGTATAATGAACAACATATTTTTCAATACTGTTGCAAAAAGGTTAGAATATTTTCCCATGATAATAATGGTTGAATATGCATACATACTTTCATTTTCATGCATTACTTGATGCATCAGGTACCGACTTCTTGGTTGTGGAGTGCTTCTCATCTGTTTCTTCATTTGACTCACTGTCTTGTCAATCTAGTTATCATGATCTAGTTAGCTATCAAAAGACCAGCATTGAAGCTAGCAAGGCCCACAGTTAGCTATGGGGGGGCAGCCTATAGTCTAGTGACTGAGGTACATGACTGGGACCCCTGAGGATGGTGGCCCAAGCCCCAGTCTAGCCACAGCAAGAATACCATGGCTGTTGGGCCCTTGAGCAAGGCCCCTAACTCCACATTGCTCCCAGGGGGGATTGGTCAATGAATAGCCTAATAAACTGTAAGCCGCCTCGGATGAAAGCACCAGCTAAATGACTGTAATGTAATGTAATAGCCTTCAAAAAACTCAACTGAGAACAAATAGCGCTACTTTCACAGACTATCTAACGATCAGCTGTCCAGCTAGCTAGCCCAGCTCCTGCATGTGTATAAAATAAGGTAGTGAAGAAAAAAACTAGATGTGCAGCCACTACCTACAAAAAAAAATTCTAAAGGAAAAAGTGAGGCTCACTGGACTGTTACAGACATAAGGTGGTCCATGCATATATTTTTTAAATTGTTTCCAGTGTCGTATTTGTCTTTCAACACCTAAAGGGGAGAATAATCCAGCACTCTGCATGTCTTTATTTTTTCTTCCATCGGCCCACTTACCTTGGCTGCACCTGCACCACAGATGTTACACACTAATTAATAATTAATGTTTTGATAGATAATGTTCTAACATGTAGTAGATAAAAGGTATCATATTCAGCAGTAAGTTATCACAGAATTATCTTTTTTTTTTTTTTTTTTTTTGGGGGAATCACAGGTTATTGTTGCTTATGACTGTAACTGTTTATTTTCTTTACGATGCAACAGGCACCTATTATTATTTTTCATATTAATGCCTTCTGCCTATTGTCCTCAAATAACTTTTGACAAATAACTTCTGGTATGCCTAAGGAGTCCTGCACTTGGTACACTTGTTTGGATGGCTGAACACTTGGATCCTTTAAAATACTGTCCAGACCAGACATCTAGTGGCACTGTAGTGGTGAAGCTCAGGCAGCAGTCAAAAGATAAGAAATTACAACAAACATTTTTCATTTCAGTGTTTTTATTCAGATGTTGTATTTGTACAGGTACGTGTTCAAATAAAGTTTGGAACTTTAAAACTACAGCAGACTCCACCAAGGATGTGCCTTACGGCTCATAGTTTTGTAATTCTTCAACATTTATCTTAGGCTCACGAATAATTGCATATGTTAATTTTCTATTTTCAATGGCACAGTTTGGTGAGTTCTGCAATGATGAAAATTAACTGCTCTTATGGAAAAAACATAACACTTGTTGAATTATGAGGAAAAGGACAAGTGTTGTTTGAAATTCGTTTCCTCTCTAGAATTTAGAAAGTTGCTATGTGGAACAACATAGCTACCAATTAATAATTGCAAATTATAAATGAACTCTTTCCCAGTCTGACCTTAAATTTGAAACCAATATTACTGGATCCCTCTCCTTAAACAACAAATGTGCTGTTGCTGCCCCATATTAAATTTGAAATGTACATTTCCTTAGATAGACACCTCTGAGACATTCAATTTGATCATTGAACTCATTCTGAAAAATCAACTTCCTTTCAAAAATCTTGAATCTTAAAAATCACAAATGGCTGGATATAAAGAGAAAATGAGTTATATACATAGATTCAAATAAAAAAAATCACAAGGAATTTAAAACTCAATGCAGTGGCCGATACCTGTGGTGTTTTTCCAACTTTGACAATAGCGCCCCCTTAAGTTTTATCTAATGTTGAGAGGATTGTTAGCTACGCTGCTAAAAAAATTAACACTGAGTAATCGATGACAGGTGTATACAATCAAGCCAATATATTTATTTTTAATTTCCTTTATTATTCAATCTGAATTATGTATGTGATGAAGTTATTGTGTTTGCTGCATGTATTTATGTGAAAGTACTGTAAGCTACCATTGAAACAGAATGACAAACTGGTCTCTTTCTCTTTTCCAATGAAAATGTCAGTACAGTACAAGCTAGCCACAGACTGTCCTACTGATGTTGCTAGCAACAGAGGTTATGTTTTGTTTGTACCAATTTTGGGAAATTGTTGGTAATTATGTTTTAATAGGGTATTACGTTTGTCCTTCCCTCTTTTCATATTTGTAATTGCACTTGAGCTCCTTTAAGTTCATGATGCAAGATGAAAACGTTTTCATCCCAATTTTGTTTTGAGGAATCCAATTGACAGCCATGCACCCACCAAACTGCACCCACCGCCCATGTGTAAATTCACAACAGACTCTTAGTTTCATCCCAAGTTAACAATCCAAATGTTACCCGATACGACAAGAGGTTTTAGAGAGACATCGCTGTGAAAACAAAAACAACAAGCTAAGCACAACAACACTGAAATGATTAAAGAAATATAGTGATTTTTTTCATATATGCGGTTAATTATGAACATGACCTGAGGGAAAACACAGTAATTGCTTTGATCTCTGACTTGCTCTTCAACAGAAGACAATCAAATTTAACTATTGTTCTACCTGCTAATCAACAATCACAGAACTTAACACCCAAGTTGAGAAATCACACTCTCTCTGTCCTCTACTGTTTGATCACACCCCCAATTTTTTAGCTTGTTTGGAGACCACTGACCAGTATACTCATTAAGATCATAATTATGTGTATTGGATCATTGCCATTTCAAGGTGTCAGGATTTATATACATATATATATAAAGTCTTGCACATTTCACAGTTACAAAACTCTCTCGCTCAAAATGCTTTCCTATCTTAGATGTTGTAAATAAGATGTTGTACATAATTGCTGTCTGCATCTTATTTAGTGAAACAACAGGCTTTAAAACAGATGCTGAGGGAAATGTTTGAATTCTTAGCAACAAATTAACTGAAAACTATTTTCCTTAAGGCATTTACACACCAGTACCTTTCGGAAAGCTACGAACTGAAGAGGAAGTAGCTTCAAAGTGATGTGAATTACGTTGGCTGACAATACATAATCTTCAGACTATTTAGTTTACTTTAAAATATGAAAATATGTTCTTCAAACTATTTCATTTTTGACATCACGATTATTTTGCCTCTTGTGTTTGTTTCACACAATGTGCAACGCAATGTGTATCTCTTTTTAAAGGCACATTAAAAGCATCCCAGTATTTCATGAGGTTGCCGCACAATTCAAGCGGGCTGTTTTGAACCTACACGGCTTTCATGTTACCATACTACAAATATGTACTCTCGTTTAACAAACGAAGCGGCGTATCACCGCTTTCAGTGCGATGAGCAAACACTGATCACTTGTAACCCTTTTCTTGTGGTATTTCTTGTGGTATTCTTGTTATCTCTGATTTCATTTAAAACGATACGTTTAGTGGCGATATGCGTGAAAACATTTGGCATTTTCTGAACTTGTGACTCCAGTACATCCTGTCACATGCCGGCCTCTCAAGAATCCCGACTAGCCACAACAGAATGGACTTCATCCAAAACTTGCTCACGCCCTGCTGAGCAATTTTTTTCCATGGATGAGGAGGGTGCACACCTGCCTGGTGTGAGCTCAATGGACATCAAGACAATAATGATTTTACAACGCCCCGAAGCTACCACTCCCTCTTTGTCTTTCGGGTATAAATATTACCTTACCTTACGCAGGTACATCATCACTGAGCTACCTGCATCACTTACACGTTGGTGGAAAACTACCCATAGCCAAGATGACTATGTCTTCGAGGTCTGTCAGACAGTACTCTTCGATGTCTCTCTCCGGGGGTCTCTCCCAGCGGATTTCCAGCGCACAGGCACCAAGCGTGTATGCAGGGGCCGGTGGTAGTACTGTCCGCATCTCATACGGCGGCAGCTCCAGCAAAAGTGGTTTTGACATCCCCTTCTATGTTGTCACGGATGCTGGTCTCTCATGCAACGAAAAGGCCACCATGCAAAACCTCAACGACCGCTTGGCCAGCTACCTGGAGAAGGTGCGCTCCCTGGAGGCAGCGAATGCGCAGCTCGAACGTCAGATCCGGGAGTGGTACCAGCAGAAAACTCCCGTTTCTAGGGACTACAGCCACTATGAAAAGATCATCGCTGAACTACGTGGAAAGGTACCTGGCTATATTACAACTGTGTGTGCCACTGATATGTGATGAGCGGTAATAAGTGTACATGTTTAAATAGAAATCCTAATTTTATAAATTATCCCGATTTGTAAATTGTCTTGATGTAAAATTATTGCTCTTGGAAATAGATGTTGCAAAGTATATAACTGTAGGTGATGTTGCAAATTAAAAATGGAGAATTAGAGGTCCCTCTTAATATAGAAAGACCTTAAATAACTTTTCAGTTAGTCTTTGTTTGTGTGTGTGTGTGTGTGTGTTTTCTGATACCGCTAAATTGTATCAGTATTCCACCTTGTACTTTAATAATATTGGATGTGAAGTCCTTGTGCATTTGAGAAACTGGACATCTATTGGGCTTACAGTGGAACCAAAACGTCTTGTTATTTTACTGAACCAGATTAAGTGTTATATGAAGTCGAATGAGCCATCCTTAATCATTTGTGAGTCATTTAACTAGCTTTGTTAGGGATGCAACTGCTTCCAAAGCATCTGGTTCTGTGTTGGGCTTCAGATCTGTGAGTTAAGCAATCTCAGGCTTTTGAAATGTCAATGTAAATGTAAGTGACATGTCTTGATAGACCTAATGGCCCCATTTTCCTCAGTACATATTATGTTCTTATATTTAAAAGCCGACTCTCTGGTTCTTTGTTGATGGACTGGCCCTGCACTGACGTGTGGCAGAAGTGTTCACTGCACCTCATTGTTCTTTTTTTTTTGTTTGTTTGTTTGTTTTTTTGGCAGATCGGACTTGCCAGAGCAGAAAATGAAAAGTACATCCTTCGGATCGACAACGCCAGGCTGGCCGCGGAAGACTTCCAAATCAAGTGAGTGAGGCCATCCTGCCCCACCTCCCAAAAAAAAAAGCACATATTGTACACTCAGGGTCGCACATTTATTACTGTAGAAGGGTTAGGCCAATACTATAATAATAATACTAGCATGGACAGTTAAACTGTAACAGTACTTTTACAGCTATAAAATACCTCATTTAGATTTTTGAAATCATCATTGTGAGAGTCATATATGCATGCACATATCATATTAGACCCTTAAAAGATGTCCATACCTTTACATTTTAAATACTGTATTTTGTACAGTACTAGATCAGCTGTTAAAAACACACTCAGCCAGCAGTGTCCCCAGAGTTCATTTTAAGTTCCACTGACTGTAGAATTCAATAGGAAAATGCCACCAAAACAACTGATCAAATGTCAATACGTTGTTTTTATCAATTCCTCATGTTTAAAATGATTGTTTTTAGGTACCAGAGCGAGCTGGCCTTGCGGCAGTCGGTGGAGGGTGATATCGTGGCACACAGGAAGGTTATGGATGACCTGACGATAAAGCGGTCCTATCTGGAGATGCAGATCGAGGAGCTGAAGGAGAAGCTCATCTACCTCAAGAAGGACCACCAGGAGGTGAACTGTCCCCGACAGAAACACTTTAAACTGCATATAGTGTGCTTCGTCCGCCTAGCAGTGGCTAATCGATATGTGTATTTACGTACACGCTAATCTCAATGTATTGCCTGGATTTGCATATAGGAAATGACAGATCTACGGGCAAACATGGCTTCAAGTTCAGTGAACGTGGAGGTGGACGCGGCGCCGCAAGAGGACCTGGCACGGGTGTTGGAGGAGATTCGGACTCAGTATCAGAGCATTATTGAGAAGAACCGCAGAGAGATGGAGGGCTGGTACAAAGAAAAGGTGACCACCAAGACCACTGTCTCTGCATGTTTACCACTGAGATTAAAGATCATGCTTCTACCCTGGTACCCTAAAGTTATACTTCCTTCAGCTCTATTCACATGTAAAAAACGAGAACCACTTTATGGCGTAATGCATACGTCTTAACTTTGCTCTTATGTAAATTAAAGATGTGAATGTAAACTCCATAGCTCAGAGAGAGGACTTCTCACATGTATAATGTCTTCCCTGCAGTTTGATGAGATAAATGTTAACGTGACGAGTTCAGATATAACAGTACTGTGTAGTCTGTAATATAGGAAACATACTGGTTCACAAGCTTCAGCTGCAAGGTAAGTTGGGACAAAAGAAAATGGTTGAGAAGAGATGGTTTCAAAGCATATCGTGGTTATAATGAACAAAACGGAAAGGTTTGTGGGCCCCTCTTTAACCACGATTCTCTCTTTCCCCGGTAGTTCGACACCCTGAACCAGCAGGTGCAGACCGATAGCACAGATATCCAGACCAGTCAGACTACGATCAGCGAGCTGAAGAGGACCTGGCAGGCCCTGGAGGTCGAGCGGCAGTCCCAGCTCAGTCTGGTGAGGACCTTCTCCAATCCTGCATCTCCATCTCTCGTTCGTCCGTGCCCTAAATCCTTCCTCTGATTTCTTCTGACCCATCCAGTCCTTCTTATATCGTCTTTCAGTGTCTTCAGCAATCATCACATGATTCAGTCTCTTTTAACTTTAAATTTGTCTGTACTTTTATGATAATTCATGAGCATATGACCATATTAGCTTGTTGAGGCATGACATCTGACAATGACCCAGTTATAATATTACAAATGTAATAGCAGATCCAATAATAGGATATTATGTCAGCATCTCACTATACAATGTTTACAGTGTTAGTTTAATGAAAATGCTAAATGAGTCATGCACCTGTGAGGCATAGTACAATCTGGCTGCAAGCGTTGACGTTCGTCCCGATGTGCACCGCAGAAAAAGGCCCTAGATGGAACGCAGAGAGAGACAGAGTCCCGCTTCAACATCCAGCTTAACCAGCTGCAGGACGTCATCTACAGCCTGGAGGCTGAGCTCACTCAGGTGCGCCAGGACACGGAGCGGCAGGCCAGCGAGTACAAGATCCTGCTGGACATCAAGACCCGGCTGGAGATGGAGATCGCCGAGTACAGGAGGCTGCTGGATGGAGAGTAAGGGACAGACGAGCCTAGGCTTCAGCCGCCTTTCTCACATTGTATTCCTTCGATACCAACATTGTCATCTAAATCATTTAATCTTGACATCTAAATGTTCATCTTTTCTTCTTTTAGACAAACCACCGTCACAAAGATTGAAGTTCAAAAACGTAAGTTTTGTTATTTGATCAACTTTCAATTTTACACAACCCTAATAATATTTTATTATATAAATACAGTAATATTTGAATGTATAGATATGATAATGATGAATAGGAGCAGAAATAAGAGGTAATCAAGGAAGCTTGAAATAGCAATCCAGACAAACAAAAACGATTATGATAGAAAATGACTCTGTATTTATTGCTACACCATAATTCCATGATTATATTTGTATATACTTATTCTGAATTGCTCAGAGGCCAGAATGAACTACACTATCATGCTATCAGAAGTGAGTTTTTCATGGAACATGTTTTTACTGTTCAATATGTGGGTGCTCCCAACAGATGAACCAGTTGTGACCAGGAAGGTGCGGACAGTGATTGAGGAACTTGTGGATGGAAAAGTGGTGTCCCGTTCTGAGGATGTTGATGTGTCAGTTTTGTCTGGTGAGAAGTCCTGAGACCCCCCCCATATCTCACACCTGGTGGAGGAGAAACAGATCTTCAATCAAATGCGGGAGAAAGTAAAAGGCACCTTTACATTTAAATAAACCATGCTTTGGATGTTAAGCTCAGTTTAATTCAACCTGTGTACTTTTTTGGCCATTCCCACCAGTTGTCTCCCTATGCAAAATAAACACATCCATTCCAGCTCGAAAAGGTCTGGTGGCATTTGTTTCCATTGTTGATACATTTCCAAGATGGCAGCGGATGAGTGAGAAATTCCACTTTATAAAATGCCGTTTACCAAAGGGACCAAACCAAGTTATCATAAAACTATACACCTTAAACATCTTCTTGAAGGTTTGAATTGTATACAAGTAGGGGTCCTAGCTCTGTACACCATAATTGGATGAGCGACATTCCTGTGTTGATGGAATTCCCTTTAGATTTTCATCATTTGGATGAATTACAAAACATTCGCACAGACTCTTTGCTAGCCTTGAGACTTCAGATTGGTTGAATATCATATGAAGATTTATCCCCGACAGGAGCAAACCACAATTAGCCAGAAACTGGTTTGCATTTTGTATGGAATTTTCTTTCATCTGCTACCTTGCACTTACATAGAACGCTTACAATGTAAAGATATTTCTTACACAAAGGAAGATAAACATAAGTAATAAATGGATGACAGTAATAATAATTGATGACAGATCCTGACAGCTTCCACAATCCAAGCAGGGAATAGGGTGGACTCACCCCTGCCATGGGATGCTATTGTTCTCCTGTCAGTCTAGCCTGTTCTCTATGGCTTTGGCTGTTATCCCGCACAAAGCCCGTCCGATGCAGTTTTTGACAGCTCCATTATGGAGCCCTTCAATCGGCAAAAGTCAAACAAAACACAAATGCAACGGTTTGGTTGTTTGGCACAAGTCATTTCGCTAACATCCAGTCTATTAGCAAGATAATAATACTGGGGGTGGGTAATTTAGTAATGGAAATATTGGTTGTCATTGTGTTATCTTTAATATATAATGTCTCTTATTTGAAAGGCCTTTTTAAAAAATAAAAATGGATATTTTTCCATTTTATGTTTTAATTTGGTTAGAAAATAGAAGGTTCATAGTTAAAATTCAAGTTTAACCTCTGAACAATTTATAGTCCATCTCCTGTGAGATAGACTTATCAAAATGTACAATCAAAAGCAAAACTCATTATCGGACCCACCCAAAAGGGTATCACTCAGGCTACACAAACTTTCGTTTCTTAAATTACTTAATTACTGTAAGACCTTTAACTGTCCAAGCATTTATTTGCATCCACAACCAAATTCAGCTGGCACTTATAAGAACTAAGTGAACTAAGACAAAACCAGAGCTAAATACTACTTTAGACAATCCCACAAAGCAACACTGTTAAAGACGGTATTTTCTTCATACCGGGTATGCATTCCAAACAAGCTAACGTCACCCCGTTAAAATGTCATCAGCTGCATACAGTTTATATGGTTAGCTTCAACAAGAAACAGGAAGGTATTAAGGTCCTCAGCTATGTAGCTAGCAAAGCATCACTGCATTCTGGTTGTGGAATTTAAAATTAAGCAAAACAATTCCCCTGAAGCTTTTAATCAGAGATAAAAGCCAATTCAAGAGAAGCTGGTTAACCACAGCTATAATATCATGACTGTGTGATCCTTAGAAGGTATGTTTTTGCATACTTCAGAATAAGTGCAAATTAATAAAGAAGAATTCCAGTGAACCATATAGTTTCAAATGTCATTGCATACTCTTTCTGAGAGGACAGTGTTATGTTGTTTACCTTTGAGAAGAGTTTGTATTATCTGCCCCTATTTACTGCTAAAAACATAATCATGAGGAAGACAATGACTATAATGGCATACTTATTTACTAGGACTGTGTAAATATAGAATTAGCATACCCTGAATGATAGCATTGACCTGTTTTCATGTAAGACTCTTGGAAAACACAATGTTGCTGTCAAAGCATCTATTACATGTGATCAGAACCCAATTTTGACCTAGTAGCTCAGTTTATGTGATATTACTGATGTAAAATTAAGAATACAAAATTATGAAACGATACGGTATTATTTCAATGTCATGCTGACATTTTAGATGCCACTACTACAGTCAGTAGTAGTCTCATAGTCTGAGACCAGTATTGCCAGTGTTTAACTCTTGCTAACCTTTCATGCAATTAATAGATATAAACTCCCACAAATGACAATGGTGATATAAAATACAGTTTTAGAATGTCTGTGGTAGATTTTAAAAGTGATTTGATGCAGGATCACTGATGATCATGTGACCTTGCACACCGCATTTCACCTGAAGACTGATGGAATGGGATCCCGTACGGTTAATATATATGAAAGTGTGCACTGCTTGGGCACAAGGTGGCACATGTACGACATCAGTGGCACTCAACCAAAGGAAATGGAAAAGGGTTATGTGTTATGGCAGGTGTTATGGGTACTTGAATGTGTTCATTGGCATGTCGGACCAGGCTTGAGGCAACCGTGAGTATAGCCACATTAATGGAAGATTTGGAAATGCCTCCGATTGAACTCAGGGTATGCAGGGGTCATTCAAGGTCATTAAGCACTGCCAAGACTTTCAAAGCAACAGGAAGCACATAGGGACAGTCGACATATGTCTCCAGCTCATCTGGCAGTATAGACGATAGTAACATTACAGGTGCCTGTAATAGCCTAGCCTAGCCTAGCAGGATAAACGTAATTTAGGCCAGAATTCCTTTTCACGGAGGAAAAGATGAGGGTCAAGGAATGTTCTGTTCGGCTTTTAGGGTCTTGTAATGATTTTGGAATGATGTGACATACATGTCTTTTAAAAACATTTTATATAGTTCATCCATGATCTTTACAGAGTGGTTCACTGCAAAAACTCAGCTTCACAAATTTGTTTCGATACAGATGACTATTGCCATTACTAGTCAAATACTTAGCCGATGTCATTTGTCGTTATTGCGAGTATCTAAATCTGATCCATGTTATGATTAGCAATTATAATATGTATTGTTTACATATCTGTTTTGATAATATTTCTCTTTGTTATCTTTTCATTTTTAGTCATGTTTGCGTGCAACAAACAGTGGGAATGCTTGTTGCATACCTGCCTTGGTAGGCGCACATTATTGTTTTAATATTGCACCCTTAAAATGACAATGAAACAACTGCACCATGACTTAAGACAGGATTTTGTTGATCACTTTCAGTTGCATTCAAAACAGCAAAGCTCCAACAATATGCCTGACTACACCTCGGCTTAAGACCAACACACCCAGATGGTCACAAGGTTATTTGCTATTTCAACAACAAGTGACAACGGCGACTTTCTAAAACTAGCAAAGGTACTTGCATTGAACTTTGTGCTGAGTATAAAATAGAGGCCTGAGTGTCTCTACCTCTACGCCATGGCATGGATCTCGTTCCAACCATAGTTCTTTATGTAAAATAATACTTCCTGATATCAGTTCAACATTTACCATGAACTAATTTTCATCTAAGCCCCAGTGTTCTACTGGTAAACCTCAACCTGCAAAAGACTTTTTAATTTCACATTATTGAATCTTATGATGAATTCCCCCTTAAATCCCCTTTTGCTGGGCTTTGCTTTGTTTCACACCAAGAACAAATGTTTAAAGAGCTATTTCGGGAACCACACTTAATATTTCTTATAATCTGGTGCCCATAACTGCACACAGTACTCCAAAGCATTGTATAACTTTTCTATAACCACCTTTGATTTATATTCAACTCTTTTTGCTATGCAGTAGAACCTCAATAATCTGAATTCATGGCTAGCAGTACCATGCTGTGGCTAAGTCTAATATTACCATGCTATGGTCAAAGCTAATGCTATCATGCTGTGGCCAAGGCTAATGCTCCCATGCTATGGCCAGGGCTAATGGTGCCATGCAATGGCCAGGACTGATACTACCATGCTATGGCCTAGGCTAATGCTACCATGCTATGTCCAAGGCTAATACTACCATGCTATGGCCTAGGCTAATGCTACCATGCTATGGCCTAGGCTAATGCTACCATGCTATGGCCAGGGCTACTGCAGTCACTCTCTGGCACTTCCCCACTAACTGCTGCCTTTTGACCTTCTCCAGCCTGACAGCTGATACATGGGGCTAAAAGAGACAATAGTCCAAAATGCAGACATCCTGGCAAATACATATATCATCCTTTGTTGATATTGCCTTCGTGAACAACAGCCAGCAGCCTCAGGGAGGAAAACATGTCAGTGCTGGAATGGCGTCAATAATTCATTTATTTGGAAATGTCGTCAATCACCGGCACGCACCTGAGAGGGATCAAGGCGGTGCCTTCACGGATTAGCAGGCCTCTGCTCTGTAACCAGGGAGCGCTTGCTATGGAGACACTGGTCTGAAACCCTCTGCTCTTTGTTTCCCTCTCAAAGTCTGGGTCAACTTTGGACTCTGTTCACTGTGGCCCAGTGTGATTCCCCAGGAGTGTCCTGACTCAAAGCTGTCTCTACCCGCTCTAGTCAGGGGCTGATTCTCTGAGTGATTGTGCCCCCACTCTTTACTTTGTGGTATTGTAAGTAAATACACTCTCTGAATAGCTTTGTCTTATTCTGTCCCACAGATTTGTCTTCACTTTCCAACAGCTCCAAACACAAGGGCAATGCAGCTTGGCAAAGTGACTTATTTATTCAGGGCAGAGATGACCCCAGTTAGCCTGCAAGTTATCCAGGACGGAATTAATCCACATTGCGTAAGATTTGTTTAATGAAGCTGGGTAACCTGAGTTACTGGCTGACCCATAATTCCTGCTTCACCTTTCCCCAGGATGACAGACGGAAGTATTGATAGACTGTCATGTAATTATGTGTTTTGCTCATGCTAGTCTGTGCTGTAATTACATGTTATGCTAATGCTTGACTGTGCTTTATGTATTCTGCTAATAAACACTCTGTGCTGTGATTATATGTTCTGTGGTAGAAAACAAAAAACAAATTGAGACCAGCAAATCTGAAATGTATTAATGTTTTATTGGTGTAGTTGCTTCCACAGTAGAAAAAAAAACAGAGAATGGTAAAATAGGACCCCTGCCCTGACACAAAATAGATCAATAGCAAGTGATCTGTGCTTGAGAGCCTTTTGAAGTTATACTTAATAAATTTTTAACTCAGTATATTTCAACTGCAACACTGTGTTTGCCTGATTAGATCTGTTTATCATTGACCACAGGGCGACTACAGTCAGCAAGTACACATGCAACTCATGTTTAGTCAAAACCTGGCATTAAAAAACCACAACTGATACGGAAATACAGGTGATGGCAAAACAACATAGGTCACAATGTAGGTCAAATAAACATCAGTTTATAAACAGCCTAAAATGCTTTAATGATGTGGTGCATATTAAACTGGCTAATGCCATTATTGGTTTACATTGTAATTTTATTATTAATTATTAAAGTACCCTTACTAAAGATGAGATAAAAGTTTGTGCAAATTTAACCAAAAAATCTGCCTTATTCTATGTTCTGAATGTATCAAATTGCACAGGTAATCTTGCACATTCGTAAAAATTTACTATGGACAGTGGGAGGTTGCATGTAGGGTGTTTTTTGGACCACTGTGGTAGAATGTAGCATGTAAACATAAATTGTGTATGAGCATGATGCTTGATGTGATGTGGGCCTGATAGAATGTACTCAAATAGGGGAAAAAGAGTAAGAAAGAAAGAGTGGGACAGAATTGGAAACCCAAGTAGAAGTCAGACAGGTTCCAGAATCAGGTTACACAGGTATTATCCCTTATCGAGCGCCCTGGATGTTTTGCCCATGCCCGGTTAGCATGCAACGTTCTCATAATGTTTACGTGGGAAACATTACGAAAAGCTCACATGCTAAAAGACACCGGGGGTGCTGTCTCAAAGGGTCTCCTGGACCTCCTGGACTTCTGAGGAGACCACCTTTCCATCCACGATCTCCTCCACAATCGTCTTCACGATCCGGGACCGTGAGACCTCAGGCTCCGGCTCCGGCTCGGGCACCACTGCAGGATACAGACAAACTTCATTAATGAAACAGTACAGCTACAGGATTCAGACACTCTTTGTTAATGAAACAGTACAACTACAGGAAATAGACACTCTTCATTAATGAAACGGTACAACTACAGGATCCAGACACTCTTTGTTAATGAAACAGTACAACTACAGGAAATAGACACTCTTCATTAATGAAACAGTGCAACTACAGGATCCAGACACTCTTTGTTAATGAAACAGTACAACTACAGGAAAAAGACACTCTTCATTAATGAAACGGTACAACTACAGGATCCAGACACTCTTTGTTAATGAAACAGTACAACTACAGGAAATAGACACTCTTCATTAATGAAACAGTGCAACTACAGGATCCAGACACTCTTTGTTAGTGAAACAGTACAACTACAGGATATAGACACATACTGAAACAGGACCAACAGATGAGTCAGAACATCATCACATTGTCAGGACCAGACAAAAACTGCCAATCCCATAATCCCTCAAAGGAAAATGTTTCCCGGTCCCACAATGCATCAGGAAGTATGTTTCTGCAGGTTTTTTCCCCCAGTTTAGATATGGAATCCTGTGACCTTTTCAAGTCTGTAGGCAGGGGGCAGTGTTGTTTCATGTGTCCATATTGAGAAACAACTGAATAGTTGTACTCCCATTCATACAATGTGTACATACTGTTGCTCAGTAAGGCATCTCTGAATTCTGAATAGTTTTAACTATCAATGGCAATACTGTAGTCTGCGGTTGTCAGATAGTCTATGGTACAGATACCCACCTAGAGGATTTGTTGTACAAAATACAAGTTACTTAATTTGTCATAAAATATCTCAAATGCGTTGTTTGACTTGAAGCCTCACCTGAATCTGTTCAGTGTGTAAGTTGCATTATCATTTTAGAATATGAGAACATCTTCAGGAACTATTGCTTGCACCATACAGTGCACCTGCTCACTTAAAATGGCTTCATATTCCTTGGGCCTGATTCAACAGACAGTAAATTAGACCATATTCTTATTCATCTACTGCTCAGGGGACCAGGTTGTGTGTTTAATGCACCAGGCTATGCAATGCTGAGCGCTGCCCTTGGCTGCACATCTATCGAAAGAGCATCCTGGCCATAGATGCTGAGCTTGGGTTACAGACCTGCAATTCAATTCTCAACTGTTTGACCTCTTGACATTTATATGAAACCCTTATGTAGACTCATATTATATTGTCATTCATTAACTTCAACATTTTTTCTTATTTGGTGTCTCAACTCTTAATAACATTAAAAGTATCTGTCACCTGTACACACACACGCACACACACACACACACACACACACACACACACACACACACACACACAATACATACACACATTATATACAACGATTTAATTTATTATTTTCTGCTTTCTACTTGAACGAGTAAAACCGTCCACTCACTAAACGCTCTTAACATCTTGTTTAACTGCATGTTTTAGAATACATTCCCACACCAAGCTGGTTGACTATTATGCTAAATGAGACTAAGCGAAGCATGTAGGACAGCATATAATTAGGGCCCCACCTGATTCTCTGGAATGTCGCCGCGTTCTGTAGTTTTTAACCTGACTTTTAACTTTAAATCATTATGAGTCATTAGAGCCGCAGCTTGTCACCACTCCGGGAAGCTGTGACATACATTAGAGAAGCAACCCCAGACATGGATGCTAATCCCCTCCTACAGAACTGGTTTGGACCCACGAAAGGTAGTGAAAATGCTAAAAATTCCTCCTCAGATTTGTCTGCTGGTTTCCATTATAATGAATGACTTTGCCTCTAAGTGAATAGTGGTGTCAAAAGTTCATTGTGTGCAGGGGTGAAATTGCTAATTATGCAATTATCATTTCAATATGTCGAGCTAAAGACATTTGTTTGTGTGACTACCTTTGCTTGTCTCTGCCATTTTATGCCTGAAATCAGGAAGAAATCTCGTTTTTGCATTAGTAGGAGGGAAAGGTTGTATACATATTATATCGCTTATCAAATGAAATCACTTCCTTTCGCATGAACTTTCAAACCTTACTCAACACCTAGCGGATGATCTTTCTGTCTTACTGAGCTGGCCAAATATTTACTGACTCATCATCAATCTGGAAAAATGCCATGTATAAAGATTTCTCTCGGTATGACGAATAGGCCATATGAGCAATAAAACATATCACATCTTTTTATCTAAAAGATGGCATCTGACACAATATTTACCCATAACGCATTGTGTGTCGAGGACCACCGAATATATTCAAAGCAGTACAAACTTAAATATTAAGTTAAATAAAGTTAAATATTAAGTTATATATTGCGCTGTTTAAGCTTCCATGTTGGCATGTGAGATAGGGGTTAAGCCTCAAACAATATTTAAAATAAAAGAAATATATATGATGACAGATTATTCAATGTCACCCAACCAAACTGACATTAACTGCCTAACAACTTCCGCTCAATGTAAATTGGGTAAAGGCTTTTTATGTTACCTGTAGTACCTGTATATATGTATTACATACTTGTAGTATTAGTAACTGTATTTCATGTGTGTATTATTATATTCTGCATGCATTTCATGTAAGGGAGAGAGCTGTTAAAGTGTCTTACCGATGACTGGCTCCACCTTTTTGACTGTCACTGTGACCGTCTCTTTGGCTCTGGAATGGAAATATTGACATGTTGGTGTCTCCATAGAACTCCATTGGAAAAATCAACCCAACAGACCTACATTCTCACAATGATCCCCAAAAGCTGACATTGGATGACATTATGTCAGGAGACACATACACACACACACACACGTGAGTGCACACACACGCTCATACACACATTTACATTTATTCATTTGGCAGACGCTTTTATCCAAAGCGACGTACAAGGATTGGATAAAGTCATCAACAAATCTAAAAGTGCGTCTATTGACAATGCTACAGCAAATCTTATGTTTAAGTCATAATAGCATAGCCAGGATGTGCTCGCTAGTGCATGTGCTCCGACACACGCTTTTTTCAAGGTAGGCGCACACACGTACATACAAATAGATGCATGAGCACGCGCACACACACACACACACACACAACACTTCTGTGAACATCCACATACATGCGCATACACTCGCACACGCGCACAGGTACCCACCCCCAGCCCTCTCCTTCCAGCAGCCTCCTGTACTCGGCGATCTCCATCTCCAGCCGGGTCTTGATGTCCAGCAGCATCTGGTACTCCTGGCCCTGCCTCTCAGCGTCCTCCCGAATCTGTACCAGCTCCTGCTCCATCATGGTCACCTGTCCCTGCAGCTTCATCAGCATGCCCGAGAAGCGGCCTTCTGTTTCAGCCAGCGTGCCCTCCAGGGACATTTTCTGCACACAGGCGCGAGACATTACATAAAAGCCTTTATAGCATGTAGAGTAAAGGTATGTGTTCATATTTTGTGTTTGCCTGCGTAAAATGGTGTCCTCTTACCAAGCTGAGCTGGGACTGCAGCTCGATCTCCAGGGCCTGCAGGGTCCTCTTCAGCTCGCTGATCTCACTCCGGCTGGTCTGGATCTCTGTGCTACTGGTCTGCACCTGCTGGTTCAGGGCGTCGAACTACCGGGGAAAGAGGGAATCGTGGTTAAAGAGGGGCCCACGAACCTTTCCGTTTTGTTCATTATAACCACGATATGCTTTGAAACCATCTCTCCTCAACCATTTTCTTTTGTCCCAACAAACCAAACACTGCAGCTGAAGCTTGTGAACCATTATGTCTCCTATATTACAGACTACACAGTACTGTTATTGTCATACTGTCATATTTCCTTGATTCATTCTGATAGTTAATCTCAGTGACATTATTATACTAATTATTCAGTTACAAATGTGAAAAAAAATGTTTTTTAAGTGCCCTTTTCTAATCTTTTCACTCCCTTCCCCTAAGGGAATGAGTGCATGCTATTGTCCAGCACAGCCAATAGGAAAGGGTGTTGGGTGGGCGGGTGGGCGGGTGTAATTTGATCATTTTTGTACCCTCACCCTGCAATTTACAATGTCTCAATGACAGTTATTGAATGCTTCAGAATAGGAAGCAGCAGTCCAGTCGTTTGAGGTTACATTTATATTGTCATTTTGTGATGTTGAATAATGAGGCTTTGCTCTGAATGAGCGGTCAGTCAATGGGGAGCGTCCTACAGCGGGAGATCAGAGCGGTTTAGCGGCTTAGCCGCTCATTCATCTCCACAGCAGACAGGCTGCAGACTGCGCAGGATGTCCTCCCTGTCAGAAGTGTGCAGGATGTCTGCTTGTATTGTGCGGTTGGGGTAAAAGGTAACAATGAAGAGGAAACAGCGTGAAAAGCGTGGCGGAACGGTGAAAAGCCTCGTTGGCCGGGGCGGGGTTGGGTTGGGTTGGGTTGGGGTGGGGTGGGGGGTGAGTTTGCCTTGCGCACGTCAGCAAAGCTGGTGCAAAGACCGTTGAGCAACATCAAACGCAACAGGGAGGAGCTGTCTGGAATGTGGGCGCAGCGGACTAAGCAGACAACAACCAGCCTACTCCCCGCTGCTGTTAATGGGAGTGGTGTACAACTTCATAGAGCGTTGCCAAACTTTCCTTTATCTGAAGAACACATTTTGTGACAGTTTCACATGTAGAAGGATTTGTTCACAATAGATACTTGAGATATGTGACAAGGTGACAACGTTTTTGTATTTGCTAAAAACAACTTTGTTGTCAAGGTGTGCCAGTTCCTCATTAATACATTTGTATATTCATACAGCTCACTGAGCTGATTGGTCAGGATTCCTTCTCAGTTGCCACCCACAAATGGAATGAACAATGGTGCAGCATTAATGTTGATTGTACAGATTTTCATTTTAGCAATGCTACCAGAGTAACTATGGCTAGTTTGTAGTTAAATGTCCGAAATATCTCTGCTTCATAATTCAAGTAATGATTTTGTAACAATAATTAAGCATTCAATCTGTTGTTTCCTTTCTATTTCTGAATCCATGCTCGAGCTCTGCTGGGCTCCTTGTGGCTTCCAATGCTGCTCACGTTCACTGTTCTGCAGTTATACAGAGCATTGCGCACACTGTACATAGACATGCACTATGACGAAATGAGATGATAGGCTATTGTCAATGAGCCAATCTTGAATACATTCTATTTCTCTGTGAAGGGGTGTTAGCTTGTTGGTTGAGAGAGAAAAAATAACATTTAATTTAATTTTATTTATTAAAAAAAGGTATTTTAATTTTTATGACTGTGAGACATGCCAAGCTGTGCCGGTGAGGATTAAAAGGAGCTCTTTGAGAGAAAGTTAAGGGAAAAATGTCGATTGAATCCTGGCCAGGGTTTTGTGGCATCGCCCCTAGCAAGTTATGAAAAACCATAAATACTACTCTGAACCCCAGCTATTGACACCAATGAATACTATTATGACACATTATATTCATAATCTAATTGCTATAATTTATGAGCAGCAATTCTGGTTTTCTTTATGGGTGAGTGTGGGAGAGTGTAAGGGGGATATTTTTTTATTACAAGTATTTCTTATTTATAACTACATATTTCTCTTGTTGTCTTTCAAATTGTATGTACTTCACCTCTTGAATTTCCATACTGGGGCAGTACAGTTTACCGTAACATGGGTAATGGTAAAGCTACAAGTGAGGGTTTGTGTCTGCTCTACATCCACCCCACCTAAATGGGTGCACATCTTAACAGTAGTGTTGAAATATCAATAAAATGATTACATCGGACTTTAGACATAGTTTTGGTTGACGATTAACTATCTGCTTTACTGTTGAATTGAAATGGCCATGCGGTGGTCCAAACCTCCTTTTAATACCAGTCCACCCAAATAAATGTTAACTTGTTGTAGAGTTGGAAGCTTCACTAATGGACAGCGTTTACAGCAAGATTAACAGTCAATTTACAATCCAAAAATGGAGCCTTTAGCCCCTTGTTAAACTCAGTATTCCTCTCACCTTGTCCTTGTACCAGCCCTCCATCTCCCTGCGGTTCTTTTCAATGATGCTGTCGTACTGAGCCCGCATCTCCTCCAACAACCTCGACAGGTCCTGCTGGGGTGCCGCGTCCACCTCCACGTTCACTGAACTTGAGCCCATGGAGGACCGGACAACCGCCATTTCCTACACGCGAATATGGGAAATACATTGCGATTAGTTGTAGCTATAGGAACGTAGCGTCGAGATTTATTTGCTTATGTAAGTGTTACTGTTGGGAGAGCTCACCTCCTCGTGGTTCTTCTTGAGGAAGATGAGCTCCTCCTTCAGCCCCTCGATCTGCATCTCCAGATCGGACCGGGTCATTGTAAGGTTGTCCAGAACCTTCCTTAGTCCCATGATGTCAGCCTCCACGGACTGTCGCAAGGAAAGCTCATTCTCATACCTAGAATCCATTAAAAAAGAGTGTTAGTGGGAACCCTACTCAATCTTAACACTCAGCCTCATCCATGATACCCAAAAACCCAGTCTCACCCATTATACCCAACATCATCCATGATACTCCACCTCACCTACCATAACCTCCTCCACCGTTAGCAAAAACTGTGTGCCGTTAGCTAAAAATACCGTTAGCTAAAACTGTATACATCTACAAGAAATGGCCTGCATATTTTATTGTCATATATTTAAAAGTTATGCCTCATCACGAATGGATATTCATGATAAATCATATGATTGCTGTAAGTATTGACAACATTTAAAATTGATGAATTTTTGAAGATTCATACAAAAAACGGGACAAATAAAGAATTGTAAACTGTAAGCACTGGAATGAATGAGGATGTGGAGAACGTACTTGACTCTGAAGTCATCGGAGGCCAGCTTGGCGTTGTCGATCTGGAGGACGACCATGGCATTCTTCACGCTAGCACCAATGATCTGCAGCGACCCAGAAAAGAGAGGAGGAAGGGTGGGTTCAGCCAGTATAAAACACAAAAAAATATATTTAGAACATACATTATATATCAAAAATGAATTTGCAGTTGGAACCGCTTGTGTGCCGCGCAACTTTCTTAGACAAGAATATACAATATAGCTGATTCCAAGCCTGAAGGGCAAGAGAAAAAAAAAGGCTGTGCCCGTGTAAAATTATACCAGTTACTCTGTATTTTTAGCAACAACAATTTAATTAATTATCAGTTCCATCACAAAAAGCTGTGCTGTATAAATCACGCGAGTACAATAAACTCATCCTTTGAGCTACACAATGAGAAAGGTTGTGGTTATGAACTGTCAGATTATAGTTTTTTTCCATTCCAGCCCTCTGAGCCTGGAGCCATTTGACCCGCTTTCAAATTTGTTTGATCGAGCCAAGAGCTGTCAGGACTTTTTTTTCTATAGCGCACTCCCATTTAATTGCCAAGATCTGATAACGAAATGTTCTCTTCATAGTAATTACATGAAAGAGACTCTGAGCTATGGTGTGGTTTTAACAAGAGTGGTGATGTGAGGGTGGGATGGAATCACTATACCATAGTGGTATTTAACCCTTTAACGTTAAAATGCAGCGATTTAATTGTGTCTACTGGGTTTTTTACTTGCCATTGGTTTCATTATTTATGTCATGCCGTACTATACTCTTAGCACATGTCGTGACACTAATATCAAAATGCACTTAACATGACTTGTTGCTTATTGGGACACAAAATACTGACAAACCTAGACACCAACTCTGAAAACATTTCCAACATATTTGAAGAACATTTATAATGACCAGCCAGGAGGTCCAACTTATTTCTATAAAGTCGTGTTATGGATGATCAATTGTACCAGTCAAGAATAAAAATGATGGATTTACCTCCTTCTCAAAAGCTTACATCAAAAGTCATCATTTCCATGACGACTAAGACATCCAGGGACTTAATTTTGGATTAGTTACATTCTATTCAAAAATGTAACTGTGTTTATTAGGGTAAGAGTATTCCAGCATATTTGACATATAAGTCATATTTAATTGTTACAGCAAGCAGAAGCAGCATTTTTTCAAAACCTCAGTTATCAATCCTCCACAATGCTTCCTTTTGGATTTTTTTATTGTACCAACAGACCAGAAAAAAACGATGAAATCCAGTAAAATCCATAAAATGCAATCAAGCTGAATGTAGAAAATATTGCAATGAACACAAGTGATAACTAAGACAATAAGGCAGCGATTTTATAAAGGTGACAGTGCACCTCAGGTCATGATGAACCGTATGTGTTGTGTGCAAAAGAATGATTTTTATGAGGCTATTCAGAGTTTCATTGAATTATGATTCCTTTTATCTGCAGAGGAGCGCAGATGGCCACTTTACATTGAGAACAATATAAGTTTGCTCAGCAAATATTTATCACAGCAAGGAAATCAAATCAAAAAGCAACAACAAAAAAACATGATATGATGAACCAGAGGGTTATTTAAATAGGGCCGGCTTGATAGGGCCCTATCTATTCTATTGACATAATAGAAAGATGATTATGAAATTATGGCAATGCATAGCTTTGATATGCGATAAAAGCTCTTATATATGATGGACAAAGGTCATGCTGAAGGAAAAATAGGCCTTTTTTTAACGCAAAATGGGACTCCACCAGCCCCCTCCCTCACCTGCTCCTGCAGCTCTGCAATGGTCTTGTAGTACGGGCTGTAGTCCCGGGCACCCACAGACACCTTCTTGGCAAGGAACTCCCGGATCTTCAACTCCAGGTCAGAATTGGCTGCCTCCAGGCTGCGGACCCTTTCCAGGTAGGAAGCCAGGCGGTCGTTCAGGTTCTGCATGGTCTGCTTGTCGTTGGCCATGACCAGGCCATCCTCCAGACCCCCTCCTCCTCCGGCCATCATGCTGAACCCCCACCTCCTCCGCTCATCATGCTGAACCCCCCACCTCCTCCGCTCGCCATGCTGAACCCCCCACCTCCGCCGCTCACTGCACCCAGACTGCGGGTTCGCACGCTGGAGACCCGGACGCCGGTCCCCCCTGAACCACCATACACGCTGCCGGAGGCTCGCGGCCGGAAGCCGGAGGACTGCGAGGAAAAAAGGGTAGCCATAGTCTCTAGATCTCTTTGGCGCTGAATGGGAACAGAGCGGAACTTAATTGCAGACGGAGTGCAGGAGCACGGCTGCTGAGAGACCGCAAAGGTATTCTTTATATACACCGCCAAGACTATGGAAAGCCATCCCCGGACAATCCCCTCCAGAACACACATGTGAATCAAGCAAGGCCCTCCCCCCCGGGATTATACAAGTAAGCGGTTATCTAATGAGCCTGTGGTAAAGTCCCGCAGGCTACATGGGTGTGGTGACATTAAAGTGCTGAACTACGCCTTTTCGTTATTTATTTATTTAAATCAGGTCTTTGATAGTCAACTACATTCGCAGTTACACAAGATTTATTTAGCTGAAGTGTAGATTCTTGTTCATGCAAGTCCTGTGAGAAGCAAAAAACCATTATCAGCTTGTGTGAAACAACATTCGTAAGCCCATCACAGAGATTTTGGCTTGGGTACAATTTTCTCTGAGGGCTTTGGTGTTCTGAATACCTGAGAGTCAAATCACACTTTTTTGCTTGAAAGCACTGTCTAATTGTTTTTTGTGCCTGTTTAGTCCTCCAATATGGACTGAATGTACCGACTTGTCAAGGATATGACATTTTACTTTAATTTGTGATATTTCCTAAAGGATACTAGGACTAAAAATATGTGTTTGCATAGAGTGAACAAATATTTTAAAAGGTCACTGATTAATTCAAATAACATGAATGGGTGTCAATCTCTTTTATCATTGCAAGCATCCAATGAAATTAAGCTCAATGCTCATTCAATTTCACTTGAGCAACACTGAGAAGATAATAAGCAATTGTTAGAATCAGTTGGATTTTGAAAAATCCAAGCACTTTAAAACTTTATACAGATTACAACCTTCACACTATTTAGATCTATGACACAGGCCACAATTTTTCGTGCAAAGCCATGTTGCGTGCAACACAGGTTTTTTTTTACTAGTTTCAGGTTTACGCAGTTGCTGTTTTCCCATTCAGTGCCCACATTGTTTAAGCGGTAAACAAACTTGCACCCATTTGGGTGTACTGATCTTGAGATGAGGTGCGGTCAATTTGGCACATTTTTATATTTTACATGCAGCTGAAAGTGGTTGTGATTTTACCAACAAAAACCTGCTCTTAAGTCATGTCACAGTTGTTTCGTTGTTATTTTCACAGTGCAATACTAAGATAATAATATGTGCCTTCATAAGTGGGTGTGTGCATGCATGAATTAAAATTAAATGATTACAATGGGATCATTGCATGTCAAGCCACCAAGGCCTGACACTACCCGTCACAGATGGTGCAAGAATCTTTGTGGCTCTTTGCCAGATGGTACATAGTGATTTCAAAGAGGATGTTTGAGAATTTTTTCGTGAAACAAAAATGGGGTGGATTGATGGTTACTAGGGACTGTGGGAAACTGCAGTCGTGCACATAAAGCAAGGAACATAAGGGCGTGTGACAATACAGTTTGTTGTTGCTTACTGTCTCCAGAGTGATGGCAGGGACCTTTAGCATAAGGTGAAGATGAAGGGAGAGGGAGAGGGAGAGGGAGGGAGGGACCTTAGTTACATATAATAATTACACATGTATGTACTTAATTGCTTATAATTACTCTATGCTGGTTTGTGACCTTAACTGCCCCTCAGGCTTGTAGATGTACTGCTAAGGTAAAATGAGGGCTCTCACGTTCAAGGACCGTTTGTTCTCTAAAGATCAGGAAATACGTTTCAGAGTGAGTCTTGGGCAAAGTCAAGAGAAGTAAAACGCCTTTCAAAAATGGTACCGCCAGCAGTGTCAGTCGCAAGGTGAATCAGTGTACTCAGATCATTGACGTAGAGGCCTTCTAGCTTACTCTTTCACCGTAGTCCTGCATTGAGTCGGATCCTTAATGGGCGGGGCCTTCAATGACCTCCCTGGGACCTCTGACTCGAGATGCTGTTGGTTTCTTTCCCCGGCTGGCGTCAATTCCTCCGGATGGGCTAGGGTGGCAGTGTGAAGCATGGATGACTCTGGTCATCCCTCAACTTTAACCGCAGCACAGTTGGTCAGCAACACCAGGACGGGGCCTTTCCACCTAGGCGACAGACAGGTTTTCTGTTCAGGTCAACAAAGTCATCTGCTTCAAAGAGGTGGATCCGTTTTATCCTGCACCTGGTGGTAGTTTTCCCTTCCCTAAGAGGAAGACAATGGTTAACAGGATACTTTTTCATGTACTCATCTGTCCACATCAAGGTGGTTCTGTAGATGGCCCATGGCAGGGTCACGCCAGAGCCCCGTGAGTGGTAACACCTGTAGTTTGGTTAGGAATTGTTCTTTTAGCGTACACTCCCAAGGGCTGGGCCTTCTTCAATCCAGTAGCTTGGGTAGTTCTTGTGTGGTATCCTATTTATTCTTTCCACCTGCCCTGTGCTTTGGGCTATGGTAAGGTAAAAGGTAGTGCTCAAAAGTTAGGTCATTTCAGGAGAAACTTTAAAACCATTTGGACATTCTCTTTCTTTGTGGGAATGGCCTCATATTTGAGAACCTGTCTATACAAATCAACATGTACTTGTAGCCCACTCTGTTTCAGTCTTTCAGGTGCAGGCAGGTGATTATGGGGAACGCTATGTCTGACAGGGCGGACAGGGTCCTGAGCACAGGTTAAGGACCAGAACATGGAGGACAGGCATCCACCTGGGTTCGAACACAGGCCTAGGTCCGTCCGACAGCAACCCTTCAACCAGACCTGTTTCTCCCCTGGAGGGCCAGCTGCCAACACAGCAGTGAGATCAGCGGAGGGCCGAGCCCCATCAGGAGCCAGATGAGAGGCTTGGAGTACCATGACGGTCTGGGCATTGGCAGCCATTTTGAGAAGCACATTTAATAACAGAAATGGCAATAGATTAGCCTCTAGGAGGTTAGCAATGAGGGCTGGATGCTGAATAGGTCTACCAGAGGATGATCAGGAAGCTCATATGCTTTCACAGCTGACCAAAATCACGTACGACTCAAAAAGTATAATCGCATGCACGGGTCAAAAAACTGCGCTGCTGGTGCTGAAATTCCTGAGGGAAGAGCGTGTGCTTCTACGACAACGGCATAGCCTGAGAGATGCTCGCAGTCAGAGGGGTGCATAGAAGAGCAATCAGTGTACAGAATAAAGGTCCGGGTTTTAAGGGGTATCTGCCGCATGTCAGGTCTAGACACGAGGGGGAAATGAATTCAAATTTGCTTATTAGAGTTAACAGCTCCATGAACTACTGTTCTTTTGTGGGAATTGTTTTTTTTGGACTAGGAAATGTAACAGGACCACTGCCAGCCGCTCCAGTGTAATGACTAACATGATTGTTCCATGGGATTATTTGACTATAGAGAAGCTGAAGGTTATTAGAATATGTTACATTGCTAAAAAATGTGGCTGTGGTAGAGGCAAGACTCTACTGAACAGAATGCCATGAACACCTGTGATGACTAGTTCTGGTATAATAATGTAAGGCAAGAGTAACAGTTCCATTCTGAGCAATTTTATTAACTTCCTTGGCTGACTTTTAGACACTGAAGACCGTGCAGCTGAAGAATAGTCCAGGTGGCTCAAAATCAAAGCTTTGGCAGCTCGACCCAGGATATGTGATGGTACATAGAAACTAAGCATCATCGTGCTATAGAGATAACATTACTAATTTTGAAATAATCATATCAATAATCATATGTGACCACACCATGACAGATGACTACAGATAATTAAGATCAGTGATTTAGCCTTGTCACCCTGTCATATGGGTTCAACAGAGGAGTGGACATTTTATGACTTCACCCTGAAATGAAACTTTCACTCTTTGGAGTGTATAGACCCAACTTCTTGGGCTTTGTCCATTCAAAAGCAATGTTTAACTTCTTTGAAAAAGCCTAATTTACTTCTCTATATGTAGCAGCTGCATAAAACAATGTAAATTAATATGTACCATAGTAATAAACCATCCATGCTCTTATGGACAGATAGCTCTTCATAAATGAAATAGCAGATGATTTTAAACCATAACATTTTTCCAATTAAAAGCTCATGATCAATAACATCAAATCCAGCTTCACTGCAGCTGCACTCTTTGGGTTATTAATCCCTTTTAATCAGCCATCTGTCAAGTGGAATGACCATGTCTATAAGCATGTTGAAATCTAGAGACAGAACCATTGGCTCGCTGGATGTTCATTTGACATTTTCAGGTAATGGATGACTTCACCCACTTCCATACAGCTAAATTGAAATGCAAAGCTTTTACCAGTCATTATTTCTCATTACCTTGGAAGTGTTTGAATCTCTAAAGACCATATTCTACTATGATGCATCGATCTAATCGACAAAGAAGCCTTACTGACTTTATTGCACTTACAGTTATCAAAAGTTATTCTCTATCATGTTTAACAACAGTTATTGTTTGTCTGTAATGTGCCCTGTCTTCAGTGGTTGCCCGGGAAATCCAGTTTCACATGCTCATGATGCCTGGACTGCTTATGCCCCCTGCTGGCCTCCTGTGGGAGTTTTTCTCGTCAGTTACTTCATGAGGACTGTGATAAATTCTATAATCATATATTTAGGGCGCAAACCTCAAGATGAGCGTTGGACCAAAAAGACATGTAATTAGATGTAAATAGATTTTCCGCCATTTTGAATTTTGTGAAATCACAAACAATCTTCTTAAAATATACCATAAGTTCGATCAAAATTTAACTTATTCTGTGGGAAGTACGTACCAGTTGCAAGCAAGTTTGTGAAAGAAAAGTTCCCACATCAAAACATAAGCATGCTTCATGCAGATTAATCAGCATCTTAATGAATGAAATATCCAAACTGAGCTATTTCAGCCATTTTAAGCCAACAAATGTGAAACATTTGGTGTCCCTCAAGACAATTCTACAGATGTACAGTATACCAAATTCATCTGTAGCATTCATAAATAACATGGCTGCCACAAGTGATTCATTATTCTGCATCTTCAAGAAATATTTCATATTTCATATTCAAGAACATATTTCAAGAAATAATTAAAAATCTTCTCATGAACATGAAGTCTGGTTGACAGGAAAATTGGTACATAGTATGCTTGCAGCAGCATTGCATACAAGACAACATACTCCACCTACTGGGCAGAATTATGTACTGCCACATTAAGGAATGGGGACATGACATGAAGAAATTCAGAGACTATTTAATCTATACAGTGTGAATTCATGATGACCAAATAGCCTAAACTGTGTGTTACAAAGCATTTTTCTACGTTAGAAACCATTAGGAAACAATATTACAAGACACTACTTCAAACGTCTTTTCCCACAATAACACCTGACTTTCTATTCTGTAATGATAGTGGGATTGTTGTTGAGTTTGTGGGATCCTAGGGCGGATTTTGCCCATTTATTTGGATTCCTCGTGTCTGAAGAGTTATTGTGATACAAATTCGTCCCATTTGCAAATTTTAGCAATTTAATACCTGTGGAGAAAACCGGATTGGACGGACAGAGGTATTTGAATGAGGGGTTGTCTGAAAATACTTCTCCCGAACCTTTGTTTTGAAAAACTCCATTTAGTATATAATGGACCAGTATGAAATAGAATAACATTGGTTGGAATTCAATCAAACTCAAACCAAAGTATTTGTTCATCTTATTATTTCATTCTTTACAGATCATTAACTAAGAGGCAATATTTAAATGACTACAGCTACCATACTTAATTGAGGGATTTGTGTGTTTTGAAGAGACCTTTGTTTACTATGAACCATACCGCTGAATGTTTGCCAGAAATAAGACATTTGTGAGGACACTATAATTACTTGTACAACTTGCATTGTAGTATAATTTGTAATGATGTTGAAATGTATCTATATTTATGTAACGATACTTACTTTGACCACAAGATGTCAGCATAGGACAGCAAAAGTGTCTTTCAACATAACCAGTGCAACAGTCTACAGTGTTCCATCTCAAAGAGAGTGATTAAACTGAAACACTGCAATGAATGTCATCACAGAGTTATTGTTAAAATGAGACATGCTAAGGATTGTACCTAAACTGGTAACAAATCATACACACATGAATATTCAAAATGTGTTCATAAATGAAAAAAATAAGCTATATGAATGAAATTATCTATTGTGAGATGAAAAAGTGGCAAGGGAAATGAAATGACACTATGTGGATAGAAATTATGGAGAGACAGTTAGCAATTATGCCGTTTTTAAGTTCTCTTTTCTTAAACAGCACAGATTAATACGTAAATAATAAGGAGCACAAGACACACAGGAAAGAGAGGGTACAGTATGGAAAGGCATAAAGCAGACAAAAGTCATGCCAAAGAGAGTAAAATCAGAAATTCAAAGAGAAGGACTGAGACTAGAAATGGAAACTGAGAAATCACTTTCAGGAAAAAAAAAAAAAAACAATTGGTGAAATAGTTTCATTTAATATAAATGGACTAAATAATCTAAAAATATTTTTTTCCTGAACACCAACGCTGATTTCCATCTGCAAAGCCCCCTTTCAAAATGTCAGCCTACAGATTCTTACCTGTCATGTCGTTGTAACTAATGTTATTTTTACTTTTGGTCCCACATTTCCTCACTAATAACATGTGCCAGTTTTTTATCTATGCAATCTTTGCAGTGGATTGTATACAGGTACATGTTTTATGTTTCCTGTCAGCAGCCCAGCACCATCATGTCTGCTGTACAAATCAATTTGAAGAGCCGAGCCCAGCAAAGATATTCACAGTGCCTAACCCAGCGGAGATATTCACAAACCGGCCCTGTTACCAGCCCTGGCACCGTCCTACCATCACGGGCCTCATCATAAACAACAGCGAGTCTTTGCACAAAAAGTCACCTTAAACAGGGACTAAGATTAAATAAGATTATTGTAGAACCAATGATATAATAAACTGTCAATCAACCTATGACATAACCTACCAGTGACATTTCATTGGTTGCAGAAGTAATGCTCTCAACAAATCAAATGTATTCTTTCTGTCTTTATTTTTTGTCTGCTGTTGCACTGCAACAAACATCAAACATACCTGCCTCTGACACATCCAAAATTATAGCTGTTCAGGTTGAGAGTTATACGATTCTGGTGTTAAATGTATGGAGGAACTGTGAAAATTCTCCCAGTATTCTTAATAATCTCATAAAAGTCAACAGAAGACAATAAAGTAGTGTTAACCAAAGAGGGGTTACAGGAAGTGATAAAAAGGCAGTGAACATTTGTGATACTTATGTTTTTATCCCTAATTAAAGTAGCACATTTGTATGTGTTTGCAAATTCAGTTAAAGCAATACATTTTACAGCGTGTTTTAATGAGGTTTGTACATTCACTCGAGGATTTATGAAGTACGTGTGGTATCCCAGGTGACATTCCAGCGAATCGGAGGCATAGGTGACAGCGCTCTGCAATGCACTTGTCAGTTACAATGCAATGTCAGGGAAAAGTACATGTCATGGGACCGTCTTGTAATATGCAACATCATTCACTGGCACAATTGAGAATGCAGGCATAGTGCCATGCTCTACAGATGGTTTCAGCTGAATGTCATCACCCTCATCTACATTCTGTCTGCAGCTGAACAGGAAATTCCTGTATTTAAACCAAGAAGTTTATATTGTGTGCGTGTGTGTGTGTGTATATATATATCTATATACAGTATATAGCAGCAAGACCCAAGGTTGGCAGCTATAGGGAAAGGCAGTTGCACAACGTAACTCTTCAGACAGTAGGCTGTAGAGGAAAATACCAGTATTTTTACTGGAAGTTTATTGTAACAATAAGTACTGGAAAAGTGATAACGGGAAAACAAAACCTAGCTCCTACAATGGAGCCTACCTCCGCTTTTCCCAGGGTTTCCTCTCTCTTTCTCTCTACCTGGACTGCTAAGCAGTCTACCAGGGGTGACGATCAATGAATCATACTCCAGTGTCTTAAAACAAACTACAAAACAAGGTTAAAACAAAAAAATCCAGTTCAGGTTCTCCTCTTAAAAACAAATCCTCAACAAAAGTTCTCCATACACCCACCAGCACCCTCCACCATTTTCATTGGCAGTACTTGCCCCCCTGGTTTTGGAACAGGGTGCCTAAATAGGGTGCTTAACGAGATAACCATTTCCAGGTGTGTTCACTCAGACCTTGTCCGGCACTTATGAAGTTGGTATGGCTCCCCCTGCTGGAGCCATCTGGCACCTACATCCCAGATCTGGCCTCTTGTTGTATTACTGTACAATATTATGTTATATGTCTGACGAACAGGAGTTTGCATAATAATAATCAATTTTTGTACCCTCTGTACCAATACAGTAACCAAATGATATGAGCAACATCTTGTAAAAATGTGTGTATTCATTTGTATTCTTAATAATACCTGTGTAATCACTTCGAGTACTCTAACTTTGTATGTTTTCCAGTCCTGTAAAACCTGGTACATGTTTTTATGGAAAAATTACTTCAGCTACTCTAATCATCTACTTTGTATGGAATATTCACAAATATTTTATCCCGTTGTTGCATTTTGTTCATAATGTTCAAAATGTTAAATTCATTTATTTTGTAGTCGGATGTCTCCACAACACTTTTGATTTTTCAGTAAACAGTGACACTCCCATCTGTTCAGCTTGGTTTCTCTGACTTTGTGTTTTTTGTCAGCCACACCTTGTCATGGTAGAGTCTGAGTCACAGGTATCACCCATACGTGGTTAATCGCTTTGGCTGATCTAGAAATAAAAACATTGTTTGGCCAAAGAGACAAAATCGTGTTCTCGCTGAGAAAATCATGGTGAATGGTGATTGATGCCTTAGGATAAAGAGATTACACAAGTGACTTAAATTGTCTCTCATTTTTTTTTTGAAGACTAAGTAGGACTTTAGAAATAAGAAAATATAAGTTCACCAATCACCTAAACCATTATTATTTGGACAAAACTGTCTCTGGATCTGCGCTAAAGTAACAATGCGGTCAAGCTATCTTAATCCAAAATAAAAAGCAATTTAATCCAGCAACAACTGATAATACCCTGTTTTTTTAAAAGCTGACAGCCATGCGACTTCTGTGCTTTTCAGCAAATTGGCAGGATTAGGACATTTTGTATAATCTTAGACGGTTCCAGAAAAAAAATCCAAGGGCTTACCCCATTGGTTTTAGGGCATTTGTAAAGGTATAAAAAAAGGCTAGCAGCAAATCAGATTTTCTGTAGTTCTCACCTGACCTGATGTTGTATACATGCAAAGGCCCTGTAGATAGCAAGTGGACCTTTTGTAATTCCTGGTTTCATGTTTTAACCTTTCTCTGATGTTTGGCCTTTCCCTGGCTACATTTGGATCTTTTAGACCAATGTTAGTCTGCATGTTGAAGCAGAATTTTTGGAATATAACATATAATGATGAGAAAAGGCTATTCAGCCCAGCTAGGCTAAACACTACCCTACCATCCACAGATTATCCATTGCTGGCTCAAAAGGGTTTCAGAAGATATAAGGTTTCTGCTCAATTTCTTTATAATCTCTGTACTCAGTCAGTGGAAATCACACAAAGTGAGTGCTGGTTAAATTAATGCTGTGATTAACAGCAATTTTTTGAAGCTTAGACTGTGATGCCTCAAGGCAAAACCTACACGTTTTTGATTTGCAATTTTTTCCTAAATGGTATTTCATTTAAAAATATCAGATTTATGTCAGAAGTTATTTCAAACTGTAAGTGACATGCCCTATAGCTGTGATATGTTTTTCTGAGGGATTAGCCAGTGCTTCAATGGAAAGCAACCATATTTCACTAATTTCAGAGCTATTTTAGTAGACTACATTATACTTCCTCACAAGCAAAGTGACAGTGCTTGACAAAAATATCATATTTATGTTAGAATGTAAGATTCAAAACTAAATTTAAGTGGCACATGGCAAATGTGTCTCATGTTATCTCTGCACTGGAAACAAAGTCAGATAAATTAGGGCATGCTGGTCACATTTTGACTTGAGTCTTAAAATCTGTTTGGCTTTGGAAATGTATTAAAATCAGTATCTCAAGTCAGAAATGTCAACCTTATACCAGATTTTAAAAACTTGCATACATGTATGCAGTGCATCCTGACGAATGTGACATTCTCCCAATTGTACAGAAAATATTATACATAATGAGAGTGTCCAAATATACTAAAATGCCAAAATGAAATTTAATAACGCCCTCAAAATCTGAGTGACAGGATAAACACACACCCCCAAAGTATCCTGAAAACATGTATTTTAATATGATAATAAAACAGTCCACGTTATGAACATTCACCTCAAGTGGGGTCAGATTGCTTACATGCAGGTTTACCACTCTTGACCTGAGTGACTGACATACATAACAGACTGTCATTAGTTGTGCCTGTCGACACAGTGACAGCGACAGCCATACCAGCACCACCCCCAAACTACAAGACAGTTCAGGTCACTTCAGAAGCTTTATTACCCTATAGGGGAAATAATTTTCCAGCAAAAGCACATTGGTGATACAATAAACACAGAAAAACACAATACAGGCAATAGTACAATACTGACCTACAATATACAAATGAAAGGCAAAAACGTTGGGTGATTTCACATATTTTGTATATCAATAAGAATAATGCAAAAATAATGGTTTTAAAATGCTGCATCGATAATCAGCTGTTATGCGTATTTAACCCTCCTGTTATCATGAATAATTGCACCACATATACAGTGGGTCAAATCGTCCCACACAGTTCATCCCACAAGTCTGTTGTAAAACAAAGATTTGACAGGTTCATGACCTCGAATGAGGACAAGTAAGTATATTTCACCGACAAACAGACATTATCTGTTTTCAGGTTGAGATGGGTTGAAATGGGTCAGAAGGACTTGGAACATAATAATAGGGTTAATTGTAACGCCACAAAAGTCAGTGGTATATTTATTGCATGATTCCATTATGGCCACCAGATGGCAGCTGGATAAAGAAATAATAACATTTCACTGATTATCTGAACTCATAAATTATCAACAATTAACAGAAAATCTATACTTTTATTTCTGTGTCACTATTATACACTTCATTAATGAGTAAACAAGCAGATCTTATGTCTGATTATGTCCACTTTTCTTACGAATGAACCAAATTACTGTTGATAAAAATGTACAATCAACTGCAGCAAAAATAGGGTTTTTAATAATTGTTTTGCAACTGTTCTATGAATAGAATCATGAGAACAGTGGATCGTGTGTCTCTATCGCTCAGACTGTTTTAGTGGTGCAATGGAGCGAAAGCTTCATCCAAATGAAACAGGCCGATCGGTGGGTAAGACCAAGCTGATATCCAAATTCTTCACTGCCAACCGACAGTGGGAAAAGATTGCAATATATAGGTGTCTATATGCAATCAATACCTATTACCAAACTTTTCTGTTGGGTGACTGTGACAGTAAATGTATCTATGTAAATGCATAAATGTATGATGTATTGTGTTAATATAAAACAACATGCATGACCTCAAACAATGGGCCCCTCTTTAGGACCAAAATAGCATGAATACAACACTCACATGCACAGATTGAGGCATTTTAGGACGAGCATAAGCACATACAATTCATACTCTCATCCCTGTTTTTTTTTTCTGCTTGTGCAGCAGTCAGTTAGACTTAAAAAAAAACTTCAGATTTGATTGAAGCGCATAGTACATTTATATCTAGGCATTCGGTAAACACTTCTATCCAAAGCAACTTGCAGAAGGTACATAAAATAAGACAAACAGACAACAGACAAAGTTGTCAGTGACACAATGAGTATAACAGTTGTCACACCAACGATAGCAAAATATTATTAAGTGTGCAAGTAGGTGCCGATAAGCGCATAAGTTTGAGTGTTGATAGTTCAGGGTTAGATGGGACAAGTTTAAACCAGGGTGTTTGCAGTTGGTAGCAAAAGATTGGGAGACGTTCTTATGTCCTTATTGTAACAGTTAATTCAATCCACCACTAGGGGGACACAGTACAAAAGAGACGTGACCGAGAAGAAGTGCATTTTCAGGCAGGGAGGGCTAGGTGACCAGAGGGCATGGAGTAGAGTGGACTGGCAGGAATTTGAGGTTTGATAACAAGTCTACTACCAGGGCAAAGTTCATATTGCCAGCCCATAGGCAATGATCATGGTTTGTATTTTATGCAGACTGCAATTTTAAATAGTCCAGAGACACATTGTATCTCTTCCTCATTTTGAAGAATTTACACATCAAATATCATGGCATTTTCAAATAATTACAAACAAACTGTTGTATACAAGCTCAGAGTTTATCAACAAATAGAAAGCTCGTGAAAATCCATGCGTCGTTTTATTCAGTTACATTAAAGATGTGTATGATAACCTTTTCATTACTGTTTATATTTGTTGGCACATTTATACCCTCATTTTAACTGTGATGTAGTCTGCCACACCAAACCCCATTAACCCCAAACTAGTTTGGCATCTTCAGCTGAATGCAGACAGGAAACACCTGTATTTAACACAATCAATCAAATAGCACTATTTTAAATCTGATCTTGTCTTAACTCTAAGTAACATGTTGCTCTGGCATTAATGACTGTCAGTCATTGCCAGCAAACTCTGCGTAGTAGCATCAAGCTAGCTATTTTCTTTAGGCTGTAATGTATTTGTTTTGTGACAACATAGTGTTGTAGTCCGCACTTATATTGTACGGTAGCAGACATGCTGATCTCATGGAATCACTCGTTGGAGCTGTAAGAGTGTAGGTTTTGCAGATGGCCAGGGCAACACTAACTTATGTATGCCAATCCTTGTGTGCCGAAAACAATGCTGTGTACTATTTTTAAATGGGGGCAACACAGAAGAGTTGACAGTTATGATGGCAATCTGGAAGTAGAATAAGCCCCAAGCAAGCTACTTTCTTTAGGCTGTAATGTTTTTGTTTTGCAGCAGCACAGTGTGGTAGTCTGCATTTACGTTGTGAGAGTGTAGGTATTACAGATGGCCTGTACAGTTGTTTTTGGATACTGAGGATGTTCAGTCAGTTGTGATGTTCATTTCAGCAGTGTTAATCATCAAATTCCTGTTAATGTCCCTGTTTGAAGCACTTTGGCATCTTCAGCTGAATGCAGACAGGAAACACCTGTATTTAACATAATCAATCAAATAGCACTATTTTAAATCTGATCTTGTCTTAACTCCAAGTAACATGTTGCTCTGGCATTAATCATGACTGTCAGTCATTGCCCGCAAACTCTGCGTAGTAGCATCAAGCTAGCTATTTCCTTTAGGCTGTAATGTATTTGTTTTGTGACAACATAGTGTTGTAGTCCGCACTTACATTGTACGGTAGCAGACATGCTGATCTCATGGAATCACTCGTTGAAGCTGGAAGAGTGTAGGTTTTGCAGATGGCCAGTACAACACTAACTTGTATATGCCAATCCTTGTGTGCCGAAAACAATGCTGTGTACTATTTTTAAATGGGGGCAACACAGAAGAGTTGACAATTATGATGGCAGTAGTATCTGGAAGTAGAATAAGCCCCAAGCAAGCTACTTTCTTTAGGCTGTAATGTTTTTGTTTTGTAACAACATCATATTACATTTGACATCAAAGCCTATGTTTCTCCTACCTGCATATTCAAGAAACCAGGCTGACATCTTATTTTAATTAGCCAACCTTAGCCCAGCTTGTAATAGTCAATTAAAATGTTTCGTACGTCTTTGTATTCTCGGTATTGTCTCATCTTACATGTATAGAAATCAGCATGCATCATGTGAGAGAAGTGCTCATTGAATACATGTTTTGTGCATTAATTCTAGGGTTAATTACTCTTGCTGTTTGTGTTTAGAATGTTATAGGTTATAATGTGGCTGAGGTGCTGTTATTGCCCGAGTTTCACCATCAGCAGCTTTTTATTCATTTTAAGATTTTTATTTCAATGCTACATTATGCATATTGCACTGTGTCTTTTGTTTTTTTTTTAAAATAAAGAAAATCTATTTATAAGTCTTTTTATGTCACTTTATTTTTTGTATGCTGTTTTTATTTTGTGGGTGTTTTTATTTCTAAAATAAAGAAAATCTCAAGACATAAAGCTATGCAGTTTCTGTGTGAGTGAATGCACACAATGATAGGTGGTGGAATTGTTTGCGATGCAAGGGGCACCAGCTAAAGTATTGCCTTGGGCACCAAACTGGTCAGGGCCGGCTCTGTTGACAGCTATCTGGCTAGCTTGGCAGAGGTACAGTAAGTGATGACAGAACAGTCTGAGTAACTCACAGTTTTATTTTGAAAATCCCCACTCCTTTATTCTCAATTCAAAACCCCAACTTTTTCCAGTTTGACAGCTTCATATACAGCAACATTGCTGGTTGTATGGATGGGGCTATTATTCATTTATTACATTACAGTACAGTCATTTAGCTGATGCTTTTCATTCAAAGCAACTTACAGTTGATTGGGCTAACCAAGGACCAGTCCTCCCTGGGAGCAATGTGGGGTTAGGGGCCTTGCTCAAGGGCCCAACAACCATAAAGTTCTTGCTGTGGCTAGACTATTTATGAAACTAATGACTTTTGAAAGACATTGATCCGTTCGGTGGGCATCCTGCAAGGAAATAAATTATTCCCAAGAAATCTAACTGTCATTACTTTGGGAAACTGCTAAAAGTAGGAGTGAGATATTTGGGTGAAATGCAGTTTTCCCATTTCCATCCCTTTGAGGCATTTCTGATGACATATGGAATGCACATGATTGCGTATTGTTTGAAAGGAAGAAAAAACTAAAATTTCGGTGATTATACTCATCACATAGGGAGAAAAAGAATCTGAAACAAAAAATGAAGTAAATGAATGACAATTATGATACCAACTTTGTAGTAGAAATTAAGAATCAGTTTGAAGTAATTAACTGTCAAGTAATTACCTATCCAATACCATAAAGAAATAAACCCAATTCCTTATACAAAAATACAGACATGACAATTTCAAACACATTATGAGGTAAATATCTGTAATCCACAGAGCACCCTGCACAAGATGTATAAAATGTGGTTCTTAGACTCAGGCACATGCTCACATTGCAGAATGGAAACCCCAGATAATTGGTTACCTGCCATCTGGCCCTGCCGACAAAGTCAACGACAGTATATCACTTTAAGAAAGTTAAGCTGAGATCAAGGGTAGGGTGGCTTACCTTGCACCGGAATCTATAGGAATTCCAAGAAGGTAATCCAAAAACCTGACCTGTATGAGTATATTTGAAATATAGATCAACACATGCTATCTTATTTACTGTGATTACAATAAACAGTCCCAAAGGTGTTGTACTACAGCATGTCTTCATGAATATGTTCTCAAATATCACTGTAAATAAAACCTAAATAAATTGAACAGTATTATATTTACCACAGTTCAGATCAGTCATGTGTGAATTTCTCATAATGTGCCCTAAGTTGGCACAGGCACTTCACCCAATCTAACACATGTACAACATTAGCAAGCTAGCATATTAACTTTCACTTCCCATTCTTACCATGTTGGTAAATAATAAACAAAATTATGCATTCACCAGGACATTAACATTAAGTTAACATTCACCTTCATTACTCAAAATCGTACATGAGTTTCCAAAAATAACACACAGCAAATTCTATATTCTACCCATGAAATTCATGAACCTTTTGAACAGCCCAATAACAAATCCGGAGGGCATCTTTAACACAGTTTTAGATATGAATTTTGATTATTGTTTCGTGGTTGTTTAAGGATATATGTGTGTTTGCATTAAAAGTGTACTTTAAATCCTTTGACATCATGCAGTACAAAACATTTTAGCTTTAGGGGGCGGATCCACCCAGCTCATCTCGAAGTTATGCCTACCAATAAAATCTCATCCCTGGTTAATCTTAGCTGAATTTCTGGTGAATACTTAAAGGTAAAATTGTTTGTGGCTTTTTTATGGCTTTAGTTTATACATTGACTTTTCATAGGCAATAACGGGTGCAGAGTTTTGGCTTGAGTGGATTTCTTGATAAGGTTAGCATGGATTGCTTGTCGAAGAAGCAGGTCATGGGTTTATGCTCGTGTGTGCAGATGTGGCATGTGGGTATGGGAATATGGTTTTGTTTTTGTGAGCTAAGTGCACAGGCTACACCACAGGCTGACAAGAAAGCAGCAATGTTTGACTACATAGGCTTAGCAAAGGAATGGGGCTTTTCTTTCCCTCTTCTTAAAATCCTCAAAGACCAGAGAAATTTTCCGCCGGTAACTTAATAGACAGCCTGAGACAAAGGATTAAGCAAGAGAGACATTTGCTTTACTTAGGCTGCCTGCAAATGAGATGGCTCTGTTGTTCGCTGGCAGTGTGTTGCAGACATAACTCAATTCTTTAGGAATTCGGTGGCAAAACATACAAAAAAATCTTAGCAACCATTTCATCACTGCTATGACTGCCATGTTTCCGTGGTATCACTGAGTATAATTGGGGCCAGAGGTCAAGGTGAGAGTTTAAATTGTTGTGAATTACAGTTTGTATCATATCAGGTTGAAATGAGATTATACATTACATTAGCATCACCTTTAGGTTGTGAAATTAAACAGGGTTTCCACACCTACAAAATCAATTTCTGGTTCTCTGTTATCTATAAAGTTCTTGGCATCTTTCTGCACCTATAACTCTTCCAACAATTTATGGACCTGCCCTTCCCCCGACCTTATCTACCTCCCTCTAAATCCGCAGCCGTACAAAGAACAACACAAAACTCAATAATGACTCCCTTTGTTCCATGTTTGTACACGCCTCCTAGAAACGTTGGCACAAGCAGGGCGGAGGCCTAGGACGTTGGCCGAATGTTGCAGCCTCTGGGAATAATGATTAGCCAAACAGGGAGGCGTACCGTGAAAAAAGCGCCCACACCCAAGGTCATTACTCCATTCCACAGGCTCACATCCTACCCTGGAGACTCAAATTTATCTAGAACTAATGTTTACTCATTTTTGCTTTTTGAAGCTGTGATTTATGTGCTCTTAGTAATGAGCAAGCAAATTATTTGCCCGAACTGAATTTTCTTCTATGGCATGCGTCATTCATATCTTGCTACAAAATGAACTTGAACTGAATTAAAATGTTATGAGCATAGCTCATAAAGTAAAGCTGTATAAATAAGGATATTTACAGAATGTATAATGATAATAAGGGAATTGTATGGCTCTGTAACAATCATGTGACAGGCAAAAAATGGAAAAAATATTATCTGGCATTTAGCAAGTTGGTGGTATCTGGTGGTATTTTGAAATCTCCTGTTTGCTTTTGAAGTTAAAACAGACAACTTGAATGTTCCATCAACAGATTTATTTTCAGAAATTGGCATATTGCAGGATTGTATGAGTAGGAAAGTTGAGTTAATCAATTCAGGCTGGCTTTTAACCTTTCTTTTTACCAACTACAAAAGATGCAAGTAACCATTACTCTGAATGCCAGCTTTTATAGTTAACATTACTCTCACTTCCCACTAGTTAAGGCAAAAAGGTTTGGTGGAAAGACAATAAACGAAGCTTTTTCTGGTTGTTCAGTTTTAAGCAATGCAGTATGCAGCAGACTCTGGGAGCTGGGGTCGAAGATTAGCGGAGACCTGCTTCTGAAAATGTCCTCTGTTTTGTGTGGATGAGTTGCTTTGACTCTAAGAGCGAATGGTGGTGGTGGTGATCGTCGTGGTTCCTCCTGTGGTGACAGATACAGAAAACTCTCCTCAGTGATCTCACTCTCAACAGTGATCTTCAGCCGTACGAAACATGTTACACAATGTTTTAATTTAATTACAATTAATATAATTTATTTAATTTTATTTGTAATAATCATATCGTAATAACAACATTATTTACCTGAGCCTGGAGTCCTAAAAAGGAAAAGAAAAACAATTACAGGTTATTTCAATTATCAGGCCAAATAAATATTATTTGTATGAAATTTTGATGGTGACCTTCTTGCATAATTGTGAGTTTCCTGTTTTAGACACTATTACCTCCTTGAGAGCTGTACTGCTTTGCAATTTATGGTTATTTCTAGTATAATTAGTTTACACAGGTGAATGAGTTTAAAACAACTAAAATCTTTTTCCTTGTATACATGCTTGTCTCTGATGCCATGTGACAAAATAAAAATTGCATGCAATATATCTCATACACAATGTATCATTTCTGATTATGGGATATGTTTAAAAATACATAAAGCACCTGTGATTATTTCAGATACCTTTAATATGTCATTCTGAAAACTACATTTTATCCAAATGGTGTGTAAGATAAGATAAATAGTTTATTGGGTATGCTGTCAGTTTTGAGGGGTGCAGGTACCTGTTCTCCTCCGTCTCCAGCAGCCCACGGTACGTGGCGATCTCCTGCTCGAGTCGGGTCTTGATGTCCAGCAGCATCTTGTACTCCTGGCCCTGCTGCTCTATGCTGGCCCGTACCTGTGCCAGCTCTGCCTCCAGCATGTTGATCTGGTTTTGATAGCCGGCCAGCATGGCACTATAGCGAGCCTCTGTGTCTGCAAGTGTGTTCTCTAGGGCACTTTTCTGTGGAGAGGCAGAACATAGAGAGGTTGGTTTAGGCTCAAGGGTAGTCAGAGTGGGGTGCAAATAGGGGTTTAGGCTTGATACTGGTTCCAGAAGCATACCTTTAATTCACATTTGAATTCTCCTTCAGTAACAACATACTCATTTTACTTCACAAGAACAAAAGGAAATCACTGGACTCCCAGGATCTCGCTTGACCCAGAATTTTCTATCACTTAACCCTAATGTTGTGTTGTATTTATATGAGTTCAATTTTACAGGTCTACAATGCAGAAGGACCCTCCCACCACAAATAGAGAATCCATTATGGCTTCCACTGTCGTCTTATGTACACGCTCACCTTTCCTCTAAAGTTTGCTGGTGTGACAGCTCTGTGTGTATCAGTGGTGTTGGTGTATGGTGTGTGAGCCGCACTTTACCATGCTGAGCTGGGACTGCAGCTCAATCTCCAGCCCCTGCAAGGTGCGCCTCAAGTCTGTGATCTCCGTCTTGCTGGTCTGGATGGTCTCTGTGCTGACGGCAACCTCCTTGTTCAGAGTCGCTGTCTGTAAGACACACACAGATGTTAATTTCAATTTTCAATCAGCTGCCCTTTGAGAAAGCCGTTGCTTTTGATCAGGTTCTGAAACTCAAGACAGTAGCTGAGCTGTTGTCATGGTTACCTTGTCATTGAACCAGGCCTCTTGTTCACGGCGATGCTTCTCTGTGATGCCTTCATACTGCGCCCGGATCTCTTCCAGAACTTTGTTGAGGTCCTGTTGGGGTGCAGCATCCACCTCCACGTTGACTGTGCCTGTTAGCTGTGAACGCATGGCCGCCAGTTCCTGTGGAAAAACAGCCAAGAGAAGAGCAGGATGAGAGACAGGATTGCACAGGACTTAGACATCCTAATGCCTGTACCTTTACAGTGAACCTGGGGCTACTAGCAACTGGCTTTCACATAAGAACATGAGTCATCCATTCATGCCATCTCTCCACTTTAACTGTTTCTTGAATCATCCTTATACTGAGTGTACTTTAAGGGAAAATCACTTTAAGATCATGTTAATTTCTCTTTATTTTACCGCCAATTTCATGGTGACAGCATATTCAGTACTGCTTTGGTTACATACATTCTCATGCAGTAAGGGCATGTGTTCCAAGATTTCTGAGACCTCTGCTATTAGTCTGACACTTAATGTTATTGTTTGATATAACATGTCAAATCTGTAATGTGTTTACCCCAGCAACTAGTGCTCGGTATGAACAGATCACCAGAGAAAAGGTGATTTCATTCCATCTAGGGGTGGAGAGCGTGTGAAGCTTCAGCACCCACCTCCTCATGGTTCTTCCTCAAGTAGGCGAGCTCATCCTGCAGCCCTTCGATCTGCATCTCCAGGTCAGCCTTGGTCAGGGTGGTCTGGTCCAGCAACGACGCAGGTTGGCAATGTCAGCCTCCACCGACTGCCGCATCATCAGCTCATGCTCGTACCTGATTGGTTAGGAGAGAACATCACCATAAGATAGGCAGAACACAATCTTCAGGTGTTTATCCAGGCTTATTGCATGTGTTCAAATGCATGCCATTCAGCATCCATCAACATATATGTGACTGTTACTTTGGTTAAGTTCTTTTGCATTAGTAAATATTCATAAAACTTAAGAGCAATAACAAGGGTATTATGTGCTTACTTGGTCCTGAAATCATCTGCAGCCAGTTTGGAGTTGTCAATCTGCAGCAGGACATTTGCATTGTCGATAGTGGCAGCATTTATCTGGAGAAAGAACACCAAGGCTTGGTCATGATCTATATTCGCCACAAAAACACACAGCATTATCGAAGTAGATTCTGATTTCTGTAAGAAATGAGAGAATCTGGTACATGGAATTAAACATTGCATTTCAAGTTTTTGTCTGAAAACTTCCTTTGACTACATTATGTGTCCACAGCAAGTGCTGTGATTTTATCCTGCAACACTGCTTATTATTTCTAAAGACATATTGTGCAAAACATATCTTAGGTCACAAATTGTCAGGTAAGTGACGATGAAATGGATCTTGTCCTGTTTTATACATATTTTATTGATAAAATTGTACCTCTGAGTCATTGCATTCTTCTACCAACAAGTATCTGTGCTAGAATGTAAACTGTCTCCAAAACCATTTATTGACATGTCATCTCATAAATTACATGTTTTGTAATATGTATGCCACTTGTGGGTATAGGTATGCTCAGGCAGTGGTCAGAAGATATTACAGTAATATCAAAGCAATATTACCTTGTCCCTCAGGTCTTCGATGATGGTCCAGTACTGACTGTAGTCCCTTGAAGCAGCCGGGCCCTTCTTGTCATAGAACTCACGGATCTGAATCTCCAGCTTGGAGTTTGCTGCCTCCAAAGAGCGCACCTTCTCCAGGTAGTTGGCCAAGCGGTCGTTGAGGTTTTGCATGGTGGCCTTTTCGTTCAGATTGACTGTGTCGAGATCAATACAGCCACCACCAAAGCCAAAGCCGCTGCCACCACCATAACCTCCACCAGCACCACCACTGAAGCCCCACCAGCGCCACCACCGAAGCCAGAGGAGACTCCGCGGTACGAGGATGAGGAGACGCGGGTTCCGCCCGATGACCCATACACGCTGTAGGCTTTGGGAGCCGATGACCGGAAGCTGACTGAGCGACTGGAAAAGCTGCCAGGGCCAGCGCCCGTTGACATGCGCGAGGACAAGCTCATTGACATGCTGCTGTTCTGAGAGGGAGCGGAGTGCACAGAAAACTGCTAAAGACCTGAGGCTAAAGGAGTCTGCAGTGTCTTCCACAGCTGCCACCTCCTGATATAGCCCAGGCCCTTGGGCGGGATGTGGGAGGATAGTCCGTGAACGCCGCCTCACCCACGCCCCCCCCCCCCAACACACATACACAATTTCCTAATCTAACATCCCCCCCCCTCCATCCCCCGGCATCACTCACACTCACACCTTGGCTTGGCACAGTGTAGCTGAATAGCCAGGGTTTCAGTTCGACTAAAACATTCCAGCGGCATGTCTGCACATATGCGCCGGTACCTGTCAGGCCCATCACCTCTCCCTCTTTCTCACTCCCCCTCTGTCAAATCATACCACCCCTTGCACAATAGAAAACCACAGATTAGAAGGCTGAAAATGTGTGGCCAAAAGTGTCCGCCTTGTTCAAACAACACCGGCTTTCTTTGTGTTTGTAGGTTACAAAAAGAAGTCAAAAAGGCATGTCAATGAAAAACGGCAGTCGGAAAGATATTGCACCTTTTGGCTGGAAATTTACTTTGCATTGCTTTAACAATCAAAAAAAGAACTTGACCACCTTCATAAATTGGAGTTTTTATTTGCATGTTTTTGTCAAAATTGTGGTTTTAAAGTTCCTTGTTCCCATATTTTGGCGATACAGTGTCATACCTGTCACTGAAATGTATAATATTACAGACGTTTCTTGCTATGTTATACAAAATTGGCCTGGCCAAGACGACTTGAATTGATTCATTGCATGCAGTACTTAAACAATGTAGTTGGATTTTCAGCTCCCATCTTTCAGCCAACTAAGGGATATTTTCTATTATGTAGAAAATATAACAAGGACTATCATTTGACAATACTTTTTGACAATAACAATCATTTTCAATTATTTAATAAAATATTGCTTTTCTTAAATGTTCAGTGATTAATGTTCTTCATTAATAACATTCATCACTTCATCACTGACCCCACCCCCCAACAGGAAACATTCCAGGTACTAGGACGACAGTAGTGCTGTCATATGGCTGCAAACCAGGCAGAGATGGACAGAACTGGATTTGATGTAGTTAAGTTCACAGTTACACAGAACCATCTGAACCTTACTACATATCACTCTTTCTCTGGCTCTGCCTTGGACATAGTATTCAATGTTATTAGAAACTGGACTGACACCTAGTGGAGAAAACAGGAATGTAGTATATTTCTTACACCAGGACATAACATCCCCCACTATGTAAACAAGAGCTTTATTTCCCGATAATACATGGATTTTCTTTATAACATAAGCCACAGTGAACGTAACAACACAGCAGTCACATTTTCATTCTTAAGGTTATCAAAAAATCACTATTGAACGTAAAAGTTCTTTAGTTAGACAATGCTAGAACATTCATCAGTGATATTATTACATTACATTCAAGGCATTCATTAGATGCTCTTATCCAGAGTGACTTACAAGACAAAGTGCACATGAAGGGTACAAAAAAGTGCAAAGATAACCCTAGGGAGGTAAAGTCCCAAGTGCCAAAGGTGACAGAATAGATCAGGACTCCCCTATAGACTAATCTAGTAGAGAAAATTAAATCAACAAAAACCTAAGTTTTACTAACTGGACTCTGTCGTGGCCTGAATTGGGCGCCCATGAGGGCTGCGGTGGATGCAGTCATAACAGACACAACAGTCATATTTGACTGTTGACTGTTTGAAATAGAGATGGATACATAGAAAGTGGTTAGTAAATGGTTACAGGAATGAAAGGTGGTGTCTCTCGATGATACTGGTATCCAGCGCTCTCAGGGTGTTTTTTCAGACCCAGCCTAAGACTGAAAAATCCAGCTCACCCAGGGACCTGTATAAGTACTCTTTTGTTTGCCATTTCAAAACAGCGACCTCATATGCGCCCACGGTCGATTTCTGAAAAGGTAGGTGGAATCAAACTCCGGCGAACAGGCGTGTGTGAGCACAGAGTGCTGTTGTGTTCAGCTCAAAGTGGTGTGACAGTACCCTGATGACAGTTCATCTATCAGCTACAGCCCTGTCTCTCAAACAGGAAGGGTGTGTTATCTCCATGATGATTCTGTAAACACTTGGCTCTAATTTATGCAGCATGCCTTTTATATTAAAAAAAATTTATTTAATATCAGTCTCTAAGAGAAAAAGTCAGGTCCCCATCAAACTGCAAATAAATATATACCTTTTATATTTAAATTAAAATTCTCATTGATATTATGTAATGCATATAAGTTCATTTAAACCTATACTTACAACTAGATCTTTTATGCAAGTGATAGACTCATTGATTGAAAGAACACTGGATTAGCTAACTGCAACAGTACGTGTACAATAATAGCAATGTATGGAAGGATAAGAAAATTAAAGACGAATATGGGTGGTCGGTGATAGATTGATGACAATTTGGATCTTCGAGGCAAACAGCAAGGCCATATGCGTGATCTGCATCAGAAAGATGGTGGGAAAGTAGAGTATTTCCAATTTCACTCAGACATACACAACCATGCACAATCAGAGGCTGAATTCAGATGATCGACAGTTTCGTGAGCTTACCTTTGGACTGCGAAATGCACATGATTATGTTTTTTGATTGTGACTTGATAAAATTATCTTCTCTTCTTAAGGTAACCTTTTTTGATGGAGAGGATGATGGTGAACAACTTGCAGAGTGTGATTTGAAGCTGTGAAACTCTAATTGGAACTAATTATTGTCAAGCCACACAAGTGTGTGTCCATCTCCTAACAGATACACACCATTGTCTAGGTAGCCAGCATCTCTTCCCGACGCCATGCCGACAAAATACCTAAACGGAGAAGAACAGGAATGACCCCTTTCTGCCCTCAAAGCTGGACACACACCCCAGTGCTGATTTTCTCATTGGAGCCTGAACAGGGACAGGTCAACAAACGTGCTGTGCCAATATATTCCCAGGTTTACTCTGAATCTTATCTTGGTGTGGATTTTATTTTGAGAGCTTCACTGAGTCTCCTTGTGCCATCTTCTTCCGTCACCTTTGGAGACAAGGACAGGCCTTTAGTCACCCTTGAGGAGGAGGGTTGTGCTGCCAGTGATGAAGATGTTGATGCTAACAACGCCTTAAATGGCACTGTCAGCGTGCCTTTCACGAAATCTGAGCTTTGGAACGCACTCACTGACTTAGCTGGGCATGCCTTTGCGATGCCAGCCTTCCACCACACTGGATACTGCCAGAGAAAAGGCGCATTATCGAGGAACGGATCAACGAAATGCTCTGCGATGGAGTCATTAAACCTTGCCGAGGCCCTTGGGCATGCTCAGTTGTGGATGTGAAGAATTCTGATGGTGAATCATGATTTTGTGTCGATTACCGGAGGCTGAACAATCTATGCCAAAGATTCAGTTCCGCTTCCTTGGAATAATGAGACGCTTGACTGGTTTTACGAGGGGGAGGCTTATCTTAACTTTTGACCTGAAGAGGGAACGCCATGTGATGCTACCCTACCTGCACGATGCCAGTCTACAACTCAAGCTTTGCAGCTCTTAGTTCCCGAGGGACTGCAGTTGTTCCTTCACTAAATAATGCTGCTGGACAGCCTCAGGCCCAGCTACATCACGGAGGATGCTGTCCACACTCATATATGCCATTTCAGGTGTCAGTTCTTAGTCCACTAGTGTTGGCATTGTACACAATAAAGTTTGGTGCAATAATACTAAGCAATACCATTCCCTGGCTTTTCCTACCACTGCTATGCAGATGATACACAGTTGATTCTTTCCCATTATGCCCACTGATGTGAAATGCTGCCACATGTATTAAAGCCTACCTGCCGTATGCTTTGTCTTGGAGGCCCAGCCATCGATTGTGATCCGTTACATTATGGTCATTTAGCTGATGTTTTTATCCAAAGCGACTTAGAGTTGATTATGCTAGCCAGGGCCAGTCCCCCCTGGGAACAATGTGGGGTTAGGGGCCTTGCTCAAGGGCCCAACAGCAGGGGTGTTCTTGCTGTGGCTAGACTGGGGCTTGGACCACCAACCTCAGAGGTCCCAGTCATGTACTTTGGCCACCAGACTACAGGCTGCCCCTGTATGCTAGCCAGTCCTAAACTAAATCTCTCCAAAACTGGGCTTCTGTACTTTCCAAGACCTCCCCCCTCAAGGATCCTTCAGTTACCCTTGGGAACATAAAGGTGTCTGCATCCCAGATAGCACAGACTCTTGTCATTGTTTAGGACAAGTTGTTTTTTTGGAGTACATTTCTACTGTAACCCAGTCCTGTTGCTTCTCCCTGTACAACATTTGTAAGATCCTTCCATTTGTCTGCATGTATGCTACCTAATTTCTTGTCTGTGCCCTTGTGCTGTCCTGACTGGACTAATTCACTTTCTTCATCTCTGGCCTCTCTGCATATGCAACCTTTCCAACTTATACAGAATGCTGCAGTTCAACCACTCCGCTCCACATCCTCTGGTTGCATGACCCAAGAGAGCACATTATCCTGGCTGTCTCTATTCTAATCTTGCCTCCCAAAGGTGTAATGACCTTTGTCAAAAAATATGGACAGCAGTATCTTTCCCCCTTTGACACCGCAAGCTGTTTAAACTTCATCTTGAACCATCTAACTCCAAACTCTGTACATACCTCTCACAATGGCCTGAAGTAATGCCACCTCAGTAGGACATTCGTAGAATTTTTTTATCGTGCCAAAAAGTAGATCTGGCATTTGGGATGTTGGTGGTGCCTGGTGGTATTCTGAAATCCTATTTTTTTTGTTTGCTATTTAAATTAAAACAGACAACTCGAATGTTTTCACATCAACAGATTTATTTTCAGAACTCGGCATTGTTACAATATTGCAGGAAAGCTGAGTTAATCTGCTCATGCTGGCTTTTTACCCTTTCTTTTTTTTACCAACTACAAGAGATGCGAGTAAGCGCTGCTTTTTGTCTTGTTGTACAATCCAATGAGCAAAACTTTCTCTGGTTGGCAGATGTTCAGGTTGAAAAGCCAGGTAGGGAACAATGCAGTATTGTGCTTGCAAGTCTAAGCAAACTCCAGGAGCCAGTGTGGCAGGATTAGCGGGGATCTGTTTCTGAAAATGTCTTCTGTTTTGTGTGGGCGAGCTGCTTGGCCTCTAATTAATAGGAGCGAACAGTGGTGGTGGTGGTGACCATTGAGCTTCCTCCCCCTGTAGTGAGACAGAATACAGAAAACTCACACTCTCAACAGTGATCTTCAGCCATATTATATATTTTATTTGTGATTAATTTAATAGTATTCATAATGAGCATGATATAATAATAACAATATTATTTACCTGCGCCAGGAACCCTAAAAATGAAAAGCAAAAAAAATAAAAAATTAAACAGGTATCTAGGTTATCATGCCAAAACAATATGCACATTTTAAGGTCTCTATTTTAGGGAATAGTACTTGTTTTTTTGTTTTTTACAGCTTTGTAATTTATGATTATGATAATCTCAAAATTAGCTGGAAACAACTAAACCTATCTGTCAGTGCATATACACATATCTATGCTGGCGGTTTTGAGGGGTTCAGGTACCTGGTCTCCTCCTTCTCCAGCAGTGCGCGGTAGGTGGCGATCTCCTTCTCAAGACGGGTCTTGACATCCAGCAGCATCTTGTACTCCTGGCCCTGCTGCTCTATGCTGGCCCGTACCTGTGCCAGCTCTGCCTCCAGCATGTTGATCTGGTTTTGGAAGCCAGCCAGCATGGCACTGTAGCGAGCCTCTGTGTCTGCAAGTGTGTTCTCTAGGGCACATTTCTGTGGAGGGGCAGAACATAGAGAGGTTGGTTGAGGCTCAAGGGTAGTCAGAGTGGGTGGGGAGCTGTATACCTGTTCTTAGGTACCAGAGCCACACCTTTAACACACTTAATGTGCATTCTCTTTCAGTTAAATCATACTCTTTTTACATCACAAGCTCAAAAGGATATCATTGGACAGGACTGTGCATGACCCTGCATTTTCTGATACTGAACCTTAACCTGGTGGTATTTATGGAGTAAGATCAGTTCACTTTTTCAGGTCTACAATGCAGGACCCTTCCACCATCAATCCATTATCCTTCATAGCTTCCACTGTCGTGTTATGTACATGTTCGCCTTTCCTCTAAAGTTTGCTGGTGTGACAGCTCTGTGTGTATCAGTGGTGTTGGTGTACGGTGTGTGAGCCGCACTTTACCATGCTGAGCTGGGACTGCAGCTCAATCTCCAGCCCCTGCAAGGTGCGCCTCAGGTCTGTGATCTCCGTCTTGCTGGTCTGGATGGTCTCTGTGCTGACGGCAACCTCCTTGTTCAGAGTCGCTGTCTGTAAGATACACACAGATGTTAATTTTGTCTATTATCTGTCGCCCTTTGAGAGTAACAGAAACATAAAACAAAAAGACAGGACTCAATTTTCAGGCTAATGCAGCATCAAATTAGCTTTTATTTCGAGTTCCCAATGTTATATAAAAAAACATGATCTATTGTTGTTCAAGTTGAAATAAGCGTGGCTAGAAACATAGACTGAGGCACAGTAAAGCATCTTAGCTGTTGTCATGGTTACCTGTTCATTGAACCAGGCCTCTTGTTCACGGCGATGCTTCTCTGTGATGGCTTCATACTGCTCCCGGATCTCTTCCAGAACTTTGTTGAGGTCCTGTTGGGGTGCAGCGTCCACTTCCACGTTGACTGTGCCTGTTAGCTGTGTTCGTAGGGCCGCCAGTTCCTGTGGAAAAGAACCAAGGGAAGAGCAGGATGAGAGAGAGGACTGTGACCATAACTTATGACCATATCAGTGAACCTGGGGCTACTTAGCAACTGGTTGCAAAATAAGAACATGAATCATTCATTTAAGCCATTTTTACAATTTAACTGTGTCTTGACTCTTCATTTCACTTAGTATAGTTTCAGGAAAAAAATCACATTAAGAAAATATGCATTACTGTTTATGTTACTGCCAATTCTTTGGTGACAACATAATCAATACCTCTTTGGTTACATACATACACATTCCTAGGTTTTTGAGACCTCTGCTATTAATTTGGCACCTACAGTCTACCATTGCCTTATATGGAATGCTTCGTTGTGGTCAAATTTGTGATGTATTGACCCAGAAAGCAAACCTTGATTTGGATAGGTCAACAGAGAGAAGACGCTTTCCTTCTATCTAGGGGCGGAGAGCACATGACCCTTCAGCACCCACCTCTGCGTGGTTCCTCTTCAAGTAGGCGAGCTCATCCTGCAGCCCTTCGATCTGCATCTCCAGGTCAGCCTTGGTCAGGGTGGTCTGGTCCAGCAAACGACGCAGGTTGGCAATGTCAGCCTCCACTGACTGCCGCATCATCAGCTCATGCTCGTACCTGATTGGTTAGGAGAGAACATCACCATAAGATGGGCAGAACACAATCATTCAGCCATGTTTTTGATTGCATTCTATTCAGTGCACATCAACGTAAATGTGATAGACACTTCAGTCCTGGGCAGTCAGTAGAAAGTCACAGAAATAACTCTCACTTGTTCCTGAAATCATCTGCAGCCAGTTTGGAGTTGTCAATCTGCAGCAGGATATTTGCATTGGCAATGGTGGCATTATGTATCTGCAGGAAGAGCATCAAGTCTTGGTCATGATTCAGTTACAGGATTTTTGTGGTTCCATGAAAACTTGTACCAGTTTAACATTGTGCAAATGGGTTCAATAATGAATGCATATCTGGTATTCACATTGGTTTCCATTTATTTTATTTACTATAGTTATAGTGCTCAACAGTCAATAATCATCAAATATATACACAGCATAACTGAAGTAGATTATACTGGGAACACATATATACGCATGTCTGTGAAAATATATTCCTGCAATGTGGCTGACAGTTACAAATAAATTAATCAAATGAACTTAATTTTAAGTCACATTTTTAAGAATAGACATGGATATATTACTCTGGATATTCAAAATCAGACTCACTCAAAATCAGATTATTTTGTTTGGCTTTTTTTCATTAATGAAATGATTCCTTTGACTAAGGATTCAATCTAATACAGTATTTACAATTAAATACAGCATAACATCTGAAGATGTTACAGTAATATCAGAGCAACATTACCTTGTCCTTCAGGTCATTGATGGTGGCCCAGTAATGACTGTAGTCCCTTGAAGCAATCGGGCCCTTCTTGTCATAGAACTCACGGATCTGAATCTCCAGCTTGGAGTTTGCGGCCTCCAAAGAGCGGACCTTCTCCAGGTAGCTGGCCAAGCGGTCGTTGAGGTTTTGCATGGTGGCCTTTTCGTTCAGATTGAGTGTGTCGAGATCGACACCGCCACCACCAAAGCCAAAGCCGCTGCCACCACCGTAACCTCCGCCAAAACCTCCGCCAGCGCCCCCTCCGAAGCCCCCGCCGAAGCCCCCACCGGATCCCACACCACACCTCATAGCAAAGCCCCCACCATAGCCTCCACCAGCGCCACCGCCGAAGCCAGAGGAGACCCCGCGGTACGAGGATGAGGAGACGCGGGTTCCGCCGGACCCCCCGCACACGCTGAAGGCCTTGGGAGCCGCTGACCGGTAGCTGACTGAGCGACTGCTGTAGCAGCTAGGGCCAGTGCTCACACGAATGCTACGTGAGGTCATGGTGCTGTACCAACGGTTAAGGAGCTGTGCGTGCAGAAAACTGTCCTAGACCTGAGGCTCGAGGAGACTGCAGTATCTTCCACACCTGCCACCTCCTGATATAGTCCAGGCCCTTGGGTGGGATGAGGGAGGATGCTGTGTGAACTCTGCCTCACCCACACCACTCACGCCACTGTCCTTGGCACAGCAGAGCTGAACTTACGTTAAAGAGCAAAAGGTTTAAGTTTCACTGAGACAGAACATTCCAGTTCCAGTGACATGTCTGCGCATATGCATTAGCACTTGCCAGCTCCATCATCACCTCTCCCACTTTCTCACTCCCTTTTTCTCGAAGATTACCACCACTTGCATGAAGTGGAAAACTGCAAATCATCAGGCTGACAATGAGTGGCCGAGGGTGTCTGCCGTATTCGAGTTACACCTGCTTCCTTTGTGTTCATAAGTGACAAAAAAGGCATCAAAAAACACTTTAAACTGAATTGTGGCAATCATCAAAGATATTACACGTTGAGGCTGAGTATTTAGGTTACATTGCATCTTCAGCTATTAATAACTTCAACTATACTGTGCATAAATGAGAGTTAATATTTGTAAGTGTAGATTTTTACAAATTTTCTTGTTCCTATATTTTGACAATATATGTAACTGCATCATACCAGTGCCCTATAATATTACATCAAGTTTCTTGATGTACTGTATAAAATTGAGCTGGTCAAGTTGACTCACATTCATTCATTGTATTGGATTTCAGCTCATTATATTACATCATAGGCATTTAGCAGACGCTCTTATCTAGAGTGTCTTACAACACAAAGTGTATTTCTTTTGGGACAAGGATGTCAAAGAGCTAGAGGGGGTAAAAGTCTCAAGTACCAGGACAAGATTAGGTCGCTACAAGTGAAACTATGGCTAAGTGGGGGAGCCAGCTTCAGTCTGCGCTTGGAGGTGGACAGACTATCGGCTGTTCTGACCTCCGTGGGAGGGTCATTCCAACAGCGGGGAGCCAGAACAGATAGCAGACGTGATCGAGAAGTACAGGCATGCAGAGGAGGGGGCACCAGGCACGCTGAAGACCTCACCTCTATCCTGTACTTTCGGTAGTCTGCTACCAAAAATCTGCTATAAAGAAAAATTTAATTTGTATAGCACCTTTCATACAAAATGCAGCTCAAAGTGCTTTACAATGAAAAAATTTGAGTGCTTTACATGAAAATAGACATAAAATGAACATAAAAACAGGGAGGGAATGCCAAAATGAATGTAGAATAAAATAAAATAAAAATAAGGTTGCTGGTACACTTACTCATCCTACACGCTTGTCCAGCATTAGGGAAACACAATACATAAAATAGCTGGCCTGGCCTTTATGGCACACAGCGGCCTACCCTTCCCCATAGCAACAATGAGAAGAACAGGCCAAGCTGAATGCAGTATGTACACTGTCCATTCCTAGCTCAGCTCTGGATATGCCACCTGTCCATAAATGTACAGTACATTCAAGACCATGTGTCCCTCAAACATTCAACATTTCAGGAAGAAGGCCTGCTGCAAACATTCTTGGAACTAGGCATCTGCATTTATATACATTTATTCATCCGGCCTGATCTTGTGACATACCCCATAAAAATGCATGCAGCATACCAATATCATAACATGAACAAAAGTTTGTTGAGACCAAACATGAAAAAAGAAGACAAAAAAGAATAGAAATGGACCCTTTGGATGAAGCTTAAGTCATTTATTTGAATTGTCAGTTTCGTATGTAGAAGGTGTACAGAGAATGGGTAGTTTGACTCATGAATGAAAGATGGCGTCTCAGAATGACCTGGCATCTCAGACCCAGCCTGATACTGAGAATTCCAGCTTGACCCGTATAAGTTTTCTTTTATTTGCCATTTCAAAACAGCAATTCCATGTGCCCTGGTCCATTTCTCACAATGTTGGAACCGAACTCCAATGAGCAGGGGTGTGTGAGTACAGAATACTGTCGTCCTCAGCTCAAAGTGGTGTGAGAGAATATCCTGTGGCAAACTGACAGTTCATCCATGGGCTAAAACCCTTTTTCCCCAACAGGAAGGGTGTGGGTTAGCTCCGTGTTGATCCTATAAACACTTGACTCACCTGTAATATATGTATTGTACCTTCAGAACCTTTCATAAAATATCTCTTAAGCTAAAATGAGTACTTTACTTCTGCTTGTGCCCACGCATCTATGAAAGCCATGTGAACAGCCTCACAGCAGGCCATCAATATATTTTATGCTGTCAAGTGAACAAATGGCATTTTAGTGCACATTTCACGTTATTTTTTTAATATTAGCTGTTTTCACCAACTCCAAGACAAATAACCTAATACATATTTTATATATGACTGACTCAAACATTATGATTACGTTATGTTATTGAAGTAATCCCAAGGAATCTCTAAATAAAATATCGTATGTGAACAACCAAATATAAATTATATAAATATTATATAACACATTTTTGCACATCTTCTTTTACCACTGTCTGGTTCCACAGACCACTTTCAAAATCTAGTGTAAGTTCAGCACTGTTTTCCTCCCACTCTATGTTTATTACTCATACTATATGTGCGCCATGAACGGTGAAACTCATGGGGGGGGTGTATACTATGAAGCAAGCTCAACTCAGTCTGAGTTACTCAAAGTGGTGAGTGGTCCAGCATCACGGAAATGAACTGTTGACCAATTTTAATTGATGTTAAGATGGCAGTTAGCAAGAGACGTAGGTCCTCTTAAGCCAGCTGGGTGCACATTCACACAAAAAAGAGGCTGGTCCAAAATAAAGAGCAGAATAATGGGGAGGTCAGGGAGGAGTATTTCCGTTTCAAAGAGTAATCCCTCATTATACAGCGCTATGAGGAACATAAAAGCAACCAAAACCAATGTATGAGGCATGATATAATGTACAACAAATGTAATAAATAGCTATGCACAAAACCTAATTGTGTTTATTGCAGGGCAACTGAGGTGTACTAGTGATATGTTGAATAATTGTTTGCCTTTGTTTGCAACCCCAACAGTGTGAAGCAGGTAAAGACCATGTACAAAAGCATTATTCAAACTGGTAAGTCAGGCAATTATGTTTGAAAATCGTCCAGACATTATAAGGACTGGTTATTACTTTTTGCAAGTCAGGGTTCACCAAAGAATGTAGTCAAGGAAATTCACTAATTTATTCACTATTGCCTACACTACAAACACTTCTAGCATGTTTTGTGACAAAGTACACCTTGCAAATTCTGGCACATTGTATTTTTACTGAGATTCTCTACAACAACTATCATATCCTATGCAAACCTCCCACAATGCTTGCGCTAAGCTCCACAGGGTTTTCTAGGAATGATGACACCAGGAATCCTAAGATCTAATTGGGCAATAGGCCATATTTACATGTTCTCAGAGGTTCTAACTTCATCTTCACCTGAAACAGAGCAGGTTAAGCATGTAGCATATGTCACTATACAGATGTTCCTTGTTAAAAAGGGAGTCTTGGTTCTCCTTGATCTCTCAGCTGAGTTCAGTTCAGTCAACCATTAGAACTTTTTAACATGCTGGCAGACATGGGTACCTCAGAATCTGGCAATAAATGGTTTGCCTCATTTCTGTCTGTCCACTCATATTAGGTAACCAGATGTAGTTTTGTTTCAAAGTCACATAGCTTCACAAAAGGTGTTCCTCAAGGGCCAGTTCTTGGTACACTACTGTTCTTGTTGCACACAAAATTACTTGCCTCAGTAATATCATCCCTTGGCTTTTCCTACCACTGCTATGCAGATGATACACAGATGATTCTTTCCTTTCTGCCCACTGATGTGAATTGCTGACACATGCATCAAAGCCTTCCCAGCCAATACCTTGTACTGGATGCCCAGCCATCATGTCAAACTTAATCTCTCCGAAACTGAGCCATTGTACTTTGCCCCATCAAGGATCCTTCAGTTATTCTTGGTGACTCACCTGTCTTATCAGTACAATTTTCACTAACATGTCAATTGTCTCACAATAATGTATAGTCAAACTAAAGAGTAGCATCGTATGATAGTTTGGGTATAAATCAATATTAATTAACATTCAAACTAATGCATTATTTTTATGGTGATTAAATTTTGATTTTCGTGATTTATTTTGATGATCACAGATCTATGTTAATAAGATGACCAATGTTCTCTGTTATATGGTTCTTTCATCATTAAGTGAATGTTTCAGAAATGATCAAACTGCTTTTGCAGAAAACATGAGTTGCATAATAGTTGATTGTGGGGAAGTTGAGCCTAAAGACTGTATGGTACAACTCTCCTAAAAAACTGTATTACTTATGGTCTAAACATTTTTACAGATGCACAACTAGCTCAATACACTTTTGTTCCATTTTAAGATTCCTCTCAGGGAGATTTTTCTAAGCTTCCCCAATCTCTTCCATTACTATTAATGTTTAACCTCACAGACATTACTTAGAATTGTGTAAAAATGTCATGGTTCATAATTTATTCACACTCAATTGCATTTAAGAATGGGAAATAAACAGAAGAACGAACATCAGTGTTCTATTTCAAACAGAGCAAAACAAAGCCTTTAAAAAGTATGAATGCCAGCCCTTTTTTGCAGAAAATGTTAGTCAGATCTCAGTTATGCATTACAAATGCTTTGTGACTCACATAGCGTTGCTACCACACCCTCTCACCCTCTCCTCTTGGTTACCTGGGTGGCAAAAGGTGTACACATACTGTAAACAGGGAAAGATATGGTTACTGGGAATACGGAAAATAAGTTTTGCATTATCATTTGTCCTTTCCTGGTGTTAGTACGAAACTATGTCTGCACTGTAATTACCCTGCAGGTGCTTATCTGTTGCTTAACTCTTTTCAAGTGCCGTAGTACTACATAACATCTGAGAGACAGCAGTCTGCTACATTGGTTACATACCAAACCATTACATGAACCCAACAACTGGTAATTTGACTGAAAACAGGTTCCATCATCCCACTGTCCACTATAGCACTGGCACATGATTATATTCAGGAATTGATAAACATAACCCTGGTATGCGGGTCAAATTCTTAAAACAATATGCTGTCTATATCTAGCCACCTAAATAACTCTGACAATGTGTTCATAATAACTTTGGCTATATAATCTCTTACAATCAATAATTGCATTGGTTCCCCTTGTCCTCACTGCAGAAGACAACTAAATTCTCACTTGACCAAACATGGGTAAATAAAGGGTCAATAAATAAATAAAATACATGTTAACTGTACCATGGTTAAAAAATTCAGCGTAGCCTTGCAGAGAAGTACGTGATTTATCAACAATGCACTTGACCTGACATGTTGTAATCCCCAGGAAATGCAGAGCTGGTCAGATTAGAAGCTTGAAGATCCTACACCACACCCAGCCACAATTATACACTGATGGCTAACCCTACCCTTTGTACAATGTAATTGTGGATTTCTTTGACTGTGGAGTTATTGTATGATTTTTTTTTTCTAGTTGCTGTATAATTAATTGTAAGTTCTGGAAAAGGGGAGCTGGATCCTGACATTCGCCCATGTGTTTGCTACCTTGCAGCTGCCTCTGCTGCAGGCTCTAATTTAGTCTGTATATAGAGATTTACTAAAGCATTCATGGCATCTGATGGGTAAAGTGGGTGGTCTTCCCACATGTTCTGAAAGAAAAATATATAAATACATAGCATGCAATTATTTGAGTGGTATCATACATTTTTGTATGTAAAAACTGTATTAATTTCTGCTATGTTCACTCATATTTGTAAATGGAAACAGACAAAAGAGTGCTGGGGTGGGTAATATAAACAAAAATGAACAAAAAAACCCTACAAGTACAACTGATGATGGCGAAGCTGTGACAAGATATTCTCTAGAATCATTGCAATAAGGTCAGTTTGAAATGAAACTGACAATGACGCGCATCTGTTTTTTCACCGTTAATAGATTGTAGAAGTCTTTTTTTTTTGTTGTTTGTCTGTTTGTTTGAAATATTAGAATCTCACCAGCTAGCCAAAAGACAGAATTAAAGTGACTCTTTGTTTGGTTGCTGTTGAGCATAAACATGTGCAGACATGTTGTCCCAGGCTCCCAAAAGGGGCCAACAGCACATTGTTTCCCACAGAGATGTGCGTAAGTCTGGGGCAATCAGGGAAATGGATTGTGGGAATGTTTTTATTGGATTTAAGAAGATATAAAATGGTGTTTTACTGTTTTTATGAAGTTTGAAATTATTTACTCTGCAAACTAAATAGGGTACCTCTGTAATGTTTGACAGGTAGCATGTCGGTCCACTTAAATTCCAAATTCAGCATTCATGGAAAAGTCTTAGGAAGTTAGCTTTCAATGACAGTGAAAAGCAGACTCAAAAGAGGTAACCACAGCTATAATATCATGACTGCATGATGCATAGACTCACTGCATAATCCTAGGTCACTGTACCATATATTTACAAACACCATGGGTTATTTCCTTCTATTTGCAGTTAAGGTTACATTTTATGAGACAACAGTTTTGAATAATTTACCTTGAGAAGAGTTTGTATTAGCGAACCATGTGTGGCTAAAACAAAGTAATGGGAAAGATAATAACTAGCTTATTACTGCATACTAATACAATACAGCCATGTAAATACTGAACTAATATTAAATAGGGTCACTAGATTGCTGCAGATCCTACAGTATACTACTGCTGTTTAAAAGAACTATTTATCACAGTTGATCTTACTTATGTAATATAGCTAGTTAAGTTAGTATGCAGTAAAGAGCCACACTGATAAATGCTGCTAAGTTAAGAAATATAGTTATACAGAAACATAGAAGTATGAAGGCTGTTGATCAAAAGCATGCACAAGGAGCCTACAGGACAACAGTCTGTGTAATGTGTTAAAGCCGAATCCTGACCTGCACCAAAGTGAAAGTCTCTCACAGTAATTAGTAATGAAGATGAAGACGATGCACTTTTGTGCAGGTCCGAATTTGGCCCTTAAACATAAAAAAGACTAACTTGCCAATTTGTACCCAATTCTGACTCAATTCAGCATCATGTAAGTACCTCATTCTTTCACAGGAAGCTAAAACTGGCTTTCTCCTTCAATACAACCCTATAAATCTCTTTCATTTTACAACAAACCGTGAGCATAAATGTGTCTACATGTAACTGATAAAAATGATACAGGGCTGGACATATAGGTATATAAATTATATAAACCAAAAACAAAATTCTTCCCCAATTCTTTTACAGTATTGCTAATGAGTTTATTTTTTAAGTTATAAAAACACAATTGTGAAAACATCCAGATTTTCCTCATAAGAATCATAAAATAGGTTATGTGGCTGAGAACGCCTCAAACTCTTATCACCGGCAATGCAAATTCACACATGGATTTGCATAAGCATCATAAAACTGTGGGAACCGACCACATTTTGATGTTTACAAAGATGGCACTATGACATAACAATGAACTCACACCAAGTATGCACCTGCCAAAGAAATGCAACCCATAAAATAGTTGTGCCCCTTACTGCCGCCCCCTGAAATTCCTCAGTCGATTATCAAGTTATGACTTGATCTGGATGTGTCAGTGCTTTGTTGTATTTCTTACTTATTTCAAGATCTAGCCAGATCTAGCTGTTTGAAAAAATGTGGTACATTGGTAACCATTTAGTCTGTTTACATCAGCAGGTGTTGATTACACCTGCTGATGTAAACAGAATAAATTGACTTATTGTTAATCAAGGGGGATAAATGGGAACAGGATGAAAGTAATGATATGTTGAAAGGTAAAGTTTGTTCCTCCCCTGTTTTGAGCTCACCAGCTGCCACTGATTATTAGTGGAAAAGCCATGCTATTCAGATTTATTACAGTATCTGGTGTAATTACGTTTTCGTTACTACAGAGACCATACCCATCTGCTGTCTGGGGAAGGTGATCTTAGGCAATGACAGCTATAATAAATGCCACTGGCTGCCAACGGACACTGCTGTAAGTGAGATGGCGGGCCTGCTAAGCCAGCTAGCTGCTGTGCTAGGAGCATTGTGCCTTTAAACAATGCATGTCTGAGTTAAGGAGGAAATATCTTTCACAGTTTGTTTGACTTGGCAGGTTCACACGGCTGACTGAATTATGGTCGTCACTAATGATTGATTTTGGCTGTGCCAAGACTGAAGTCACTATAACATCTACAACCAGACAGTATGCACAGGGGTATGTTAGATATTGTCAGGCCCTTCGTGTTGCCACGTTTCACTGTGGCGCTGCACACAGGGCCAGGTGTAGCTGTGTAACTGGTCCAACAGGCTGACCACAAGAAGTCACAAGGTGGGGCTAATTTTTCATGCTATTGATGCCCCCATTCATAAAAAGGAATTGTTTCCAGGATAGCAGTTGTTGCTTCAGTTGTTTTTTTCATAACGTACACAACCTACAGTAAATGCTATAGCAGGATAGCAGTCACCTTGTTGCTGTAGCACACTCAGTGTTGGGTCATTTATATATGTTTTGCAATGTTGGTTATGAATTTCTCTGTGTGACCATTGTAATAATTATAACTGCAATCATCAGCAGAAACATGTAACAAAAAGGGTTTAGGTAGGTACCTGGTTTTACCGCAAACACAAAACACGAAATCCTCCCAAAACACAAAAACTGCTATGACATGATCACGACTACAGAATTTGTTGATGATGCAAACATTACAAAATCAGACATCCAGTGACCTCACCCTCCATTCACTGCACCCAATACTAACTGAACAATTACAGCCCCACTGTTAAGCTACTTCACTATGTATATGAATGACAAAATGTTTGAGTGGATGGAAACCATGAACAACATCTACACGGAACAACCGTCAGCTAGATGATTCAAGAATGTGTCACTGTCAGAAACCCAGGCTGTTGTTAGTGTACACCTGTCAAAGGGTACACTAAATTTGCCCCGAGCCCAAAAGTACTGAGACGCATATAAACAACGCTCTTTTCCAGAACGCCTTAGCATGAGTTTTTTTTTTACTTAATTTAAACCTTCATGACATAAACAATCTGGAGGAACTGACTGTCACTTATGTCTTATGTCTTCAAGTCTTCCCTCCATTTGACAGCATTCACAAATCATAAATGCATTGATGAACAGATTGCGCCGTTTGGAAAAACACTCTCTGCACAGCAATATACAACGGAAAAGCCAAATCAATGAGGAATCAAGCTCTGTTTTCCCTTTGGAGAAAATGGCTTGACCTACGACTTCCTCCTTCATCAGGGATTCAACAACAGAGCTCACTGACCTAAGAAAGAAACGCTTGTGATGTGGTGCTACAGATGTTGATCACAAGTCCCAGCAAATCTCATCTTCAAACCACAAGTTCTACCTCTATACTATTATTTTACCTCTTTCGACATACTTGGAGTGTTGGCTGACAAATTAATACATGCAGCTGGAACGTCTAGGGTGTGTCACTTTTCTAACTGACCTCTGAAAGATGACAAGGGGTGGGGGTGGGGGGGGTGAAGCCATGGTGACTAGAGGAGCAGAGATTGGACAGTAGTGCTTGTTAAACGGTGTGATAACCAAGCTATTGTTTATGTCTTCATTTCCATTGGTGCAGGAGAAAGGAATGAGGTTGAGTACCAGGGTAAAAAAGAGAACTAGAATGTTGAGGAGCAGAGGTATTGAGCAAGTACAACCAAAGTATGGGGGGGAGTAAGCAAAGTCAACCAGCTGATTAGCCGTACAGAACCCTTGTGAGATCCCGGAAATAGGTATCGTTTGTGATTACTCATTTCTTTGATCCTGCAGTCATCAACAGTTGGCTTTATCAACAGTATTAGACAAGACCACAGTGGTAGATAGACCACAAACTTCCTGGCACTCCACCCCAGCAAGCCCTTGATCTCCTTCAGGCTCAGCATGGCAGAGATGCTTGTCCACATAGGAGAGTCTACAGAACAGAAGAGGAGCACCAACCCCACTAAGCCCACTTATACCAGGAAAAGAGCAGAAGCGATAATAGGTGTGAAGGCCAGTGAGAGATGTGCAGAACTAAAGCCCACTTATACCAGGGAGAGAGCAGACACAAGACCAGATGAGAGAGCCAGTGAGAAATATCCAGAAGGACATTTTTGGCTCTCCATGCACCTTGATGTAAACGAAAGGTTTGCATGCCAGATCATTTCATTAGAATACAATTTAGTTCCATACTAACCCATTAGCCATTAAATGCACTTAAAAACTGAAAGCACTGCTTGTCATAGGTATTCAAAGATGGAGGAAATTTTTTTTGTGACTTGTTATCTTCATAGATGATTCCCTGGTCTTAACCTAACGACACAACCCAGTTACAGAAGTCCAGTTACAGTTAAACCAATCACGATAAAGTCCACCACCCTTTTGAATCAGTTCATCACACCGCATGACACCACCTCTGAGTCATATAGTGAGTCTGGTGAGTCAGATACAACCAGACATGAAACATAGGCCAGGTACACAGCATTTAAAGATTTCGGTGAGAAAGTTCGTCCAAATGTCTCTGTCTAAAACAAAACAGTGGAGCACAATGGGTAGGGTCTCCAATTTATTTATATAGAGTTGGACTAGTAACTCAGAGGTTGCAGGCTTCATTCTCAGCTAAAGCACCATCAGTGTACCCTAAGCAAGACACATGAACTGGGTTGCTTCAGTAAATATTAAGCTGTAGAAATGGGTAGTGTTTAAACTGTAATACTGTGCGTAGCTCTGGATAAGAGCATCTACTGAATGCTGAAATCTAAAACACTACTCCACTTACTACATTAGGACCTCAGCTCGTTTTTATAAAGGGTTAACTCCTAAAAACTGTTCTGATACTATATTATTTCAGTAGATGTTTAGGCATACATGTCACATTTGTTACATAGCACACCATACGTTTCTCCTTGACAAGATCTGTCATATTTAATCTTCCAGGCCTATGTAAACAATAATGCTTTGCCAGCTCTATATTGTCATATTCATGCAAAACATTCTTCTCTCACAGAATGGGTGTAAATGTCTTGGCCTCTGTTGGTTCCTCTTAACAGATAGGGACATGTCTGAAGGTCATACTATGTTCACAGTTAGGTCAGTTAGGAGTTGTTGATACACAGCTCATACTCATTCTTTCTGTGAGCAGCTATGCCCTTTTTTCTTCCCTGTGAGACCGTGAAAATACCAGCCAGTAGTTAGTTACCGTCATGTCTTCAGCGGTATAATTCACGGTGGACTTATATATGCAAATATATATTTGTATTGTATCATATTCCTTTTATTTGTAAATCATGTAACATGTTACAGGTAATGCTGAGGCTACTGTCAGTGTAACAGCTGTTAGTAAGTGGCTTTCTCATATCAATCTGTCATCAGTGAACTCATCACTAGTCTATTTCGCACAGCGTGCTCAGGATACATTGCCAGGGCAACAGAAACACAGTTCATGTTCAGGTAAACATTGTGCTTTCCTAACAATCCTTCCCATCTGAGCAGACCCATTGTTTGGGTCTCGATTTTCCGGATTCTTCCATCCAGAAGGAATGATGTCATGGATGTCCGTAGGGGCTGCTCTCACAATGTTTCAACACTCTGCACACAAGTGACATACAATGCGCCACTGTTTTCTTCATTATCCCTCTGTAATTTCTTCCCCCTGGTTATCAGTGTTTAATAGCAGTACATCATACTTTTCCTAAACCAAGAAAAAGGCTAATTCAAAGTTCATAGCGTACTGGTACAGTTTAAGTGGTGTCTACTGCAGCTTTCTTACCTAGGAATCATGGGAAGGCTCTGTAAAGGAACTGAATATTTTGTGCATATAATACATTGTGTAATATAACATGTTTATTTGACAGTAATATTGCTAGTTAAAACAATGCAAGTTTTCTAGCCAACTTGCAAGCAGGTAGCCACAGTGATTCTTAAAATGTGAACCCCTTTTGAATGGTCTACATTTAATATGTCATTGCTGCTCAAGGATGTGTCACCAGTGACAGAATGTACTGAATTTTACTTTTGCACTCAAAGTTAACAATAGACCTTTTTGTTAATTACATAATTGCATGCTACTTTTCATGTTTTTCTCCATGCTTTTATTCAGGATGGTCTTATGAATTGAGACTTACAAAATGATAATTTAACTGAATTTCAGTATAAGATATGTTAGCATACACATTATTCTAGAGGGGTTCATACACTTGGATGACTGTATACCAAGCTATCCATCAAATCGTAGCATCTATAAAACTCAATATAATGTTCTGTTAAGCTGCTGTTTCAAACAAAATCCCTTGCAGGGTACCGCCCTATCAAATTCCCTATTCTTCCCTCATTTTTGTGAATACCAGGTGTCACTGAGTTACACCCTTCTTTCAGTAAAACCCCACCCTAAGCTCAGACATGACGGCCAGCACTTTCCAAGTATACGTGTCTGCAGCAGAAGAAATTGGCCCTGTAATTGAATAAACCTAATGATGAAGGTTCCATCTTGGCTCTGTGTTGGTTACTTGAAATTAATTTCAACATACTATATGTAATCCTGTGTCTACTTCTCTTAAATTTGAGATGCAATTTGTGCATCTCATATTTTCACACAAATGAAAATGAAAGTAATAATTGCTGGCAACAAGTTCATTTTCTTTCATACACCTTAGCAGCTTTATTCGATTAGTGTAACAACTAGGACATGGACACCAGTAGCGAACCGTGACTCTTAAAAACCTTGGCCCTCTGACCCCCCCTTCCCTTGTTGGGAAAAAAAGCAAACTTACAGCCTAGCTAACGGTGTCCTCTCGTATAGTAATTGGAGAGGTACAGTAACTGCAAAAGTTACAATTACAGCTTTGAAGCAAAAATTAAGACGCTAGTCCAGCCTTAGCAATGCAACGAGCAAACAGCACAGAGAGAGTGAGAGTTATCACCAGAACAAAAAACAGATAATTTCTTAAGCAAAATGCAAATCCTCCTTACAAGTAATCGCATCATCACACAAGCTGTGTGTGCACTTCAGCGGAATATGGTGACAACGGGCCGGGGTGAAAAATGTATGACAGCCACCCCCTCCTACCACACAAAACCGGCAAAATTTCATGTAAGCCTACGCATCATGACAGCATGCAAACAGCCAAGCAACCATTAGTGACATACACTTCAGAACCATGGACAGTGAACAGCGATCATGGCATGATCATGGCGATTGGAACCCATCACCACAAACAAGCAATATTGTTAATAGATAATATTATTAGATTGGCAGATCGGCCTATTAAATGTATATGTTACAGTTTATTTGGGAAAATGGGCATTATGCAACTTCAACTGTTCATTACAAGTTAATTTTGAAAATGGCATGGATGATAAATTTGCAACGATGTCCGCCTCACTAGCAGTAATGTTAATTGCGGCTTCAATCTTCAGCCAACAGGCTAGCTAGCTAGTTTATCAGCGTTTTTTTCCCGCTAGCTTGTGATTTGTGCACCCCACAGTTGGCAGAACTTGTCTTAAAGTTAGCGATAACAAAGCCCACCCATTTAGAAGATAGGAGAGGTAAATTTTACTGTCATTTGAAATTAGTCTCTCATTGAATTACTATTGCTCTGCCCTCTGTAAACTTATAGCTGTGCCACCAATCACAGCGCTGAAAGCATAGCATTTTCTTCCCAGCAACTGCAGAGGTGGAAAAATGTTGATAGGGAGACAAAGGGGCTTCTTTCATTTAACCCTTCACATTCCAACAGAAACTGAATAGGCAGGTTTGACAGGTTTATTTCCTCAGAAACATTTTGTTTAGATGTTGATTGTCAAATTATTAATTGATAAAATAAAATTAGAACTGATGACTTTTCAAATATAATTTTTTTTGAATATCTTAGGCCCTCTCTGAGGGCCTAGAGGGCCCTGACAGTCCCCTATGAAGGACAGTCTAAGGGCATTCACACTTTTTGGACCCACTAATGAAACAAGCAATACAATTTAAATCAATGAAAAACAGGTTATTCTGTTTTTATACAGCTATCTTGGTCATAGGCATCAAATCACAGACACAAGTCATGTCAGGAGAACCACTTTTTACAGCTATGTATCTGTTACTATATTTACTATAATCATCTTTAAATATCTGGATTTGAACAATTGTCATTTTCATGGTCTGCTGAATAGTATTGTTTTTTTTTGTGGAACTCCTGTATAGAAAAACTATAGTAGCGGCTATTGTAAGTTGTGCAGTTTTGCTCCAGGCACTTGTGGCAGCATGTTCCACTGCAATGAACAGTCATTCATTCACTTTTGTTTTTCTTTCCCTTTGATATGCCTGAGCAGCTTTCTACAGCGCAGATAATCACTCTCTTACTCAACCTGCTCAGGCGTGGTCACGCTGGCTCATCGGGACTATGGGCTACTTTAAACTTTCCCATGTGCGCCGTGAGGACGGCGCTTCCAGATGGCGTGAACGGATGCATTCAGAGACTCACAACTGCACTGATGTGTCACGGGGCAAGCCCAGGGCTGTTGTGAAGGTTCCAGGTAAAACAACAAGGAAAACAGCATAGAAGTCCACAACAGAGCACTGATAACAATTTCAGCCAATGTTAAATAGTTTGAAGTAGGGTGGAGTGAAATTTGGATAGGCGTAGATATTGCATTACAATTCACAGGTTACATGTCACTTTAAAGGTAAAACATAAATGATAGTCTGAAATTAGCAATGTGCTTCTCTTCATAGCATTTCGATCAGCCTTGTTTTTTCCCTGTTGTTTCTAATAACCAAAAGTGTAATGAAAGAAACAAAAATGCAGCATGTCCATTGGGAGAGACCTGCATCCGATGCAATCTGTTGGCATAAAAAAGCAGACCATCATGACCAAAACAATTTAAGTTGTTCAGCAAAGTTTAATGTGCAGGGGATGGACAAAACCAGTAAGTTTTGGTAGTTTTTCCCATGGAGTATTTTGAGTATATTGATGACTTATCATTGCAAAATGATGATGAAAGTTAAGGTGGTTGCACTGTGGCAGTAACATCTACAGATTCAACCACCCAGGTCAGCACACAGCCCTGCTCTCAGCCTCAACGTGTGCGAGGGGGACACACCCACAGGAAGCCAGTCAATGCTGGACCAACTCCATAATAAACCATGTTATGAAAAGAGCTGTCATCATTGGCAAACGATAACAGGGTAGCAGTTTGGTAGTGTGGGGCAGAATATAACTCTGCACAGAGCCCATCTGAATACTGACAACCCCAAAATGCTGCTGTTTCTGTCAGCCAGTTTGTGAGCAATAAGAAGTGGCCCTCTGTTTAAGATCTGCAAGGACAGAAAAACTTTGCTGGGACTCAATTAACATTTGCACTTAAAATTTACTTACAGTTGAATAATGTGTAATTAATAATAATTTGTAATGTGTCATTTGCAATATTTTATCAACAAGTTTGGTTTAGTTTGGTCTTACATAATTTCTTAAAATAAGTTTGATTAAAACGGAAGAGACTTTTATTCTAGTATGCCTACTTAAGCCATTAGCCTTTCAGTCTGCAACCTTTCACCATAGAGTATATCAGCTATGGTTAAAATGTCCTATGTGTCTATATAAAGTGGGCAGTCATATACTGTGTGCCCTGAATTTTTTTTGTCAGTTTAGGAGTGCCCTGGCACAAAAAGGTTGAAGAACACCTGATGCATGTGTATTGTGTTTGCAGATTATTTGATTTAAATAGCGCAGTCGGCCCGCCTTATCCGCTGGTTTGGCATGGTTTTGACCAACTGCGGTTTAAAAATATATTTAAAAAAATCCAGAATATTCTCGAAAAAGAACATTTGAAATTCCTGTGTGCAGTATATGCTAGAATACTGTAGTCAGTATGATTTACGTGGGTTTTAGCAGTTCTTAGTAGTACATGTAGATGGGGTTTCAAGTTATGAAATGTATAGGGTAAATTACATCATTTTATATAAGTGTCCTGAGCATCCATGGTTTTTGCACATCCGCGGGCTCCTGGAACCATATACCCACAGATAAGGCTGAATGCAATTACTCAATGTGCCTATTCCCCCATACATGCAAGATGAGGGTTACAGCAACTTGCTAGAATTTGATTTCCATTATGGTTGCCATGTTTGCTGATTATATTAGATAGGAATCAGATATGTTTTTTCCTGTTAAATTAGACACAGTAGGTAGCTAGGTAGAACGTTCCAGAACAAATAAATCAGAACTTTATGCGGGTTTGTGGTCTGTCATGATGTCACCTCAGAGTTGTCTGTACTTGCATTGTACAAGTCAGGGTAGTGTAAATTAACTTAAGGGTGAAAGCATCAATCACAACAATGGTATCTTCCTCTAAGACGCTCTGATCCCATGTTCTGGGTGTGGTTACACTTGGTTATTCTATGCGAACACAGGATCCTTTAAGATGGATTTGTAGACTGCTGCCCACGTGTGGTTCAGCCACACCACACCCTGTGGTGTTACTGCTGCTACTCAATGCATGTAGACACTAAGATTCAAAGGGCTTTACATTTTGCTTCATTCACTCATCAGTCATTTCGGGGTGTGGATAACAGTGAAACCACACAGCGATAGGTTCATCAACATACTAAAACAATGCATGATTATGATGGGGATTTTTTTTCACATTTTAACATGATGAAATCTGTTATTCCCCTATATAAAAGGACAGCAAGTTCTCAGATACATCAACTTGATAGCGGTAAATTGTCTCCCACAAAAATGGAAGAAAATGTACCTCTATAAAGTTAATGTATCTGAGAATTTGCTGTCCTTTTATATAGGGGGATAAACCAGGGAAGACATTTTAAAATGCACTTTTTTACAGCTTTTTTTACAGACGAGATGGGGGGATTTTACAGCTTTACAGGGAGCGAGATGGGGGATTTTACAGCTTTACAGGGAGCGAGATGGGGGGATTTTACAGCTTTACAGGGAGCGAGATGGGGGATTTTACAGCTTTACAGGGAGCGAGATGGCAAGATGGGGGGATTTTACAGCTTTAAAGGTGGCAGATGACAGGGGAGCGAGATGGGGAGCGAGATGGGGGGATTTTACAGCTTTACAGGGAGCGAGATGGGGGGATTTTACAGCTTTACAGGGAGCGAGATGGGGGGATTTTACAGCTTTACATGGGGGGGGGAGTGAGATGGGGGGATTTTACAGCTTTAAAGGGGGCGAGATGGGGGGATTTTACAGCTTTACAGGGAGCGAGATGGGGGATTTTACAGCTTTACAGGGAGTGAGATGGGGGATTTTACAGCTTTACAGGGAGCGAGATGGAGGGATTTTACAGCTTTACAGGGAGCGAGATGGGGGGATTTTACAGCTTTACAGTTTACGGGTGGTGTCCCAAAGCCACTTCACTTTCCTTATTTGATTTTTATTTTTGTTTGTATACAACCATAAAGTATGTATTTAGTAGAAGTCATAGAATTGTGGTTGTGGATCTGAATGTTTAAGCACAAAGCTGTGGAGTCAGATCTTGTTTGAGGTAATTACCTTAAAATAGTACCAGCAGCTAAAATGTGTATGTGGAAGGTTAACTATGTTGCCCCTGGGTAAGGGTGTTCATTAAGCTGCTAGTTGTTATTTCATGTTAATTCACAAAAGAATTATAAACATCTATTGTCCCTATTGATCTATTTACATATGAATAATTATTTGCCAATTTGCCAGAGGCCAAAAATGTAATGTGTTATATTAGGTCTAAAAATGCTATGCTGTATTCTTTAAGTAACATTTTAACTTAGCTGAAGGCAACTTCTTTTTTATGGGAAGATTTCCAGACCTTTTGGTTTTAAACTCGCTTCATGAGTACAGATCCTTAGACATTCTGGAACATTCCTTCAGTAATAACTTTCAAGAGTTAACCTTTGACTTCACATGTATTGAGGCTTCAAAGAAAGGACCGAACATTTGGAAGGGGTACAAAAAAAGACAGGAATCTAAAATATGTTGAAGCTCTGACATGTTGTAAATCCACATTTTTGCTCCACATCTTATTCTTCCTTCCTTACTGTTTAAAGAAAGAATTTGTTCCAACTTTATGGTGTACAAAAGCGAATAATTGTGTTAAGCAACATTAAGACAAAATATGCATGTCTGGGTCATAAAATAGGTAATTTACTTGCATAAATGGAATACAACATACTACAACCCAAGCATGGTGCAGTAGGATTATGTCACATTTCTTACTATATATCACATGTATTGGAATAACATGAGAATTTATTCTGAAACTTGATATTTAGAAATGGTAAGTATGGTGTGTAAGATATCTTAAATTTCCAAATTGTATGTGTTTACTTATATGAGTAATAACTAGCAAATACTGTGAAACTGCTTTCAAATAAAGCTTTTCCCAAAACGTTGGCTCTATTACTAGCTTTGGTTGTTGGTCTTTGCTCCAGTGTACTGGAGAATAAGATACGATAAAGCCATCAACATGAAAAAGGATTCTACCAGTGAACTGGGTGAAACGCCTGAACACAAATTACCTAGGCATGTCCATTACTTTCCCTCACTCGTGCCGTAAAGAGCCTGGAGCCAGCACGCAGAGTGCTACTATCACCTTGTGGCAGAAAGGTATAATGTTTGTGTGATGTGTGCTGCTAACGGTTTACAAACTGATCTTTAAAAGGGCTGAATAGTTCTGACCTGCTGGGTGTGGCTGTTATCTTATAGTGTGAGTGAACAGGTAAACAGTGAGTCTGAACTCCTTCCTCTCCATTGAGCAGGGATTTTGCAGAAATGTGAGACAAATTACAAAGTCAGCCCATGTCACAGGCTAACATTTTTAACATGTTATGTGAACATTTTGCTAGTAGGCTGTCGCCCCATGACATTTTGCATTAGCACCAGTGTTTTTATTTTACCCTTTTCATGAGTTTCGTCATATGCTGTTATTTTCCCAGATGCAAAAACAGAAGAAAAAAACATTTTTATTAAGAAAAAATTGCAGTGCTATTTCTTGTGTCGTATACATTCTAAGCATTACTGGGGAAGCCCATTACCTAGCACATCATATCAGACCTACCATCTCCCTGCCGCTGCCCACATGCCCTCTCCTCACCACCCAAACGACAGCCACCAGATTTATGCCAGGGAAGCTGCCACCTCACACCCAGACAAAACAGTGACACCCACTCTCACCCCAAAAGAACACAAACAAACAAAAGGGCAAAACTGAGCAATAAGCAACATGAAAGTTTACCGGACAGCAATATTCAAAAAGCCCAAAATGAAGCAACAGCGAAATTTGCCCTGTGAGGTACCCTGTACCTTTGGGTTCCTTCTGAGGGTACAATCCTAACTAACTCTGCATTTTCTTTTGAATGTATTCTTCCTTATTGAGAACTACTTTCCAGGGAGCGGTCTTAGCATGCTGCTCCTCAGAAAGACGATGCCAGTCCTGCAGCATTTCTCATGCTCCCCCAGTTCCCTTTGTTATTCAGCCGCTTCCAGCTCAACCAAGCAATTAAGAGATTGCAAACACATCTCCTGAGATAAGGTATGTGGTGATGTTAGCCGACGAGATTCCTGCTGACAATTATGCTCAGGTTTCAATCAAAGGATTAAAATTCTTTAAACCTGTATTTTGAATTCACTTTCAATAGTCTGGAATTTTCGGTGACATAAACCTTCCCCCCTTTCCTGGGATTGCAAAGATACTACTGTATTTGTTAAATATGAAATATAAGGCGTGATCCGGCTAGCTACTATTTTCCACACTACAATGCCCATAAGGAATGATTACAAGGGGAGTATATACATTACGTTGCACAACATTTCAAATGCTTCAAAGTTCATTTTGGCCCATTTTGGTCACTAGCCTCACTTGTGAGAGTTGGTTATTAAAAATTAGCATTATGTTCCTTGTTCGTTTCTAGTAAGTAATTATGGTACCATCCACAGAATATCGCTGCACCAAACAAGAGCACATTGTAGTGAATATATGTCAGTTAAAAAGTCTCGTATGTGATTCTAGGCATCTGTGTGTCATTTCATTCATACGGGAGGCCACATCATCCAGGCTAACAGCCGCACCCACTGGGAGTATAGACAGAGGGATTTGGAACACATCCTCTGTCAAAAAAGAATCTACCCGACCAAAAGCATACTCAATGGACATGGAACTTGTATGCTTGTTCTCCACCCACACACCAAAGTTTGCTAAAAAATAAACAAAGCAAGGATGTATATGGGAAATCCTGACAGGGGAATGTGTGTAAAGCACATAGAAGCCTAGAAGAAGATTACTTCAGATAACAGCGGCCTACAGTGGATGTGCCATTACATGTTTCCAGCACAAAGGACCAAGTATTGCTACATCCTTCAAGAATGTTGTATGATTTTATGTTGAACAGAAGAAATGAAATATCAAAGTGTATATTTCTCTAAATGACCATATTCCGTAACCAAACTTGAATTTATTTTTGTAAATAGTTCCAGACAGTTCTATACATTTCTTAGCACAAAGTGATGAGGCCTGCCTTTTTTAAAGGCCTTTACACAGCCTTTATCATGAACGTAACACAGTTATCTATATGTAATATTATATCTGTTATGTTTTGTATTGTACCATAAGCCTCCCAGGGAAGAGGTGTCTTTTAGGCTGTGGTGTGGCTCAGGCACCATCAGCATTAGCCAGTCATAGCTGAGACATAGCTGCTCTGTATTTTGCCATTGGCCAACCAACCAACCATGAACAGGAGCCTCTGGCAGCAGTTGGTCTCACCAAATAGTCCAGAAAGACAATCTAGAAACAAAAAGACACAAATATTTGAAAACTCAAAAATTTAAAGACATTGGATCCACAAAGCCCCTCACTGATAAGCCATGTTTTGTGTAAATTAACGTAAATCAACCAAAACGATTGTGAAACAGGAAAGTATTTTTCAGTGAAATGCCAAGGTGAAAGCATTTCAACAATGCCATTGTCAGTGTAAAATGCAGAAATTCACGTTCTGCTTGAAAAATGGCTTCCCCCACCCCTCAGGGGGCAAACAGACAGACTGCAAATAACCATTTATTTATTTTTTTTTAGATGTCCACTGATAGCCCCAAACCCTCCCACTCGAGCAGGTATTTAAGGAGGGACCCCAGCGACTGAACTGAGTGCCGAAGACTTGCATTGCTTCTTTCCAGGTTGCCTCTTTGAGCTGATTCTACCATGTCTCTCTACTCCTCCAAAGTGTACAACACAGCTCCCAGCATGATCTCTGCCCATCGCACCCTCAGCGTTTACGGTGGGGCCGGCGGCCGAGGAACCCGCATCTCCACGGCCTCGGCTCCCCGCGGTTTCAATCTTGCGGATGGCCTCGACCTGCACGTGTCGGCCAACGAGAAGGCCACCATGCAGAACCTGAACGATCGGCTCGCCAGCTACCTGGAGAAGGTGCGCTCCCTGGAGATGGAAAATGCCAAGCTGGAGAAGCAGATCAGGGAGTGGTACGAGAGCCGCAAAGTGATCAGCCATGACCTGTCTGGGTACTACAACGTCATTCGAGGACCTGAAGCGCAAGGTAAGGGGCTGGGCCTGGAGTATGGTACAGCCAGAAGTATCAGCATCTAGTTTTCTTTTCTACAATCCATAATTCAACTGGATAAATAGAATTAAAATTAAAAGCCAACAACTCCAAATTATCTTCAAACTTATGCGTCTATCTCATTTTGAGTAAAAACCATGTGTAATATCAAACGTTATATAATATTTCAGGATTTGTTTTATTAGCCAATGGCATGGAAAGTGCTAAATTACTTCCTTGTGTTATGTAAGTCATTCATCCATAATGGCCTCTGTGAGGTAGATAATGATTTAGAAGGAGAGTAATGGGTGCATGGGTAAGATCAGAGTATTTTCTGCCCTCATATCAGAAGCATTTCATTTCTTAGCACACTATATGTATACAATGACTCAGAAGACATTTTATGTTTCCTTCTCATGCTGTTTGCTTTGAAGTTCTGTCGATATCATAACTGCCACATAACACCAAGCTGTCTTGTTGTGAATTGAGATATTTGGCACTAAATAGTAAATAATGAGAGCAGAAGAAATGGACATGTTGTCAATACAGCTACTCTGTGTTATAAGCCCATTACATAAATGAAGAACAACACTCTGCCCCTCCACTCCTTTATTTCAGATTCCTTCCTTCATTCTTTCTTTGGGCCCCAAGCAGGTGCCTTCCTTATCTTTCTTTAAAATTCCCCTCTAATGCCAACGTTCTGCCAGACCAAATCTTTCTGTTTTCAGAACATAGGCACTTAAGCAAAAAATGACAGCTGCTGAAGTAAGAAAAAATTACAGCAACTCTCAGCAAAACGGCAGCAGCCTAGTGTCAGGTGAAAGATAGGGGCCATATTTGGCAATACTCCTCTCATCTTTTTAGTGCTGGTCTTACATTTTGTCTTTATTTTACTCAGGTACTTAGGTTTTATATGATGTATTTATCTTTCTTACTATATAACACTAAAGCAGATGGAAACAAATACATTTTAAAAGATAAATACAGAATATGGACTAAAAATAATAATAAAAAATAAAGACAATAAAAATAGCAATTAAAGCTGTGTTCCATGTTCAAAAGATGCTTTGTAAATGAAATGGAACTTCATTATCTCTTCATAACTGGTTGTTTTTCCTTCCTGGTATCTAGATTCTTCTGGCATCCAATGCCAATGCTAAGATCATGCTCGACATTGACAATGCCAAGCTTGCAGCTGACGACTTCAAAATGAAGTAAGTCTTTGAAGATACGCCAACATGTAGCACTCTGTTCTCTTCATTAGTTATTTCTTGTATATACTTCAATATTATGCTTTTGTATTATAGCTAAATATTATACCATTTGTATTTTCTTTTAGTTTCATTCCATTCTCTTTCATTTAAGCCATTTTACTTCAGAAACAGTCTTCATTATTTTTTAGCTTTGAGTTGGCAGTTGAATATAGCAGTACAATGTATTTATTTAACAAGTTAAGGGAAATGTTTAATAAATTGATTATCATTTAATATTGAGATTTTCATAAAATGTCCTCTCTGTGAAAGTAAGCGTTTAATATGAGTGTTGATTTGAGCCATTGATTTGTCATTGGGCAGGCTTGACAATGAGCAGTCCATGAGACTGGCTGTGGAGGCGGACATCTTGGGTCTGAAGAGAGTTCTGGACGACCTCACCCTGAACAGATCGGACCTGGAGATGCAGTACGAGGCGCTGACCGATGAGAAGGTCACCATGAAAAGGAATCATGCAGAGGTGAGAATCTGGACAATTTTTTTCCCATCAAAAACTTTTTGGGACTCTTTTCTTGATTGACAATTGGCCCTGCAATGGACACAATATTCAAGTCCAAAATGTCCCTAATTAATGTTTCTGACAGGAAGTAATGTTGACATATTCTATGAATCAGGTACATAGTATGTCTTTGTGTGGTCAGTTAAATAAATGCAGTGGCAACAGGAAGTGATGTTTTTCAATAAACCTGTTTCCAGGAAATGGCTGAGGTTCGCTCACAGGTTGGAGGACAGGTGAATGTGGAGGTGGATGCAGCGCCCTCTATGGACCTGAACCAAGCTATGCAGGAAATCCGGGAGCACTACGAGTCTGTGGCAGCCAAGAACCGCAAAGATCTGGAAGCATGGTACCAAAGCAAGGTAATGCAGCGTTGCGAATGGATTACAGTCTGAAGTGCTGGGTGGCTCTTCCAATTTTAAAAATGGAACCACTTATAAACATTTTCCAACAACAAATAAAAATCACAAAACTCAGATGGACAAGACTACATTTCCCAGTTGGATACCCATATGTTTAAAGTTGCCCTGTGTTGGCTTTTACCATAGTGACAATTTCAATTGAATTGAAAAATTCATAACCTGTACTCATTGATAATTATCTCTAGACCAAAAAGTTCCAATTTATTGAGTGATGAGTATTATTCTACTCCAACATGATAAAAAAGCAATTAAAAATTATAGTACCCTTGACTACGTTATCCACTATAAACCACTGTCTCCAGATCATATTCCATGTGCAGATTCGAAAGATAACTTTTAATATAACATAACCGGCAACAGTTATGATTTTAAATGATTTTAAAGCCCTTGTACAAAAACATAATGCAAATACTGACAGCTTCATGTTGGAAAGTCTATGTCGAAACCTAAAGGTATGTTTATAAACCTCTTGTGGTTATTCTAAAGGTTGTGACAGTGGAACGGGAAGTTGTACAGCAGAATGAAAGCCTGCTTAGCAGCCGCACAGAGCTGAAGGAACTCAAGAGCACCCTCCAGAGGCTCCAGATTGAACTGCAGTCTCACCACAGCATGGTAATTACAAACCCACTGGCACCTTCTCCCCTGTCATCTTAAATCATATCAAACATCCTCCCTTACGCATCAAAGAACCAGGATAGGGCTGGGCAACAACTGTAATTAGAAGGAGTTGAGGTGTCGCTATGTTGTGGGCTATCAGTAAGATTTCATATTTTGCCTGCAATAGCGCCACAGTGTATCTTTATTCTGCTGTGTTTCTGATTAACCAGATGCAGATGGGCTAATCAAGTCACATCATTGGGCTCATTGCTCTCTAGTGGCCACTACTGGCCAGCCCGGTAGCCCCACTCCACTTGTTCCAGTATTACCAAAGCTTAGTGTTTCTGTCACAGACTGTAAATCACACTGTACCACACTTTATTTAAACACACACAAGCAAATACCATGAAAAATCTGGTTTTAAGACCTTTAAAATACTAAAATTCCCCAACCAATTCTCAGCCACCGCTACACATAATTGGCACAAAAGCAAAGACTCTGCTAGATGAATAATTTTAATATAAACACAATATGACACCTGCATCTCCAAAATAAAAGTATTGTTTCGTGCAACTTAATCTGTGCAGTATGCTTTCGTTTGGTGGGCTCAAAACAGGGTCCTGTCTCTTCCATACTGTTTATTGAGGCGCAACCATTGCACAGACAGTGGTGTGGTCCACTTCCAAGATTACCAAGATTCAAAGTTCCTTCGCAGAGAGGAAAGTTACTCAGTACCAGCTTGCCCCAGATGAAAGCGACTCTCCCAGGGGCACGCCCTCCACAGATCACCCTGGCAGTATTTGCTTGTGTGTTCAAACAAAGCGAGGCACATCGTGATTTACAGCCTGAGACGGCAGTTCCCATAGAAAAGCTACGTGTCCGCACAAGGGCAGTAGACATGGCTCAGAGTTCAGAGTGATGCACATAAACCACAGAGGATGCATAGGGCATGAGACACCTAATTGCAGCGTTTTATTGTGTTGTGAATTTCTTGCCCAAAATGGCTGACTCATGTGTGAAAAGTAAGCGTAACACAATCGGGTTATGAGTTCTTCAGTCTTGTCACGTAAGCTCTGATCTTCTCTGGTCAGGCCATTACATTCAGTCAGGTCTTCAGTAAGTCTTTCAGTTCATTTATCACATTTCCCCTCTACTTTAACTTTAGCTTTTATCTACCGTATCGGGAAACTACCGATCCTCAGCTATCAATGCAGGCCGTGATGTCATTTTTGCTTAGAATAAGCTGTCTGGGATCCACACTGAAATTTGTTGGGGGGGATTTCTTAAGCAATGTGAGTCATTAGCTGTGCTATATCACAGGAGCAGTTTGGTCTCCCTTTATGGCCATGAGTTTGCATATACATACAACAATGAGTTTCCATATGCAATATAATATACTTGCTGTGTCCCAATGGAGCAATGTGTCATGCCACCAACAGCATTCATTAAATCCATTTGATATTGTTCGTAAAGCCTTTATGAAGTGAAATAGATTACCTATATTCTAGACAGAAGGAAGTCACACTCATGACTGTCTCCTTGCCTACAGAAAGCAGCATTGGAAGGAACCTTGATGGATACTCAGTCCCGCTTTGCAAATCAGCTAGCCGGCCTGCAGCAGACTGTGACGGGCCTAGAAGGCCAGCTTTCACAGATCCACGCTAATATCGCCAACAACAAGCTGGCCTATGACCAGCTCCTGGACCTGAAGACCCGGCTGGAGCGTGAGATCGCTGAGTACAGAAGACTGCTGGATGGGGAGGACAGGTGAGGGAAAGCTGTCAACGACGCATGACTGTGTACTGCCTCCTTAGCAGCTGCTATGTATATTGATGTACTGCTTCATTAGCAGCTGCTATGTATATTTATGTACTGTTTCATTAGCAGCTGCTATGTATATTGATGTACTGCTTCATTAGCAGCTGCTATGTATATTGATGTACTGCTTCATTAGCAGCTGCTATGTATATTGATGTACTGCTTCACAGTGCAGAGATAGTTTCATGAGATGCCGGGCCCCCCCAGTTTTATTATTACTTCTGTTTTTGGGCACATACCCACAGCCTTTAAAATATGTTTTATGTTGTCTCTCTGGCCTGTTCAGAGCCAGCTGTAGCCGCTGAAAGGCACAGGGGAAATGCAGATGCTAGTTAGCCAAGCATGCTAGTTCAATTACCCCAAAATTCAGTTCAACATAATACATAAAAATATAATAAATAAAGCTAAAAATGTCATTTCTGTTTGCGTGTGATCATGCAGTTGATAGAATAAACGTCTGCAAGCTTTGATACATCCTAATGTTTTAGGTCACAAAAAACCAAGGCAGTGGCAAGACTTCATTCAGACAGCATGGGTGTGTCTTCATTGCAGACAAACGGATTTTTGATCCAGACTACACATGCAAAAACATAAAAAAAAATAGCTTCTTAGCGAGTCATAATGATAATTTGCCCGGCAGCTGTCAAGCTGGAATGAAGAGTACAGTTGGTAACTTGGCCTGCTTGCTCAGTTTTTATTTACACCTATAGGAGTGGTCCTGCACAGTAAAATAATGGAATGACAATGGCTGTAGAAACACCATTGATAATTGGAAAAAAAAAACATATTTTCAAATAACTTAGTAATGTATTTTCTCTTTGTTTCTTCTCTTTCACAGCACCTCAACTCAAGGTAAGAAAATATATGCAAAATAGATTCTTGAACTATACTATTTGTATAATCTTTTTGGGGACAGCATCTTACAGTATAAATCAACAGACTTTTTCTGTGGGGAAAAGCTGAAAATGATTTTATGGGAGCTGACAATTCTGCACACTACTTCAACAGAGTTTTTTCTGTTGCACTTAAGACATTTTGAATCAATGTACACATCAGCCAATGTGTGTCATGCAGTATTTCAAAATAGCAAAAGCTGGTTTTTCGTTTGATGTGGAAAATTCATTATTTCGCAATACATTTGTATGGTTTGTCAGCTTTCAATGAGAGAATTAAAATTGACATCTCAAATCTCTTTTTTCAGTGATAACCAAGGTGATCACAGTGGTGGAGACGGTCGTAGACGGAGAGGTGGTGGAGAGCACCAGGACAGTGGATGTTGATGTGGATGTTGACGATGATTAGTAGAAATAAACAAATGCCTTATTTGGGCCATTGTGAACCCAGTTTTGTCCAGTTGCCTTGTGAATTTTGTAAATCTCCTTACCAACCCTGCCACATCTTCTCTCTTTCTTAACCTGTCCTCCACACCACTCTTACAAACATCCCCAACTGCTCGACACTAAATACCATTACTCCAAAAGTTGATTCCCTAAAACCACATTTTTTCCTAAAAACTTATCAAAATTATAACAAGTAACTATTTCCCAAATTATATATACATATTTACCTACAATTGTATTAGGTTATCATGTTTAAGATTATTGTGGATCTTGAAACATAATGAACTTGACAGCACAGATTTCTAGCTGAAGACATTCGTTCCACCAAATAAATAGTATGATATATACAATGCAGTAAACTACACATATAAATTGGGGGGGAAAACAGAGGGGGAACCCCAAAAATACCCCCAGGACTTCTATGCTTCATTATATGTACCAAGACAGATGACTGTACTTTTTGCTCCAAAACATTTTTGGAGGTCAGAGGAATGCAAGTCACATATTAATGTGGCTTACAGTATGGGAACCGCCAGTACGATGGACCACAGGAGCACAAAGCATCTTACCAAATCCAGACATGAGGTACATTCCACTTAAGTGTGTTTCCTGAGTAATACACTTTTTTGTGACCAAATACTTATGTAGTTGCCCTTCATTCTTCTAAAGAGATTTGTCTTGGCTATTTGAGGTGGTGTTTCAAACCTCAACTGACTGCAGCAAAAATAGTTTGCAGCAGCCCATAGCAATGTGCAGAAAAGTCCTCTGCAGCTTTTAGAATCAGGTTAAACCATCTGTGTGAATAGATTTGCTATGATCCTTTGAGGCCACCTAGTGTTGTGAACGGACTCAACATCCTTCAGTGTGTCTTTTAGTTCTCTGGCACACACGCCTTCATGTCATACTATTGTGAGAATGACACAGCGTCTTGCTTCCTGCTGCCGGAGAATAGCGACAAGGTCCACGTAGGGTCGCCAAATGGTCACCACCACTCTCAAAGCTGGGTGGAGATGATGGTGTCAGGACAGGGGGTTAAATAAAATTGTTGTATTATCATTGTAAAAAAGGCTTAAAAACAACTGAGTAAAATCACTTTGGTAAAATCAATAATAAAACCAGAAGCACAAACAAACAGCAATCCTTCCATCCTCTCTCTCACTCTCTGTCCTTATAACTGCCACATTTGCAGGCTACACACCTACAATCACACCTGGCTTCAATCACTTCTGTTGCCTATTAATTGATTTCCAATTTACCAATTAGCCACATTCTAAAACAATCAAGTGTTTTCTGCCTTTGGGAAAGGCACCTCCTTCACAATCACACTGAGCCTAGTATTGCACATTAATATACAGTGTACAATACAATAATATTACTGTATAAAACATGAACCAATGCATCATTCATTACATATACCAGTTATAGTAGTTATGCTGCGGCATAAGCTTATGATGATAAGATTATGCCTTTATGCTGTGAGCATATATGTCACAAAATGTGATTGAAATGATAAATTGTACATTCTTATGTCCCAATATGTTATGGTATGGTATTCTGGTATATGAAATATGTTCTTTTTGCACAGTATGATACTTATCTCTGAATATAGCATAAAAGAAAGAAAGAAAGAAAGAAAGAAAGAAAGAAAGAAAGAAAGAAAGAAAGAAAGAAAGAAAGAAAGAAAGAAAGAAAGAAAGAAAGAAAGAAAGAAAGAAAGAAAGAAATATCCAGACCATTCATAGTTTGGCATCTCAGAGCATTTTATTTCAGAATCCTCCAGAATTACATGTCAGTGTTGAACATGGTCACATGATCCAGAGCAGATATCCAGGGAACATACTGCACATGCAGGTTTCCATTCCAATCATAATGTCACTCTTAATTTTAACAAAATATTAATTGTCCATAAAGACCCTCTTAATGCCTTATTATGTCAGAAATATGTACCCATGCCATTAAGAATATGTCCCACAGTCATATCTCAGGATTTTTAAATCAATCGCATCAATTACTGCTTTAATTTTCTGTAATGTGCAACAGGACAACTTTTTTAAAAGACTTCAATGGTGTAGAAAATGACAACTAACCAAACCTGACTTCTGTCATAATTGTTGAAGACAATTGTTTAAAATATGGTCAAATTTAAATACATTTCTTCAGCGACATTAACTGATCAGACAGAAACTAGCATACAGTGTGTGTCCTCAGGACCAGGCTTGAGACCCACTGGACTGGACTACTGATGTCTTTAAGTTGTTGTGGTGGAGGACGAGATAACTTTGCCGTCCACGACCTCCTCGACAACAGTCACCACTCTCGTCCTGCTCGTCTTGGTGCTGGCGGCGCTGGCCCTGGAGCTGGAGGTGGAGGTGGCACTGCAGACAAACAACGGACAGTGAGGACCAACACAAGCGCGGCACAGCCATTCACCTGCTACGGACCATTCACCATACCTTCCAGACCCAATATAAACAATCGGACAATATGCTGTTACTAAGAAGAGCATGGAAGGATAGAATCTATGGATACTGATATCTAATATAAATGTAATTTGTAAATAACTTTATGATTTATATGAAAATCATTTGTATACACAATAATATCATTACTAATTTTTGAAGCCTGTTTCGAAAGAAACAATCGCATGCAATTAGAACTTGAGGATGAACTTTAATTAAACTAAAGCTATGGTCTTTAAATGGAAGTAAAAATCAAAAGGAAAATCTTAGATCATAAATATATTTGAAATATTTTGACATATAAACTACTGCATTGATTGCACTGTTCAAGTATATAATTAAAAGCATTTAGCTACAGTATCATGGTCTGAAAATTTCAGTTACCAAAATTAATACCTACTTTAACTTTTTTGTGCAGCATTGCCCTGACCTTTTTGTACAACAGAATATGAACATAGAAATAGTTTTGTAAGCTATACTTAACTGAGCTGATTTATATCTCTGATTTTTACAGCTGTTGATGCTGAACTTGATAAAAACTCATTCCATATGTGAAACAAGCTCACCTGACAGTAGTCTCCCCATCCAGCAGCCTCCTGTACTCGGCGATCTCCATCTCCAGCCGGGTCTTGATGTCCAGCAGCATCTTGTACTCGTGGCTCTGACGCTCCATGTCAGCCCGGAGCTGCACCAGCTGCTCCTCCAGGCTGGTCACCTGCATCTGGAGGCTGGCGAGCTGCATGGAGAAGCGGCCCTCCGTCTCCGCCAACGTGCCTTCTAGTGACGCTTTCTGTTGGGGTTGAGAGACATCAGTAGGCAAGAGGGGGAAAAGAGACTTACATCTTATATATGAGATGAGTATAGATTTACAGCTCATTTGCGTAATGATTTAATTGTATGCGTGGTGTCAGAGTGGGTCTTGGTTATAGCCGTCTAGCCTCTAGAGATGCTTTCTGTAGGATGTGGAGATATGGACCCATGAAATAAGGTAGGTTTGAGGCAGAGGGAAAGGTCATGTTTTCAGGTTCAACGCATGCCCACTTTTTCACATTTTTCTTCCTCTTTTTTTTCTTTCTTTCTTTCTTTCTTATAGAATACTATATTCTTCTTTATTTATAGAATACTATATTCTAGCCAAAGTGTCTGGTGACTTACCATGCTAAGCTGAGACTGTAGTTCAATTTCAAGTCCCTGCAAAGTTCGTTTCAGTTCAGTGATCTCTGATTTGGACGTCTGCAATGTGGTTGTACTAGTTACGACTTCCTTATTCAATTCCTCAGTCTGTGGATGAGAGTCAGAAATAAGTATTTAACCACAAATGTGTTACAACAGAGAAGAGTTCAAGTTATAATATGCTGATATACTGGTATTAAGTATAGTAATTCTTTCATTAGGGAATATTCAAATACAAACAAGGGTTTTTCCGTGCAAGAGAAGTGATCTTACCTTAGCTTGGAACCAGGCCTCCAAATCTCTCCGGTTCTTTGCTGCCACGGCCTCGTACTGCTCACGGATTTCAGCCATAACTTTGGAAAGATCTTCTTGTGGGGCAGCGTCTACTTCTACGTGGACCTGGCCACTCATCTGCGTCCTCATCGCCAGGAGCTCCTGATGATGCAAAAACAAGACAGGAGCCTCAGACGTGATAACGTATAAAGTCCTCCAAAGATGCATGTATCCGCTCTAGTTGATCTTAATACATTCCGATCATTCCTGGAATAATTCATGGTATCTGAAGCTAACTAAGAGCTTTTCCCAGACCCACCTCCTCATGGTTCTTCTTGAGGAAGATGAGTTCCTCCTTCAGCCCCTCGATCTGCATCTCCAGATCGGACCGGGTCATCGTCAGGTCATCCAGAACCTTCTTCAGCCCTGCGATGTCAGCTTCTACGGACTGCCGCATGGCCAGCTCGTTCTCATACCTGCATGAAAGAAGGGTAGTTATGTTTAACACATTGTACCCAAGCCTCTAAGGTGTATTGCATACTCAGTTTTTAATGTAAAAATACTAACTTGATTCTGAAATCATCAGCAGCCAGCTTGGCATTATCAATGGCAAGGCAGATTCCACCTTTTACACGGATTGCACCCTGGATCTGTATACAAAATACACAGTAAATACATAAATGCTGGAGGTTTCAGGAAATGTCTCATTATTCATTTGCTAAAATTACCCAATGATGTTGCTAACAATCACATTGATTACACGATCACAGCAAAATGGTGGATAGTGGATCTACCTTGCCCTGCAGGTCACTGATGGTGGCGTAGTAGGCGCTGTAGTCACGAGAAGAGGGGGAGGTCTTGCTCTCCAGGAACTGGCGGATCTTCAGCTCCAGCTCGGCGTTGGCCTTCTCCAGGGAGCGCACCTTCTCCAGGTAGGAAGCCAGACGGTCGTTCAGGTTCTGCATGGTGGCCTTCTCGTTGGCAGACACTTGCAGGTCGAGGCCGTCGGACAGGTTGAAGCCGCCGCCGTAGCCGCCTCCATAGCCGCCCCCATAGCCGCCGCCGCCTGAGGAGAAGGAGCTGGACACGCTGGAGATGCGCACTCCCCTGCCCCCAGCTCCGGCGTGCACGCTGGGTGCTCTCATAGCGGTTATCATTCCACCTCCACCGCCTCCTCCTGACATGGAGAAACGAGAGACTCCTCCACCACCCCGCATGGATCCGCCGGAGGACACATAGCTGCGACTGGAGTAGCTGCTGGATTGCATCGTTGCTCAGATAGCTCTGCTCTGACTGGAGACGAGTGACTGCGCTGAAGGTCCTGCCGGAGCCCTTTTATACAGGAGGATAAAGGTGGAGAGGGTGGACTCATCAAGATAAAGGTCAAGATAAAACTTCATAGTAATTAAAACCTGTATGGCAGACAGACACTTACAACGTACATATTCATTATCTCTGTGTGCGTGTGCCAAAACAGATTGTTGTAAACCGGTTTGGCACATTAAGTGCTGGCACACAATAATGTTTTTGAAGGTCACATAAGTATAACCGCTCAACCTGCAGCTGCAAGAGTAATACAGTTACAGTCCTTTAATAATTTATTATCCGACAAATGATTTTATCATAAAGACATGATGAAATGGGGCCCTGTTTTCAAACACAAGTTAATTTTCACATTATACAACTTTTCCACTTTGGCTATTAACATTCTCAAAATAGGACATTTTCCAGAATATTACAGGTGTTTTGATTTACACAAAGCAGATCATTTACTGTAAATTAACACCATCTACACTGTTGTTTTATAGCACACAATTAGTGACAGATTATCATTTTTTCTTTTTGTTATTGTGTATGTTGGGAGAATTTTGTTTAAAAAATAATTTATAATTTCATGTCATGATATTAATCATCATGAGAGAAAAACATTTTTTATAAAATAGATATGGGCGAAGGATGCAACAGCACTGCAGCATATTACTGAAATATGTGGATGAGGGAAGAAAATTAATTTATGCTGTCAGTAAATATGGTCACTTGAAATCAAATTTCAAGAATTAAAAACCTTTATTGATTGTAACTGTTACATTTTGACATGCATTAACTGCATGCATTTTTGTAGCATGTTGTAAAAAACTACATGTAATTTGTTTTTACAAAAGGAACATTTCAGGCATGTTTTTATCATTGTGTATGTTACAAAAAGCGTGTGCACCCTATAGTATTTCAGTAGTACCATTAAAATGTCAATGAAACAGAATGAAACAGTTCACGGAAGACAATACATACCACAGCTAGTTTTTAGACAGTAATTGACACAATTTTATTTGCTCATCACAGAATGTTGTCATCGAAGGGAAAAATTTCCAACTACACCAGTCGAAACAAATCAACTGTTGGATCTGGCTTCGAGTCACTGTGTGGTAGTACACTATTATAATAATAATAATCCTCAATAAGCTCATAAGGACTTAATGTCCATGAAACAAGAACGGATAAGCCTGAGGATTTTAAAAGGAAAAGAGCAGACGCCACAGAACATATTTGTCTCAAAGTATGACCTTCTCAAAGACACCGGATCAGTCAATGTACCTTTTCATGTTTTCTGTGATTTTGCTTTTAGAAACTCTGGTGCATCAGATATGTTTTCTGGAGTAAAAGGCATTTCAACCGCTAAAACTAATTAGAGTGTTCCATAAAACTATTGAATAATTAATGTATGTCATAAATGAATGTGGAAACGCCTCACAGCATGCTGTAGGCTATATCGGCTGTGTCACATTTTATTCATTAAGCATTAAATACCCTTGAAGCCTCACCTACTACAATACTGCTACATAATTTGAAACTAGCATCATCAAAAACAGGTTCTCAGCAATAAAACTCAACCCCGTGGAAAAGGATGTTCTGTATGTTGGCTCATTTCCCTGTAGGAGACACTAAGATATGAGTATGGGCTATCCATGTCAACCTGAAACCGTCTTGAAGACTCAAATGTCATCCTACCCATAATCCTTCAGGTAGACTGAAACAAAGTTCAAACGTTCGCCTTTGTTGTCTGAAATATTTCCCTGACAGGTTTAATGTCACATAAAAAAACATTACAAGCAATGTGGCTAGCCAGGATCAGCATCAAATCCAATTTATTTGTACACTGAATTTCAAAAACATTTTCCACAATATGCTTTACAATAGATTGTGGCCTGTGTGCATTGTAATCCTCTCATTGTAGGCAAGACTATACTTGACAGCACCTCTCAACAGATGGCATACGTTCCCAATGTAAAGTTAATAACAGCTTGTTGTGTGAGTGCTCCTAAATTTATATTGTAGGTTACTGAATAGATAATTGTATCGTTTTTCAGTGTGGGCCTTGCCTTTTATTGACAGATGTACCTAATGCAAGTTTTATAGTCATAGTGATGAAAAGCTTTCAGAATAATTGAGTAGGAACAATAGTTTGACAAAAACGACAGAAATAAAAGGAAATGCAGCATTTGTAAGAGACCTCAGTTTTATTTATTTATTTATTTAGAATACCAAAGTCCACATATTTTCCCTTTTCTATTACAGGTAAAAATGACGTATGGCTAATTGGATAATGTAGCCTATGGCTGGCAGAGTTTTGGAACCACATGTGTAACACGTAACAGTCACAACAACAACAGTGTTGCTAAAAATATAAAAGTCTGAGCATAGACTGCAACTTTGAAACTGTAACATTTGAGTAATGAGTAATAAGTGATTTTCAATGGATTACTTTCTCTGCATAACTTCCCCAACAATTTGAGATTAGAGATATCATATTTCACGTCTTTCTAAAATACTTGGCTACATCTTACGTACACATTTAAAGCAGTGCGATAAACAAAAATAGATGAACATGCATTATTCTAGCTTAAGTTAAAAACATTTTTTTACATGTTTACACATTTTACATGTTTTGGCCAGTGACTGCCTAGTTAACGTTTTAAATACTAATGTCCATAATGCATATCCTCAAGCATTTACTCAATCCATAAAGAAGACGTACACTCCCAGTGATGCCCTCTAGTTTTTTATCTACATCACACTAGGTATGCGTAAGTTCTCTAGCTACTGTGACACTACCATGGCTGGCCAGGAGGGGTCGCTGGAGAGTGATGTGACTTATGAAACCTTAACTGCCTTACCCCCTGTTTTTCCCTGGTGAGGATGAGCTAACTGATGGATCACCAGTTTGGACGTCCAGCTATAGCCAGTAAGGGTGTGGCCCTTAGTCACACAGTTACAGGAACTACACCTGCACCAGGAACAGGCACTTTCACTGTGTGAAACTCCCAGTGGTCTCCAATTGGTCAATTTTAAGAATTAACTCTAACCAATCAATGATTTTTCCAGGCAAAATAATAACCAAACATTTACAAAGTCATGCCCTTTATTCATGAAGATTACCTAATTGGCTGTTTGCTGAAAATTCAAAATTTCTCTCATTGTGAGTCTAGAACATATTGTATAGTGTAGCCAAACATATCTAATCTGTCATTGTCATTAATAAGATTTCTTGACATGTTGACGTCAGCGCAAAGGTCAGTGAAATATAGAACAGAGGCCACTTTCGCCCCCCATATTTAGTATTGGAAACGAATTGTCCTGAATCCATAGTGTGGTCTGGGTGCAATACAGACTCAGCATAGCTAAACCATCAAAGAACAACACAAAACTGGCATAATATCATGGACCTGTTAAAGCATTTTCTGCAAATTTAAATATACTGCTTTGCATAGATTTCAAGAATTAACTATCCACAAACCTGTTGTTCAACTCTGTCATACTTGCAGTTGACTGGCACATTTCTGCAACTTCAGAATATAATAACTCACTCACTCATCATAAGCAGTTAGGTATTCAAAACAATCACCGTGAGAATGGCATGTTGGAGTGAAGAGTAATCTGATTGAAATCCTCAAGCAATTATTTTTTTGGTGTGTATAACTGTATCTTTTGTTCTTTACTTAACTTTGCAACCTTTACATAAGATTATGTATAACATCAAGGCTTTACGCAATCGAGAAAATGTTACTAAAGCATTGTTATTACACATTAGGTGAATACAATTTAATGTGACTCAAGAGGGTATGACTTCACTTTCTGTCAAAGTGTTCCCTCTGATCTTATCCTATAATTTATTTCCATGACTTACAATGGGCTGAGACATCTGCACCCTTGATGAAGATGAACGTAAAATGCAGCACAAATTAAAAGACGTGGGTAATTACCTATAATTAACGGTCAAAATATGGGAAAGCTAAATAACCTTGTTGTAACACAACTGTTCTTAAAACGTTTCACATGTAGTACTGTATTTGTTTCCGAAAAACACGGGTGTGGAAATGTTTGGCACCACCAAAGAATCTTTACATGAAATCAAAGTTAAATCCATTACTCTTCCACTAGAGTAAAACTTCCCCAAAAGTAACATTGCCATGCTTGTTTCTATTATTTCTATTATTTCTTTTTTTTTCTCTGGAGAAATTGTGCTATTTATGCAAATAACTGACCATAAAAAGGGTAAAAACAATAAAACTAGATCTAACTATGCAACGTTTTAACAAACTCTAATGTCAGTTTTCTGTGTGAAGGTCTCTTCTCTTTCCTGTTCATATTGGACAACATGACAAGTGCTATTCCTTGTAGATATATGTCAAAGCAGAAAACACTTATCTGCTTTCTGCTTATGATTTTTATTTATTTATTTAATCTTTTTTTTTCTTCTTTTTTTCTGAGAAAACTTAGGCCAAGCAAGTGATTTAATAGTGATAGAGGAAATCTGATTCTAAGTCTGCACTCTTCACAAGAATGCTATGCTTGTGGTTGGACAAACACAATGTCAACTGTGAAGGGAGGATAACTTACCATAACATTTCCTGGCCAATCACAGACTGCGAGATAAAGTTTGGAATGAATTGTGTTTAAAGACAACCTCTATGAAGGAGGCGCAGTGCTGCTCCTCACCTGAAGAACCTGGGGGTCGCTGTTGAGTTATTTTTCAGAGTTTAAATGAAGTATTATTGAACCCAAGAGGAAATAAAACTGCTTTTTATTGATGAAAGTGAGGTTTTCCAAGATTACATTTGAAATATATATATGACGATTACATATACTTATAATCTTCCTCTTTCCTTTCAAGAAATACTGGAGGAATGTCCTCCCTTACCTCTATGGTCCAGCCTGTTCTGGCCTCGAGTAAAAAGTGAAAGTCACCCATTCAAATATAATTTAAATAAATGTCTTAAAGAGCCTGTCATTAAATGTAACCAAGTGTCAGAAGTAAAAGTAAATGCTGATATCTCAGGAAATATTTTCAATCACAGCCTCTTTTCTCTTCAAAATACATGCTACATTTTGCAACTTTTTAGAAGAGCTCATCAAAACTGCATGTACAAACAATGCTTCAGTTGGATTAAATGTCATGACAGGGGTCTAATGTTATTAATTAATAATATAATAATCTCAGTAATATTACATAAGAAGTGACAGCACACAGAGGTCCATTGGTTTAATTTTAGCATGCAATAAAGATTTTGTAACCCATGTAAAAACACACAATAAAAAAGGATTCAGACTGCAGTTCCCTTCGTATGACATATATTTATGATTTAGGATAGGTGTGGCTGCTAGCATTGGTGCACACAAGTTGATTGACTTGTCGAACAGTGCGCTTTCAAGTTGACCTTGGCTGATGGACAAATTCTCGTAAAGTTTGCCTGACAGCTCAATAGGAGTCTTTGACGCTGTTGACAGCTTATTTCCCCTGGCACTCTGGTTAAAAGCCACAATAGTTTGTCTCCGCACCGCACCTCCCACTCGATTGCGTACGCGTTCCTTATGTCCTGGGGGGTACAGGGTGAGGCCTGTTGTCTGGGTGGAGTGGGCGTGTTGGGGGGTGATTGTTGGATTTTTGTGTGTGGTGCCTTTTCTATGGGTGTGTGTTTGTGGAGGTGGGGTGGGGGGGGGTTGGGGTTGTTGAACAGGCTTGTTGTTTGGGATCGGGGGTTGGGGGGCACGCTTGGGGGGGTGGAATGGGTTTGGTTGAGGTAGAGGCCAGTTGTATGGGTGGGCGGGGCACTTGACTATTTATGAGGGAAGCTTTGTTGAATAAATTAATGTGAGAACATTCATCAAAAATTTAATACAGAGAAGTTTGTTTTAAACTCTGTTTATCAATAGAAACTATGGCTTGTTTTAGCTTAATTCTCACCACTCGCCACTTTATCACTATTTTCATAGTGTGCTAGCTGGTGGCGATACCGTTTCTTTTATATTTGTATCTACTTTGCCATTTGACCTCTTAGCCAGTCGTTTGACTGGCTAGCAGGCATTTTCACAGGCCCCAGTCTGCATAGCTATCAACTATCTTTTGCTCGCCAACTTCTTATTTTCTCAAGTAGTCTTATGAAGCAATAGTATGAGACATGTCCTTTTGCCTAATTATGACAGTGTGCTGTGTTTTATGGAAGGTGTGGTAGCATTTTACATCAGAGTCTGACACTGATAAGGTAAGATAAGAATGATACATCCAGGTTTGTACCATGCTACTCAGGCCTATGTGTTATCTTATCTGTGAGTTCTGTATCTTTGAGTGTCTGCTGTAAACACATTCATTTTTGATTGGATCTGGTATTGCACAGATGAAAACAATCTGATCCCCACTTTTTATGCATCACAGCTGTCAATTTATATGTTGTGAAATGTATATTTTCATGCTATCAAGAGAAAACTGTCAAGATTACTGTACCAGTTGGTTTCCTGACAATCATGAATGACTGAGAGAACCAAGACTGCTGTACTTCAGTATAAACGATATAGGAAAGCAAAACAATATTCTACAAGTCTAGTTGTATGGTAACTCGGTGAAAGAAATCCATAGACTGGGACACAGTGTTAAGGTTTAAACAGCTGAGCACTTTTTTTATTGCAGAAAACTCCACATTTTAGCTGGTTTTGTTGGAGGGGAGTCGGGAAGCTGGGCGTGCTCAGTGAGCTGCTCTGTTTGGATCTTATGTTGTGGTGTTCACAGCGCTGGAAGAGGAGGACACCACCTTCCCGTCCACCACCTCTTCCACGATGGTCACCACCTTCCGTGTGGTGCTGGTTGTGCTGGAGCTTGAGGCTGAGACACTGTGGGAAATATATACAGTTTTAGTAAATAAAACGGATTAACCAGGAAATTAGCAAGCCATCTTACACTTTGGCATATACGCCACATTTCATAAATTATGAAGTTCATGCAATTGAAAATAATTTTGATATCTACTTCCGAAACCACTATTTGTCTTACACACCATATCCTTTCCTGTAATTACAGCATCACTTTATAATGTCAGTATAATAGTGACAGTGACAAAGTGGAATTGTAATTGTGCAACTACAAAATGAATGTAAATTGAATCAGTGCTCTAGGTGTGAATTTTCCTCTTCAATGATATTTCAAACACATGAGGTTGTGAGAGATTCATTCGTTGTAAACTGAGGAGACTCAGTCCTTAAACCATGTAGCTACTTGTAGCTAAACATTGCATTTGGTTCAGATAGTCTTTGACGGCACATGATAGACCTCCATCTCCCATCCTTTGGAATTGGTGGTTCATCTATGCTGAAAAACAGTCGCTTTTGCCAGGCTCACCTGCTGCTCTCCCCATCCAGCAGCCTCCTGTACTCGGCGATCTCCATCTCCAGCCGGGTCTTGATGTCCAGCAGCATCTTGTACTCGTGGCTCTGACGCTCCATGTCAGCCCTGAGCTGTACGAGCTGCTCCTCCAGGCTGGTCACCTGCATCTGGAGGCTGGAGAGCTGCATGGAGTAGCGGTTCTCTGTGTCCGCCAACGTGCCTTCTAGAGACGCTTTCTGTTGGGGTGGAGAGACAAAGGTGGACTGTTAGGACTCGAATGCGTGATGGTGCAGTTGTGCACGTGGTGTCAGAAGTGGGCCGTGGTACTTACCATGCTTAGCTGTGACTGCAGCTCGATTTCCAGCCCCTGTAGTGTGCGTCTGACCTCTGTGATCTCTGATTTGGAGGTCTGTAGGGTCTCTGTGCTGGCCGCGACTTCCTTGTTTAGTGTTTCCGTCTGTTGAAATTAACGAAATTGCATGGAATTAGAATACAATTGATCAAGCTACCTAAAAAAGTAAAACTAAAAGAGGGAATACAAAGAAATAACACACATAAAAGAAAGCATCAGTCAAAAAATTGGTATAATAGTAATAATATTCTAAACCAAAGGTCAAAGGCTGTTGTAGGCCACTGACAGCAAAGTTGCTCTGTGTCCAAACTCTAACTCTACAAAAAAAACAAACACAAACAAGGGTTTTTCCATGCAAGAGAAGTGATCTTACCTTGGCCTGGAACCAGGACTCCAGTTCTCTCTGGTTCTTCGCTGCCACGGCCTCGTACTGCTCACGGATTTCAGCCATAACTTTGGAAAGATCTTCTTGTGGGGCAGCGTCTACTTCTACGTGGACCTGGCCACTCATCTGCGCCCTCATCGCCAGGAGCTCCTAAACATCCAAAGAAAGCCATGTGTTAGAAAAGAGCGATTGAAGATTCCCAGAATCTCTTCATTATAAATCGTGATATATTTATGTTGTTTCTCAAACCAACCTCCTCGTGGTTCTTCTTGAGATAGATGAGCTCCTCCTTCAGCCCCTCGATCTGCATCTCCAGATCGGACCTGGCCAGGGTCAGGTCATCCAGAACCTTCTTCAGCCCTGCGATGTCAGCTTCTACGGACTGCCGCATGGCCAGCTCGTTCTCATACCTGCATGAAAGAAGGGTAGTTACGGACTCCATCTTTAATTTACAGGACATGAGAAAGCCTTTTGGTATGGTATGTTCATTCAGTCTCCTGTATTGTGTTTGATAACTTAAATAATGAGATAGACCACACAGAGCAGCTTCCTCTCTTGTAACTGTTCATGTTTAGACTCACTTGACTCTGAAGTCATCAGCGGCCAGCTTGGCGTTGTCGATGCTGAGGTAGATGCCTCCGTTGACACGGGTGGCATCCTGGATCTGGAAGAGGCGAAGATGCTCAAATGTCAAGGCCTTTCATTTCAATATCTACTGCCAGTACAATGAGGCGGCCATATTATCTACATCTCAAAATCAAATATGGGTTTGAAGATTTTTGACCAAAAGCACCTCCTTGTTTATGAGTTTTACTGTTCAATATTTTGGCAATTACAAAGAAAAAGGGAATTATATCGGGAATAAAAGATGACATGCTGAATAACAGCCATCATCTGAGGTAGGGGCGTGACTACAGGGGAGAGTGAGTGCACCCAAACCCATGTGGGTGGGCGGGTCCATGGATATTTGCGTCACAGAATTCAGCCAATACTCGAGGAGGGGGGCCCAGCCATGATTCACATACCCAGACCCCGTTATGACCGGCTAAGGCTAATGATCTGAGACAACCGTAAAGAAGGTGCATGTTACAGTCACATGCTACCAACAGGTGAACGTCAGTGCTCCCACTCTCCATTATGCTCCCCTCAACCTGTGCATTTATGCGCAACAAAAGCTTTACATGAATAGTGAAAACATCTGTTACAAATGGCTCATGTTTGATCTGTGGTATGTCCGTTACTTGTAGTAAGCAGATATAGGGTACAGTGAGGGAGTAGTGATAGATCACTGATGGAGGCCCTGGAAAGGACCTTGTTCTTATTGTGGTTACACTCAGAACTCAAAGAGCTTCCTTACTCAGCCTTCAGATGGCAGTCACTATATGGAAACAGGAAAAGGAACTTCACTGACGTGAATGATCCATCATTGTTATGGATCAAAGCGGTACGACCCGTGAGTCAGACTCCGGGTATCATAAATTGTGGCCTGGCTCACTGTGTGCATATAAACAGCCGCACCTTGTTGAATAAACATTACCTTAGCCCTATGAACTGTGCATTGTGTAGATCAGCATTGCTCAACTTTAGTTTCCAAGGGCGCAGCGTTTGCAGGTGTTTCCTGCAGCCACCCACTCCTGATTCCACTAATTAGCTCACCACCTGGACCAGGTGGATAAATTAATCAGTGAATTAAGGACTGTAGTGTGTGGCTGGAGCAATTACCTGCAAACACTGTGCCCTCAGGAACTAGAGTTGAGTTGATGTAGACTGTTTCAAATGTATTACTCCATCTCAACTGCATCTCTTTTAATTGGAGGTTATTCTAATTAGTTTGTATTGTGATTCAGGTTTGCATCTGTTGTTATCTCTTTATATGGGATACATTTCTCTTGCATGTTTCAATATACTTTATCTGGTAAAGTATGAGATGTTTAAAAATGAAGTAAACCTGTAAGAGCATTTACAATTCTCCAATCATCATATTGTATGCAGTAATTCATAAGTAAAAACCTGTTGAGCCAAAGTACAGTAGTAGATATTTAAATGATCTAGTCATTTGCAAATATAGGCTTGGGAAATCTTTAGCGGAAACTATATTTACCTTGCCCTGCAGGTCACTGATGGTGGCGTAGTAGGCGCTGTAGTCACGAGCAGAGGGGGAGGTCTTGCTCTCCAGGAACTGGCGGATCTTCAGCTCCAGCTCGGCGTTGGCCTTCTCCAGGGAGCGCACCTTCTCCAGGTAGGAAGCCAGACGGTCGTTCAGGTTCTGCATGGTGGCCTTCTCGTTGGCAGACACTTGCAGGTCGAGGCCGTCGGACAGGTTGAAGCCGCCGCCGTAGCCTCCTCCATAGCCGCCCCCATAGCCGCCGCCGCCGCCTGCGGAGAAGGAGCTGGACACGCTGGAGATGCGCACTCCCTTGCCCCCAGCTCCAGCGTGCACGCTGGGTGCTCTCATAGCGGTTATCATTCCACCTCCACCGCCTCCTCCTGACATGGAGAAACGGGAGACTCCTCCACCACCCCGCATGGATCCGCCGGAGGACACATAGCTGCGACTGGAGTAGCTGCTGGATTGCATCGTTGCTCGGATAGCTCTGCTCTGACTGGAGACGAGTGACTGAGCTGAAGGTCCTGCCGGAGCCCTTTTATACAGCCGACTGTAGGGGAGGGGGGGAGGGGGCAGGGGGAATTGCCTTTGGCAAGGGAGGGATTCTGTAACTCACACCCTGCAACAAATAGGACTGCAGTTCGACTGGGGATTAGTATGAGGAACTCAAAGCCCCATCCATGCACAAACAAACTCAGCTCCAAATACAAATGCAGTGCTTTACAACCAAAAATGAGATAATGGCCAAATCCTAAACTCCCTTTCAATAAGAGGGGTACCAGAGATCAAGCTCTCTGTCATGAACAATCCTTTAAATACCGAAATGCATGTGAGACATTTTGACCAGCGAACAGCTGCTCTATGTCTTGAGTAATAAATCCACAGAAAATAAATAGGGCTCAATTAAAATTACAGCTTCTCTGGCAATGCAACTCTGCCTGCAAGAGTTACATAACTGCCTGCTCACCTGATAATAGCTTACATTGTGATTTTATGGCCCTGAGCACCATTTAATTTATCCCTCACATAAAAACCAAGGTTTCCCACAAGCATTCTGTCCTACTTGTTCTTTTTTCTATAGAATCTTTTACATGCAAGTCTATCACTTGCTGTTTTACATCTATTTAATCAAAAATGAATGAAATTGCATTGATTTTGTTGACATGCGCAAACATTATGTATGCGTCCTGACTATGAAAGCCACGCGACCTGTAAATCAGGTCAACTCACCATTATCACACCGTTAAAGGAATGAGCCAACAGGGAAACAAACAGGAAAACAAACATTTACCTAAAGCATCCTCAAGGTATATTACAAACACAGTAATGGTTCAATTAAATTGCACCATGTAACATTTACTGTAGTGCAGTCTTTCACAAAGGGCATGTGTCAGATATGATTTGGTGGGAGGCAATTTATCAAATTTCAGCTCCATAAAATGGCAATGAACCACAAATGCCCTGAATACAAACAAATTTAAAACCAACCTGCCAAAACAGAACCCAGTTTATTTCATGTTTGCTATATACTAGTAGAGCCGCAACAGCAGTAGTACTTGAGTAACTGCTGGTGAAAGACAGTGACTTATGGGATAACGATATTTGGGCAAGCTCATCGACCAGAAGGCTGAGTTGAGGTGCAAGTCATGTGCTTGTACACTGTGTTGTGCGGAAACTGGGGGTCTTGGACCAAGTTACAACTGAAGTCACAATTATGTAGAAAAAGTTAAAATCATGTGTTGTTTTTATGGACTTCCTAGCAGGAATTTACACCAGCAATTGTGTTGCATTGCTGTTATGGTGCATTTGTTTATTTTCCCAACAGCATTAGCTAACTAGCACTAACATTTCGAGTTTTTGTTAGCTGGGGGTAAAAGGAGGGACTTGACTGCTCCTAAGCTTGGGATGACAATCTTGCTTGTTGTCCACAGTGCAGCTACACCGCTCACCACTAATTGCACACTGTCCATGCTATTGGAGGAAGGCAGTCACTTTACAACCAGTTTGTGTTGCCACATGTGACTAGCCTGAGCAGTGGTAGTTGCTAGAGACAGATGAGCCTTAGGAAACGTAACCACCTCAACACCCCCTTATCATCCCTGGCAAAGCTGGGCCAACTGCCTTGCCAACTGTGAACCTCCAGCGCATGGCCTGTAATGGTATGGTTGGGGTTCAAACATCCAACCACAGGACTCCTAAGTGAATACCTTACCATGTAAGCCCCTCAGAGGCCTCTATATCCCCTTATATCAATCACTTACGTTTGTCTCCTTTTGAATATTTCTAAGGCAAGGTCAGGATGTAGAAAGCAAGCACAAATAATTGGCCAAATTTCGTATTCTCATTGTTGACAAGTTGTGTATTTCTTGTTTTTTTTTGTTTAATTTTTTTGACTAGCCTGTTTGTTTAGCAAAATTAATGGAGTTTTACTTATGGTCTTCCCTTTCTTTACCTTGGTACAACTCAGGATGCACCGCAACAGTCTGGTTACCATGGACACTAATTAATAAGTAACGGCATTAGACTGGAGCACACATTCACCTTCAGAGCTTTGTTCCTGTGTATGTGATTGTAAAACATATGCTTATCATAAAAAGCTGACACTTTTCAGCGAAAATGTTCTATGCACTGAACATATTTATTTGGTACTCTTAGCCATTCATAAAATTTAAGGTAAATTTCTGCATGGATTTATACCATCTGGTCAATTAACCCTAAAATCTAACCATCCAGTGGTGAAACAAGTAAAAAATGGGTTTTGGATACTTCCTAAAATCAGTGCCAACACAAAGGTATTTCAAAGCATGTGCTTAAAAGCTCCACTTTAGGCAATAATTTAACTGAAATAATTGTAGGGCATTAAGTCACTTCATGTAATTAATTGAGTTGGTAATTGTATCACAACGGTATTATTATCTTACAAGAAACCTGAAAAGCAACAAGACTGACCTTGCTTTGTTAGGAGGAGGTTACAAAAGACAATCAAGACTGCTTTATTTCTAAATGCATTTTTCTCCCAAGAATTTCTGCATGTTGAATTCTGGACGACCACAGATACTTCTAAATGCTCTGTACTCTTTTGAGATGAAAATGGCCACCAAAGCATAAAAGGTATTCAAATGCCTTCAAGCATTGCTGACTTGTCATCTAAATTGTAACTGGAAAGGTAGTTTCTGTCGTTTTTCTTGACTTTCTAGCTAGTTTTCCCACTATGGGGGTCAGCCTGTGTGACAAGCATCTATTCAAATGCCTTTACTAGCTTAGGAATGGGAGATGTTATGAGTTCTCAGCGCATACAAGTGTTGACCTGCTTGCTTACTCCGTCCACAGCATCTCAAAGCCCATATCTTACGTAACAATGTACATTTTTCATTAAAAATCTCTATATATACCAAACCAATATAGGTCTCTGCTAGTGCATTAGAGTTGATAACTTATGATGGATGTCAGTTACAATTGCCTATAATGCTGTGTCAATATAATTAGATTTAGCAATCAAAACAGAGCAGCCCCAGGGGTTAGGCGAAACCACACTCCTATCATTATAGTGCTATCACTATTTTAGTCTTTCCAAATGCACCCAAAGCATAAGCGTGAATCAGCCAAATGAATTAGTTTTACGGCTAAGATTTTAGTTTTGAATCAGTGATCAAGGAGAGTATGTGAAATATGCCCCGTCAACTAATTTAAAAAGTATGTGTATATGAGGAAAATATTCAGAAGTTAAAAGGCACTTTCCGTCATTCATATTCACTACAACAGTGTGGCATACCATGGTCTTAAAAAAACATACAAAAATGGACATTCCCTTATTATTTTGTGACAGAAAAAGATATAAGACCATGTGTAGAGTCAAACAAGGTTCGAGATTCAGTGACAGCACTTATCTGAGAGATATGACTGAAATATTAGATATATGACTTAAATATCGACTTTCTAAAAGAGGCCAAATGTCAGGAAAATATATACCAGTGAATACATTAAAGCGAAAAATCTAATAGAACATCATGTGCAATAAAGACACAGCTCCAAAAACAGGTTTTTCCAGGGGGCCCTGGTGGTACCTGCACCAGGAGGACCCACATATGTAATCTGTACTCATTGTTGAGGACATGTACCCCCATGCAATGCATGTCCGTAACTGACCCCCAATAAAATTCAAAGACGGAATACTTTGATATTGTATTTATTAAACAAGTATGTAGCGACAAACAAGAAAACAAGAGATTAGACTTAAGGCAAAAGGCCAGCACTACGTCTTTCAACAGAAAACAAATAAAATCAAATGTAAAAATGAATAACAGATTAATAGCACAAAATCATGGTTTCCCCCAACCTAAATGTTTTGGGGAAAATAATCCAATGATTTCCATGCATTTATAAAGTTTAACGTTGTTGCTAGCTATTTAAGCTCTTCTCCTCATCTCCTTGTTCTCCAGGAAAAAATGTCAGTTACTTTCCAACTTCTTTGCATAATCAAGATGTAGTATCATACTACACAATCATACAGCCAAATATTATGTAGTATTATAATAACAGGATGGTTTGTTAGCTAGATTCGTTTGTCACCATTCATTACAGTCCACAATGATAGCCTAGCTCTTTACCTTTCATTTTTAAAATTTTTTGACTGTACAATGCAGCTACATGTTTACGAATGAAATCATTATGCATGGGCATGGATGCATTTAATCTGTGTTCTGATTGGCTGAAGGGTGCACATTTACATTCAGCAAACGCATATGAAGTAGTTCCAGCCAAGATGTTGGAGCACCATTCCAAATTAATAGTACGCCTGCCATATCTGCTACTAAGCTTAATCACAGCAACAATGTACAACTATTTTCAATTTGCTAAATCCAATTTTATCCATTAAATCAGTTGGTATGCAGCGAAAATCTAAGTTACAACTTTCATCTTGAAAACCATTTTTGTGGTTTCTAAGTGCAGTATTTTAAAAATATTGACGTTGCTTAGTAATTTAACTAATTTAGAATTTGCAACAGGCTGACTGGTCTCCACATTACTTCACAAAACCAGTTAATAAGTGAATTAAAAAAAAGTCTTACAAAAGCAAATTTCTTATGTATGATGAGTTACAGTTAACAAGTTCTTGGCTTGTCCTTGGGGCATTCCTCAGAGTGTGCATTCATTTTCAACAACTTTAAATTGCGTTGTACGCCTTCACTTACGTGTTCATTGCACATGGTTGCTCTCGTAACTCGACCAAGTCCTGTGCAGTTCTACCAATTTCCTAGTGAGTCTTTCTCCACAGTTGCCATATGTATGAGCTGTATTTTGCAATAACTATGTTATATTGTCTTCATCATCACCTAATTACTACTGAATATGGTAGAGTGACGATGAATACCCAAGACAGTGGCTGCATGGGTGACCCTCTAGTGGTTGGAGTACTGAACAGCAACTACACATGCTTTTGTTTTAATCTTTATTTTCCTCTCAGCACCCTAGAATTCTGGATCAACGGCTGCCAGGAAACCCCCTGAGCAGGAAAATACTTAATACAATAAATATACCAATCAGAATTTGGTCCAGATTTTTTGACACTGTTTTCCAGCTCTCTGCACTGTATTGAAGTAAGAGCAACTACACCAAATGGGCCATACATCGTACTGAAAACCTGCATGTATATTTTTGCAGAAGAATGTTCACATTCTGAAAGAAAATGTCAAACAATGAATGCAAGGCCAAAAACAAGCATTATTAAATACCCAAAAATGCAATATTCTGATAATCCAATTCTGATTGTACCTAAAATCAAGTCCCAAAGACATTACAGTTAAAGGTACTTAAATCCCAAGAACTAAACCGTTGGAAAAGTCCTCTTAACCAGCTAGTCTTGATGCTTACTAACCAAATAACACCCACTAACTTAACCAGGCTCAGAGCAGATCTGGTCTCACCTCAGTTTAGACAAAATCAAATTATGACTATAATCAAAAACTTGTATTTAGAACACAGGGACAATGTAACAAAACAAACTGGAATGTTATCAGGAGGTAACATGAGTACACATTGTCTTCACCATTAGAGGTACAAAACCCTACCCTTACAGGTACTAATCACATGCTCAGATTATTTTTATGGCTATTTTTATGGCCTATAACCACTCTCCACCCAAACTCTGTTAGCACTGTTGCAATTTTCAGCTATTGTCTGCAGTAATGTCCCTATGGTTTAGCAATAAAGTGTTCTTTATCTGTCATGCCAATAAAGATAATTGTGTAGAACTGATTTGAAAAATATATATGACAGGGAGTAATTGCGAGTCATGTATTTCCAAATAGCTTCTGTATCAGAGACATGATGCAATGAGAAAACTGCAGTCACTGTCATTGTCAAGTTATTTACTCTCAGGTATAATATTACAGTTAATTAACACATTGTACAGAATAAAACATATAATTTCCAGCATAAATTATAATGCAGGATAAATTATATGTATAAATTATATGTATAATATAATAAATTATAATGTGTAAATTAATCAACACAATTACATTTAAAGATTCCTAAATTACATTGCCATTATTATACTATTATCATTATATGCAAAAAAAAAAAAAAAATGAATATATATAAATTAAGAGTTCAAATGTGGAAACATACATAGAAAACAAAATAGTGAAGAATGTACAGTATATGTCTTAAAATGTATAAAGACTAAATAAGTACATTAAACATTAGAATATGGTTTGCTGTGTCACTGATGTCATTCTGTGCAAGTAGAACATTAAAATAAAGTCATCCATTTGTATACAGATGGAAGAAGTAGGTCAGTCTGTACTTCTTGGGAACTTATATAGCCTTTCGAGCTGCTGCAAGAGTATAATTAAATTTTATTGTTTAAATAACTAGTAGAATAGCTTAAGAATTTATATCATTGGTTGAACGTGATAAAATGGCTATAGGTAGGGATGGAATTGTGAGGTAAGAAAGCCTTCTTGGAGTGAAGATTGATAAACACTATCTGGAAAAATAAGAAATATAAGAAAAATAAGCTTTGAACATGAATTGCAATGCTGAGATGAAAGAAGATAGCTTCAAATATGATTACATTGTTGAGTTGAAAAAATTGCTATGAGACTGATTACATTGTTGAGTTGAAAGTTTGCAATATATATATAGATGTTGATACAAATATATAGCTGTCCCAGACACTAGGTGGCCAAGCAAGTTAAACCAAACTTGGTGTAACTTGTAGTTTGAGTGCAGTAGATTTCACATAAGTGATGCACAGCATATATCATTATATTTCATATTCTGAAATGTCAATACATGAAATATTCCCAAAAAAAAAGCAGGTAAAAAAATGATGTCATTTTGGCCATTTGGAAATAATTGAATGAAATAATTATTTACGTACACTTAAAGTGAATTACCTTAAATAAACTATGGGCGGGTTTCCCGGACATGGATTAGTCCAACCTCTTGACTAGAAGAGAACTTCTTTTGAAGATCTCCACTGAAAAAACCTTTTAGTCTAGGACTACAAGTGAATCCTTTCTTGGAAAACCAGCCAAACATGTAAAAGTGTCCTGAAATTAGTGTTTTTATACCCAAATATGTGAAGCTGGAGGGAAAAATGAAAGAAGAGTCACGAGACAGTGCATTAAGAGGAATTATAATGGACTCCAACCAGCTTCCTGACCATAAAATTGCTCATTATTTAAATAATGGCACTGGGTAGGAACTGATTCAGAGAGATATTGTACATAACGTCATCTGTTTGCAATCAACTACGGAAACACAATCTTCATCAGGTTCTCAGCCTGTGTGTCAGTGTGAAACTGAACTAGTCAGTGTGTCATTATGGTCAACTGGAGTCCCTAACAAGCCAAAGCCTAAAATATGTATATATAATTTATGATGCACTACTTCTGTTTGTGTTCTGTATGTGTTGACTACACTGTTCAACTTTATTTGATGTTAGCATTGCCTGACTGAATGTATTTATGCAGCAAACCCACATTGTGAATCATGTTAATTGTAAACATTTTATAAATTTTGCTGTACATGTTTTCATGCATATAAAAGCATTTTGAAACCACTTCAGTAGTATATAACTACTGTTTAGGCAGTAGACCAACCCTGAGCCCTGTTTACTAATCATTCATTAATTACAGTGAATAATTACATTGACACGAGACAAGCAAATCAAGCAGCACAAACACACAGGCATGTCTGCAGTTGACATTGTTCCTCCAACAATTATTTTCTTTACTTTTTACTTTTTCCCCAAACAAAGAGCTGGTTGGAGAGGATAATAAAAATAACAGGTGAACCACACACAAATTAAACAAATGAAAGAGCACAAATGGATACGCATGTCCTCGCTGGACACTGCTCCTTCATATAAATTGTTTTATTATCACATTATCACATACCATTAGCTATGCCAGTCCCTGCCCTCGGTCTCTTAGCTACGAAAATCCTGCAAACCCCATTTAACACAACAGGGGAAAAACCGGTCCTTGTGTTTTTGCATGCGTGGGAGACGGCAGGACTAAATACACCCTCGGGCCCATTCTGAGTCACTTTCTTGACCTGTCACTCATGAGCACAACAAAGCAGTCACCCGTTTGCTTTTTCCTGGAATTAATACCCCGCTGATGAAAGATAGAGCATGGTGAGTCTTGCATGGTATTTTTTCTGGAGGGCTGTACTCTTGCTTGGGCAAACACCCAAGCTCGAGGGCAAGGTAAGAATGTGCTGGGCCAACACCTGCCTGCAGAGACGTGACTAACAGCAGATAAGACAGCAAGATGCCATCGCAGTTTTATTTTATTGAAATTGTTTATTAAAAAAAACAATCAAAAATGTTTCAAAAATATCAAAATGCATCTTTTAACCCATCCTCCAAGTATGCTGCAGGATTTTCAAAGACGTTTCAAGCAGCCGGTCAACAACTTAAAGTTAGATGAAGTGGGATCTCGTTCAGACATTAATTTATTAATTTATTGGCCTCTCTCATCTGATCTGTTTGATTTTGTTCTGGTCCCTCTTTTTATCAAATATGGATTTGTATCCACATTGCATTTTTATTAATAATGTTAAGACATGTCCCCTTTTGTAATTATGATACAAAAGAGTTTTCATTCAATGGTTTTTCATTCACAAGTACAACACATTTCCTGTTAGTTCTCACCTGTTTGCATTGGTGATAATAATGTGATTGGTAAGGTAACTGTAAGTCTTTAACTCTTAGGTTCTACTGTACAGGTGTTGCTAATTGAATCTGCAGGACACCTTCTTTGTTAAATCAGTGTGTACTACTTGTGCATGCATTAGCACAATGACTACATGTTATGTAATTCCCACTCATCGCTCAAGTCTAGGATACCTTAGAGTACTTCACAACCCTATAATTTCATCATGGAAAGAATATAATTCTCCTTAGATATCAACTTGAACTTTAATTAGATATGATATTGTGTGAGTGTTCATGGCATACATACTATAGAACTAACCCCATTTTTTCTGGTCTGGTCACACTTACTTTTCAAGGTAATGCAAAACATGTTAAATTTAATTTTATATAGAATATATGATTCACACTGTCATTTTAGGTGAGACTATTTTTGCTGATAATCTGTAGTCACAGAGTGTGCTTTTTTACACCAGGTGTTATGGCCATTTGTCATTTTCTAGAATCACTCGATTTTGACAAATAATTTAGTGCACTTATTTAATTGATATATTTTCATCTTTTAGCAGAGTATGTACCATAAAACTGATAGGATCAAAAAAAATCTGACCTGGAACTACCTGTGTGAAATGTGTGTGTGTATGATGAACACTGATTTATTACCTAAGGTCTCTGTTTGGACTTGAACAGCAAACCCTGTCATCCTGCTGGTGTGTTCTCCTGTACTCATGTAACCCAAATACTCTGATTTACAGCCTTAGACTAACTGCTTTGCAGCAAAACTTTCCTAGGTAAAATAGGTTTGTTCTTCTGCATCGTAAGTAATAACAGATCAGGAGTGCACTGAGTTTAAGTAGATTTTAACATGTACAAGTTGTAAAAACTGGCATAGGAAGTCCACATGTTTTACTTAACTTTAATAGAACTCTATTTTTCATCTTTGAAAAAAGCTCAGTCAAAGAAGCTACAGAAGCACACTGTAAAATCCATGAGAATATATTGAATGTATTTTACTAAGTCAGTCTTACTTTGCCATTGGATTTATAATTTAACTTCCTTCCTGGCTAAAATGCAGTTGTCTTTAATATATGGTGTCCCAAAACTACCATGGCCACATGGTCAAACTTAAAAACAAGAGTTTGCTGGCTTCCTAGAACACCACTTAGGCAGGCATTTGATTCTCTCAGCACTTGCAATGACTTCACAAAAACTATAGGAATATCTCAAGTATCTGTGTCAATGCATTGGTATACGGAGCTGGAGACGAGTCAGTTTATTCAGGGTAATGCAGAGATTTAAGGGTTACGAGAATGAGGGAGAATGTTTCCAGGGTAGGAAGTTTTTTCTTGTGCCCGGCAGCTTCTACCTGCATGGGAAGTATGCCCGGTGAACAAGTTCGAACAATGTCCATCATGCTTCATTTCTCAGACCTTTAAACGACAATGCAACTTGAAAGCAGAACATTTAAAGAAGTTTGCATTAATGCATGCAAGAGCTTGTGTCCATGTTTGCATGTGTGCATGTGCAATTATGTATGCAGGTGGGCTATTTGTTCAATTATAGTGGTTACTTTTGCAATATAGTGGGCCTTAGACATCAGAAACTTTGTAGAAACAAATATATTTTGTTCTGGGGGAAAATCATCATGCATGAGTATTTTAGGAATCATTAAATGTTTGTAGGCGCCCGATTTCGTTCTTCCCTGCTTGAGTACGGTAACAGAGCCCGTGTACTTACATTGGATGTGTGTGATACTAATTTGCATGTAGCTTATGTAAGTGCTCAGGAAGTCCCAGTTTTCTGAGCTCACTCTCCTGCTCCACTCTGATTCCACAGGTTGTTACTGCTTAAGAGCTCCCAGAACGGTTTAACCCTGAACGGTTGAGCAATTTAGCAAAAAAACAGCTTCAAGGTACAGTCAAAGTTTATATTAATGCCACTGACAGGAAAAAGGGACAGAATGGGTGTTAAAAACTGAACAATTCAGGCCGTCATATTGTGTGGTGGTATGCCCTTGGCCCGTAAACAAAGTGCTTGCAGAGCGATACCAGGATACGATAAATGTTTTTAGGTCATAATAATGAGAAGCCAAAAAAAGATTTATAGATAAACCACTACAGCCAACAGTTGTCACATATTTATATATTTATGATATTTTAATACCTGGTGAATGATGTTCAGGAATTTTTTGGCCAAGACTTTGGCTCTTTGGATTGCTGTACAGTAATTTAATTGGATTTAATTTGGATTACAGTAATTTAATCAAATCAAATGAGTTTTGTGCACAGCTTATTGTTGTAACGGAATAACAAATTGACAAACTTTTGGACCAACATCTGAGGGGATAGCTGTCATTTGCACCTGCAGACACCTGTCATTTCATTTATGACCATCGGTTTTTATGAGTAAAAGCTTCTAGTAAAAGTATATGTCACCCAAATGAGAAATAAAATGGGAAATGGGTCTTCATTCAACCAGCTTGCCCATGGGTATGAGTGTGTGTGTCTGGTCCTGTGATGGACTGGCAACATGTCCCTGGTGTTTCCTGCTTTTTGCCCAGTGCATGCTGGGATAGGCTTCCTGAATCCCTAAACTGGATGCAGCAGGTACAGAGGACAGAGGGATGAATGGATGGACTATGAGGCCGTGAGTCTGTCTGTTCTCAGGTGAACCTCCTGCTGCAGCTGATTAGTAGTAGATGAAGAATGAAATGGTGATGAGGGGTAAAATGGTGAAAGTCCTGACACAACATCATGACTGAAAATGACATCAGGAAATATTAATTATCAGCATATATTAGTCAGAATATGAGGCTCAGGCCCTGGCATGTCAGAACCAGCTATTGTCAGAGGACTGCATTGGTGGCCCATTCTTACCAACAGTGGGTTAAAATAGAGGTTAAGGCGGTTAAATTTGTTTGTCTCCCTGCTCTCAAGAGGCCATTTCTGGTCAGCCTGGTATCTGTGGAAGTCTGAACCTAATATATACAATCTTCTTCATCCTCCAGGTGTATAGGCAGCGTGTAATTGCTTGTTAATCTGCAGTGAGAATAGAAGCGAGGGCTTGTCCTGATGTGAATCAGAAAAGGTATGTGTTTTAACGCCGCCTCCTCCTGAAGCTGATGGGAAAGGGTTGCTGTGAGACACGAAACAGTTTGGCTGAGTTCAGGGTTTGAAAAAATTCTGAAAAGAAAAAAGGCCTGAGATTAAGATATTGCCTGTACATTTTGAATTTGGGTTCACTAAAGAAATGAAACATTTTCAGGCTCTGGTGTTTTCACCAATACAGGAATCATGTAAAGGTGAAAGTAGTGGAGGAGTATAGGTAATTTTTGGAGGCCTTTTTTCTCTGTAGTGATTCAAAACAGATGAAAAACAGATGATGTTAGTTTGATAGATAAAATGCATATGTACTTGCTTTTAGTACATTAATGTCCCCTGAAATTTACAATCTAACTCATGTTAACAGCTGCTTGTCCAGTCTCTTTAAGGGTGTGCAGTGATATTGCACACAGCAAGCTGAATAGAAATTGAAAGCAGAGGATTGCCAGTAGAGAAGAGAGATCTTGTTATCCTATTATTATATAAGCGACTATGTTGCTTGTTCATTTAAGTAAACGTCCCTTCACTAAATTTACAGAGAATACAGACATACCTTGTTATGTAAATGTAAAAAAAAAGCAAATTCTCAACAAGAACTTATCATTTTTCTGGGAAAATTGATGATTTTACAGGATGGCATATCATAATTTTCTCTTTTGCGTGTAAAGACCAGCCAAATAAATTATTTATCCTATATATCATAAGGGTTGAAAACACATATGTTTGCAGAACTGATATAATCGTGGGAAAACGCAGCCTTTGTCACTTGCTTTGGCAGACCACCAGCTTCTGTCAACATGGCGTAAGAATCAGATGATCTCAGTCATGCCTTGTATGTAGCGCACACACCCCTCAGCAATGAGAACTGCGCTTAACTAAAAACCTTTGATTTGCACTGCGGCAGATCCCAAGTGAAAACATAACTGCACCCCTCGTAACTAAAGGAATAGCAGCGTTCAGCTTTGTGAATACCTTGAAAAGCAAACCAGGCCTGATTTAGGTTAGCCCTGCTCAACATGATTCTGAGTTTGGCCCTTCTCATCTGTGTGAAGTCAGCACACAGGTTCTGCAAGCACATTATGCCATGTTCTAAAGACATTGCTACACACCTCCAGGAAAAATGTTGGTGATTCTTATCACTCACATGAAAGGGTCAAAAACTGGTTTGGACGATGGCGAAACAACCTAAGAGTTCTAACAAACTCTGTCCAAGAGCAAAGTGTTCAATCATTCCGAAGCCCCAATGCACCATGGGACAACATACAGGGATCAGCAAGTCTTGTTTACCCCAGTAATGGTCAATGTTCATGACTCGACCTGCAGGAAGACACTGATCAAAAAACACCTCAAGGAATGTGAATGCTCTTCTCAGGTCAGCACAAGGATGGTCCTCAAGAGTTCTGTAACAATGGACACATGAGTCTTAAGTCTGAACTTTCTATGTAGCATGGGCACTGTTATGTGTGTTAAAAACCGTACCCTACTTTTCACAACAAGGATGGCAGTGTCAGTTTAGGTAACTCAGTGCAAATACCTTTCCACAGTCCTGTCGTTTTCTTTGGAACATAAAACCGTCTCGAAAAAATTGTCTTTCTGCAAGAACACCACATACATGACACACCCAGAAAAATAACCCCACATTCTTCAGCCCAGGAGGTCCTTAACTGACTTGTCTTGACAAGGACTTTCAAGCTTGAGGATTTTCCTTTTTGTAGATGTTAGCATTTCATTTCAACAGAGCTGAAAGTCGAACTCCACAGGTACGGAAGTGTAAGTACTTTCATTGGTAGGAAGTTCTTTCACACAAAACATTATTTCTTTCTGTCTTTATTTGAAATCCGGTGTTTTGCTTTTCTAAATAGGGTGTGGTACTATCGGTTTTCATAAAGAAAACAATACAACATCGGTGAATCATTAAACATTCTGAAGTAATATGATAAGACTTTCTGATCACAAATGGAACAAAACAGTATTTGATACGTACTCAAGATGGCAGTGAAAAAGAAAATTGCATCATAGTTTTAAAGCCAATAAAACGGGGTGGCGGACAGCTCACAGACATTATAAATACATAATAAATATTAAAGGCCTTTTGTTGGACGACTATAGACTTGATGTTTGCTATATTTTACTTTACCTCTGAATCACTCTTGCTGCTCCTCAATGAATTGCTGTTATTCAATAAGCTCTTTATGGCCAGTGGAGGAAAGGTATGGGAAAGGAGAAATTAGACAGGGAGATTGTTCCACCTGTTTCCTGAATACACTTTAAACTGGTCACACCCAAACAGATGAGTTTTATCCCTATTCATCTGCCGTGTCTTGGCAAAACGATTGAACTTTAAAGTAAAACGGAGGTAAAACATATTAACAACAGATTAAAAGTACTCTAATGTATTGCCTGGATGTCGACCATTTAATTTCTGAATTGCAAAGCAACTGATATTAATTATTACATAGTTATTACTTTCCTGCTTGCCTAAGTAGGAAGCTGCTGTTCCTAAATATAGACTGTGTGACTTTTTTGATACACATATAGACAAGTTTGCCACTTTTTGCACTTCAGATACGTCACCAACCATTCAATGCCTATGTCATTAGTGGCACATTGTGTCGGCATGGCTCACATTGTGGCTGGTGCCCAGCCAACCAGGGGTAGCTGCTGGAGTGTGATGAGACCGATGAATGTTGCATGGCTGACCGTTCATGTTTCCCATGAAGCTTAGCTTCAAGTACATGAAGCTAAGTCAATTCATTGCTGTCTCGCCAATGTACAGCAAGTAATTCCGCACCTGGGACTTGAATACCCAGGCCTTAGATTCTCAGCTGCACCATGGCCGCTTTACAGTATAAACTAGTATTGTGTGAGTCAAGGTTTTTTTATTTTTATACCTGCGCTCACCCTAACCATCATAAGAGCCGATCCACACCCACCCAACCCAAAACCATGTACATAAAACAACCAACAAAACCCGACCCAGCCCGCAAACATTAAATAAACTTTAAAATATGAATGCAGTCAATATTACAAAGGTCCTCATTGTCATATTCATTGAAATATATCTTTTAAATAGCATTTAGACCACCTCAAAACCCCTGTTTATCTTCAGTTACTCAATTTTGATTATTTACAGAACAAATAATCCAATCAAAATATTGAATTTTCACCACAATATCTTGGAGTGATGCTTTAAAAGCAAATAAACCCCATTCCAGGGTGCAACGGACACGCCACACACATCACGTATTTGGAATAGCTGAGAATCGAAAACTACCCGAATTCTTATCTACTTTCACAAAGGAGAAATGAGCCAGAGATAAACAGCCCTGAGCAATCAAGTTAATGCTCTGAAATGGTAATGCTGCTAACGACAAAAACATGACACAGATAATGTCGTTATAGGGTTCAAACGTTTTGTATGTGGTAAATTCAAATCTTTAATTTCTCGTTATCACATCAACAGTACAGATATACTGATAAGTCAAAAGGATCAGTGATACCCGACACCAATAACCGCTTTGTATGAGTTTTTAAGCGTTCCCAGCGGTGCTTTGTGTCAGTTTTCCAGCCTGTGTGCACACACCCCACCAGTATAAAACAGGAAAGCTTTTCTCTGGCTCTGCATTGGAAGCACCGTGTGGAACGTTTTCAAACAGTGTGTGTCATTTAAACGTAGCCTATTTCACAACATGTTGACTTTATGGGGCAGATATCCTTTTTGTAATCTAGATGTTGACCTGTCAGGAGTTCACTGCTGTGGAGTTTGGATAGATTGATTAATATTGATTGCACTGAGACCAGGGTCAACAACTCAGTGGGCTCATCAAGTCCCCTGGAGTGTTTTTGTTATATTGCATTATAGCATATAGAAAGCGTAACTTTGGAACTGAAAGTCAGGTGGCTGCACTGAATGGCTCCACACAGTTCCTCAGAATATATCTTATGTTAAATTCCATCATAGTGATGTCAGCGGATAGCTCTCACCTGCAATTAGATTCTGTTTGAACCTTTCAGAATGGATCACAGAGTGTTGCTTTCGAAGTGATTTATGTGGCACTTTCAAAAAGGGTGTGACGGAGCTTGTGAAATGCAAATATTTAAGAACGGAACAATAAAAACTGCTGTTAGGGGAACAAACGTTCCTTGTTTATCCAATCCATAAGTTTCTAATTCTAAACGATATGAATTGATGCCTCTTCAACCAACAGAATTCTACATGAAATATTGCAGATTCATATTTAAACATTCATATTTATACATATAAATGCAGTTAAATTTGGTATGCTGTTTTATATCCTTCTATACCAGCTGATTCAACTGAAGTTACGCTTTGGATAGTTTAAGAAAAATATTACACAAAATTAGCAGTCCAAAATGTCTCCACAGACAGGGCATAGTCATGCACAAAAAGCAAAAAGATGAATCAGCCAAATGATATGATAGATATTGTGTGTGTGATATGATAGGTTTTGTGGGGTAAAGACTATTGATGGAGCTGTATATAAAAAAATATAAGAACAAACTTTATGTTCTTAGTGATTAGTTCGCAAACCAACAACACAATCATCTATGCGGTCTTCATCAGTTTGTAAGTACCATTCTGATTATGCTTTCTTTCAGCCCAGGTGCAAGGCACTACTTTCCATTGATCAACATCTCATTGCAGAGTTACCCTATTAGAGTCATGTTCTCTTAGTGACAGAAAACTATATATGGTGAGCCAACCCATGTGTCTATAAATAGTATAGCTAATAAGTATAGCTTATCATTGGTCAGTTGGTCAGTATACTCACACAATTAGATAAAAGGAAAGTAAAGAAACAAACTCATAGCTGTGCTGATCCTTTATATGGGCCGTATGTGTATTAGCCAGTTACAATACGAAAAAAAGTGTTTGTAATTGGTGGTCATTTTTAATGGGGTTGTATGGGTAATGGGTTGTCATTGAGGCAATCAGAGAGGATGAAAATAACTGAAAAACCTCTTACACTTGGCGCAAGGTGGCAGTAAGTCCAACAAAAGTTAGTTTCAGACTGATATGTTTGTCATTATGCCATCCAGTACCCACATTGTTTAAATAGCAATTGAACTTGTTAGTTTTAAGATGAGGTGTGGTCAGGCACGTTGTTTGAAAGCAATTGTGCTTAGATCAACAAAAACCTGGTCTTAAGTTACGTTGCAGTCAGAGCCGAAGATGGCGGGGAGGACGGGGGGGATACGCCCCCTCCCCAGTTTCATGGGGACCCCGATATCCCCCACCACTATTGAGAAAAAAAATATATATACGTTTAAAAGTTGAGACCTTTTGCTCACAGTTCGCCCCCCAGCCCACTTCAAAAATCTCTCCTGCTCCGCTGGTTGCAGTTGGAGAGGTACAGGGAAGACTCCACAAAGATCACAGATCAAATATCTGAACAATTTTTAAACAACGTGAGTGGCACATCGTTTCAAGACTATGTAAGCTGAAAAAGCATCACTTGTCTCTAACCTGTCCCACAGCGAAGAGGAGCATCGCCATAAATCACTCTTATCCTGCTAGGCTATCACAGACACCTGCCATCCTCTGGCAGGTGAACTGAAAAGGAATCCCCAATCCCTGAATGAATAATTAAATTCCTCATAACACCTGTCGGCCAAGAATGGGTAAAACAGGAGTTCATGGCATATTTTGGGTTTGCTGGGGTTTCTGAGTGCCATTGATGGTCCCGGTGCAACTGTGTGCCTCAGCAGAGATTGCTCTTAAGTATGGGAAATCCTGGACCAATCAATTACCCCTTTATATTACGAAAAACTCTGGACTTGAAGGCCCTGCCCTCTGATAGGTCAGTCATATGAGTAGGTCCAGCCCACACACTTTCAGCTTCGGAGCAAGTCGTACCAGCAGAATCCCTGTCCTGTTTTCCCTCCTCCAGAGCCAGATCAGGAGAGCGTGGTAGGAGGACCATAAGCTAGCAGCCATATCCCAGAAACACAAGGGGCATGTGGGCAACATAAAGCCTCCCTACCCCTACTTCTCCATCAGAGGTGCACTCATATGTTTGGTCTGTGATGTAAAGTATCTCAGGCTCAAGGTCCCAAAGTATGTATGTCTCAGTGCTCACACTCACCTGTTGCTTTGTGTTCAGAGTTCACCTTGATGTCCTGAAGATGAGAGAACACATTCTGCTGAGGCACAACCTGTACATACACAGTACCTGCAACACCATACTCCTACCCTGCTTGTGAGATTCTCAACATGTAGTCTTTCTGGTTTCCTGAGGCAGGATGCGCTAGTGTCAGTAAAGAGCTCGAATTACACCAAATCAAACTATCTATCATCTTCTGAGCCTTTGCTGATGTAGTTCTTGTCTCCAGTATGACTGCACTGTAAAGTACTGCATGTTACTATGGTTTCAGCGTTGGCACATTTGACTGAAAAAGCTTAGTCACGGGGGATTTGCTGCTTGTAGCTTTACTGTAATATGCACGTAATGGTTTATTAAAATATCCACGTTGATTCATTCAGGATGTTGGATATAATTTCAAAACTTTCAAAACAAAAACTGCTATAATCTGGCTGTGTTTGCAAGATTACAGCTACTGTAAATTATGTGCTTTGTATCTTCAAAGTTTTCCTTATTTCCTCACTATTTCTTGTTCACAGTAATGAATATTCTTTGTTGAAAAACCTTAATGATAAATATAGGCCATTGTTAATATTTTCATGGGAGAGCTGGTTTTTATGGAAGTCTTTCAGAGGAGGACGGACAAATAAGAGCTAGATACTGCAACAGATAAACATCTATGTTGCTTTATCTGTGCCAGACGCAAACACCAGTGCAGTTTCCCATACAGTAACAAACCAAAGGCGAGACTCTGAGATTTCAACATGCACACGTTTATGAGATCTTTTAAGATAGGCACTGCCGTTGACAGATATGCATGACCTTTGCAATCTCAGAATGCTTCAAGTAAAGACAGTAATGTCATTCATTGAAACACAAAAGACTGCTGGGTGAAAAAAATACCTTTGCCATGTTTTGTCATTTGCTTTGTCATTTGTGCCCTCCTACACATTTCTCTGAGGGACAGAGAGTGAGAAACGATGGTGAACTGGTAAAACCCACTGAAGCTTTTTATAAAGGTTGCATCTGATTAGACAGTATATGTGAGGACATGTGAGCACTGTATGGTCATTTGTCTCCTCACCGGCTTATCAAATTTTCTCCCATAAACATTCCGCGATGTATTTTGAAAAGAAACGTCTGCAACACCGGCAAAGACTTTGGTACACATCACTTTTGAATATGATATAAAAATGCAAATACATTTAGCGGCATAACAATTGTTATTGCTTTATCTGATTATTGTTAATAGTTCATTAATTACAATGGGTGAGTCAGTTTTGTGGATTTTTCCCTGACTACTAACAACTTAATTATTGATTTTATCCCTGTTTGTGTAAAAAAAAAAAAGAAGTGATGCTAAACCAATAAGCATACAGTGCCCTATAATGAATAGAACGTGCTGTCCTTTCTAGATGGTAAAACATAAATGTATAGAAATATATGCTTTAATAAATTTGAGAATCTGTACTTTAACTACACATGACAGGTTTCCAAATCTAAAATCGAGGAGTGTAAAGCCAAATCAAGAATGAACATGTGAATTTTTCTCCAACCAGTATGGAGGAGTGGTTGCCTGACGGCTTCTGGTTTCCCACGCGGTCCCAGCTACGCCATGGAGCCGGAGGGCTGAAGTGGTACCCCACTGACACTGCAAAACCATGGAGTTCAGAGGTCCCATTTCATCAGGCACATGTGGGGACAGCTATGATAGGTGTGCTTGTGGAGGGCTTTTCTAAAGTAGCTCATTGTGGTTCTCCAGAAGCATGCAAACAAAATACTTGAGGTGGGCAGCAAGGAAGGTATTTAATGAAAATTAGTGTAAACGATATTCTCTTCTTTATTTTTTTCCAAATCTGAAATATGAGAGTGTCAGCTGCTCCAGTAGGTCAAGTATGGGCAATATTAGGTTTTTATTTATTTATTTTTTTTTAAGCTGCCGTGATGTTAAGCTAACTTGTTAATGCTGGTCTATGAACAAGGTGTCTTCTGTGAAAAGACTTGGTTGGTTGCTAATAATATTGGTGCTTTATTTTTTACAGGTTTTTTATGATTTATGGAGACTGCACACACCATAACCATACCTGATGGTTAAAGTAAGAAAATCTGACCTTGCCCCAATATAATTTATTTGATCGATTTTCCGTTTTGCCCCTAAATCTATGTATGATTCTATGGCATGATGTGAATACATTTCCCAGCCTCAACAGATCCATTCTACTTGTATTCTGTGAAAATACCCTGCTTTTATAAAGTCCATACCATTCTTTTCCCTTAGCTTTGCACTTTTTCTACCTTGCTGAAAAGTTTGGTTTAACTTTGAAAGGCTCTGCTCTGCCTCACCTGTCATAGGACACTGAGGCAATAATGAATAATACCCAGAATGATAACAAAGCTATCACAATAAGCCTTTGGCGGTTAAAATAATACAGCAACATTTGTCTTCCCTGGATACTATGAGTGCTGATAACAAGCTGGTGACGGTAACCTGCCAGTGCCGTTTCTAGCTAATGTTACGTCAATGCCTTTATTCTCTGAAAGAAAACATTGTTTGGGATAGCTGATAGCTTTTATCCCTACTGTTCCAGCCTCTCTCTTTCTCTTTTCTCTCTATTCTCACCCCACCATCTCAGATGTCTAATCAGTTCTTTCTTCCATTATTGTAATCTCATTGGATTGTATCTGCAGCCACTGGCAGTTCATGACTCAGTATTAGTAAGAGAAATGGAGATATTTGTCATTTCTTCGCCTGCAAAAGGAAGTTACCACAGAAAGTTTGCTGTATCATTTGATTTCAATGTACTAGTTAATCATTCATCTCCACCCAAGCGTGATAAGGGAATAAAAAATTTGAAGAATTGCAGGAAATGTGGTTTCAAAATGACATTTTAGACCATCTGCCAATGTAGTACCTCTCAATGTGCAACTGACCGTACTTCCTTTGAACCCAGCCACAGCATTTTGCTGTCTTCAGTACAGTATCAAGGCCTCTAGGTCTACACAGTTCAGGCCTAAAATAATTATGGGCATATGTTTTTTCAAAGGTCCAAAAAAAGTCAAATGATCATGACTATTCTTGTGAGTGACCTTGAGACTTTTTCAGGATTTTCTACAGTTTAAATTTGCTGCAGGAAATATTTTGAAAGCAATGCCTTGGTCTTTAACCAATAGCAGTAGTACAATGTGATTCCATATTTTCAGTTGCGGGCGTTGAGAATTTGTTGAATTTGGCACGAAATCCTTTATGGCAAATACTAAGGGGAAAACACCGCTCTGTCGAAGCCAAAGCTCTTTAGCCAACTACTTAGCTTAAACAAGATGACAGATGCCACAAGCAAATGGCTGGCTTCCACATCACCTGACAGTACTAAAACCCGGGCCAAAACAAGGATGAACTCTGGTGTGGCATTCACCAATCAGAGAAAACTGAGCGAACTGAAAAGTTCAAAGCCTGCCCAGGGCTGGTATTGTTTCTATTGAACCGGTAAGTTCAAAGAAAACGCTTTGCATTATACAGTGCTGTGAAAAGATATTTGCAGCCTTGCTTTTATATAAAAGGGAATTTAGGTGAACAAATAATACAACATTTTGGAACTTTTTAACTCCCAAAACCGATTTGCGGAACAAGTAATCACTCGACTAGTGGTCACTGGTTACACCACGGTTAGCAGTAATGAGTGCTATCAAATGCTTTCTGGAGTTATAAGTCTGTTATAGTGCTTGGGACAAATTTAGGCCCTCTCTTCCATGCTGTGCTGTTTCATCTCGATCAAATTTTTGGGTTTTTGGGCTAACTGCTTGTTTCAAGTCCTGCCACAACATCTTCGCGGGGTTTAGGGTCGGAACTTTGACTAGGCCATTCCAAAACTGCACTCCTTACTGTTCACCCATTCTGATACAGAGTTGCTTATGAGTTATGGAACACTGTCTTGCTGCATGACCTGACTGTGCTTCAGCTTCAGCTTACAGATGGCCTAACCTGAAAGAACTCTTCAGTGATACAATTTGCCAGATTCCTATACAGTAAAGCTTGCCCAAACCATGACATGACAGCATCATGGTTAACCATTGGTATGGAGGTTTGTGCTGTGAAATGCAGTGTTTGGATTTTGCCAGACATATCAAACAAAGAAACATGCCCGGACACAAATACTGTTTATATTAAAAAACATAATACACCTAATATGCAATAAATATGGTCTTTAGCCCTGAGCAGTGATGAACAGTGCACATGAGACTCAGGGTGAATATGTGAGTGTGAATACAAATGGTTGCTGTGCAAGCTTGTGTGTGTGGGTGAAAGCATAGTGAGTGAGTGTGTGTGTTTGTGTGTGTGTGTGTAGTTGCGTGAGAGTGAAGTGAGTGACCAAGAATGGCAGCTGTGTATGTATGAGTAAAACAAAGCAAAAGGACATGCAGCTAGTGCCATGAATACTATGTGACGTAGAACCCAAAGAGAAATGGAAGCCTCTCCCCTCAAAAATGTGACCTTACCGTACACAGTGTAAGCAAACACATGCACAATTGACCCTACCATAAACAGATGTTATTAGTTAAGGTAGATGCAAAACATATATTGTTATTGGTCAATGACCTGTGCCAAACACATTTTAAACTTTAATAATATTGTACGTGCAATCCTAGTATGAAGCTAACAACCTAAACCTCTTAGTACTGATATTAGTTGCAAGCAACTGTGGCTAACGCTGTGATAGAAAAGGATGTTTACACAAACCGCACCCGTAGAGCATTTAGGGGTTCTGGCAATAAATTTGGAGCATTGACACCTGTTCTGGTTTATGAATGTGCGATGGGAGCGTACTGCTCTTTCCTGCCATGCATTACCTCATACCTTGCTGTGTGCCAAGTTTGAAGACTCTTTCACAAGCGGTTGGGGCCCTGCGGGCATTTCTGCCACACCTGCCGCACACCTGAAGCCGAAGCCAACGCGCGGTGGAAACGCTTTTGTTTCCCATGTTGTGTCGGTTGGTAAATCATAATGATTCTGAATAATTTACATGATTTTACAGCTACTGTTGTGTCAATCTTTTTTTTATATAATTTATTTGTTTGGGACTTTTCCACTGTATAACTGTGGAAAGGCAGACAGGAAGTCCAGAGGAGAGAGAAATAGGGGAGGACATGCAGCAAAGGGCCCAAGCCGGATTCGAACCTGCGGTAAGGCCTTGGCCTTATGTGGTATGTGCCCTACCGGATGACCTACCGGGGCGCGCCTGTTGTGTCAATCTTAAAAGGACTGGAAGGGGTGACCATAAATCCCCTTTAAAGTCGAGAACACTATCGTAATTTTAGGCTTTAGCATTTCTGCTGTAGAGAGCCCACTTACAGGGTTAAAATGGTTCGAAAATATAAAGTATAAGGTGTCTATGACACAAGTGTTGTCTTTTAAGTATTTGTGAAACAATCCAGAGTTGTCAAAGATATAGAGAGGAGCATTTGTGAAGTTATACCAGGTCAGATTAAATACACAGGATAATGTTCGGTGACAGGGTTGATAGATTTCTGCCCTAGGTACTGCATCAACATGCTTGGACACATTTCTGCAGACTACTCAAGCTTTTTGTAAAGTAGAACATTTCATGTAAGACAGTTAAAAATATGTACAAAGCAGTACAAGTACAAAGCATAGAAGACTTCTGAATACTGAAATTGCTCTCAAAACCAAAATCAGTTTTATGCAATGAAATTATGTAAGTCAAACTTTGATGCTCATTTGCTCCATTGTCTGTGAATAAACTTATACAATGACAGGTCCTGAGTCAGATTTTAATCACATTGTGGGCTAGAGGCCTGGGTTGAACAGGTTTTTGTGACCTGGATTCATGTTAATCTGTGTATAAGGTATACAGTGCAGTACAGTTGAACAGCTGTGGAGATTTGAAAAAGAATGGAAAAACAAACTGATCAGAATACAGGAGGAAAGTACAAAGGTACATGACAGAAACTGTAATGCTTCAGTGATGACCATCACCTAGTATGGATATACACTGCCAAATATTCATGGTAATTGCTTTAATGTGCCTGTATTCACCACATCAATTGAGTTAGCTAGTTACAGCCATTTATCAGTATACATGCAAGGTCATTTAATGGTTATTACCAGTGTATAGACAAGATAGCGATAAATCTATGCAAGCTTTGGCAAAAGTCATGAGCATTGTTTCTGACAATTTTTCCTTCCATGGGTGGATAATATAGCTGTATAACTATAATTTAATGTAAAAAAAAAATTTTGCCAACCCATTTTTTTCACATTTGGAGGTAAAACCATATAGTCTTATCTATTTTCTGAATTTGCAGCCCGACACATAGATCTCATTTACTCACTACCAAATAATTTCTGACAACTTTTTCTTGTATGGGTGTATAATTTTCTGATTAACTTTCATTTAGAATAAAAAAAAATCAAATATTTTTCTGCCAACACATTTTTCCCTTTGGTAGGTAATGGAATCTTATCCTCTTATTCATTCTGATTGTGGGTTTCAAATAACTTTTCTGGTGCCTTATGGCTTATGTGTTTTGAATGTTTCAAATCAAGTCAGGCCCGGTGTATTAGCCTAGCCAGTATGAATCACTGAAGGCCTCGGGCTCGGGAGCAACCCAATAAACACTGTTTGTTAGGCCTGTGTTGGCAAAATGTTGTGCCAACGAACAGAGGGCACGCTGACTACATCATCCTCTGATGTCATTGGCAGTGAGCGATTACTGGCGCGGCTGCAGTGTGTATAGAAGCGAGAATTGTCGTCACGTGGTTCGGCCTCTCCTCCCAAAGCCACCGGGGCCGGTGCTGTGGTGCAATCAACAAGTTCGGTTGACTTCGGGTTGGGAAAAATTGGGGGAGAAAATCGAGAAAAAATATAACAAATAAAAAAGGTGGAAAATAACAAAGATACAAATTTTATAAATCAGGTTAAGGATGAAATTTATCTACTGAAATTTTATCAGAATGCATGGAACTGCCAGTGAAGATACAAGTGCAGAAGCTATTTACAACAATTCCCAATATGTTCTGAGTAGCAAGCAAAGCTCACTGATTTGCTACAAGGATAAAGTGGGGAGGGGAGGTCCAGGTCTGGGTCTCATTCAGGTCTGGAAGCAGAACTACCGTTTGTTATTTTTTAACTGTTTTTTTTTTAACAAATGCACTTGATGGCTGAGTATCGAACATTTTGTCACAAGAGACACTGTCCAGTAGGCTGGCACTTGCCCTCACAACAAGGCTAACTAGCCCCATTACGTGTAATGGAAGATTCCAAGTAAGCTTGGGGTCAAGCAAAAGTTTCGGTTGAACATCCAAACCAGAAGGCCTTTGCTGGAGAGAAGCCAAGAGGAAGAACCGACTGTTCCCTTAACAATGGAGGAAGCAAGCACCTCCCACAGCGAAGCAGCTGGACCCTCAAAACTGTCCTCACCAAAATGCCAGACAGTATAGTATCCTCAAATGGAAGGTATTGATACTTTCCTCCTAAATAGTTTTTATTCATTTCATGATAATATGAAATTCAATAGCTGGTGTCCTATTATTGCTGAAAACCTTGATCCACCTCTGCGGTAGGTAACTCAGAAGGGTGTGGTTATGTTTTAATAGCCAAAAACCACACTACTGGTGGACAGTTAAGATTTACCGTTATCTATTTGCACTACCACACATCACTGCAACAGTGCCCTGTCTTAATTGGTCAATGTTGGTTCAGCTAATGTATGTACACCGGGAAGGTGTTTGGACAGCGCAAATATTAGCAAGAAGCTGAAAATGTTTGTCTAGTCTGAACTTTACTGTACTACCCAATTACATTATTGTACGGCACTTATTTTGGGTGTGTTTTCTTTGTTGGTCTGTATGAAATTGGCAATGTACGGAGTATTAAATCATCTTCATTGCTCATTTGTCTGTAATCATGCAGTTATTTTTTTAACATCAGTGTTTTGAGAACGGATAAAGCTGAAGTGTTTAACTCAGAGGTTTGTAGCTGTCACTTAAGTAAACATAGTCTGGATCTGACCTGTGTACAGTTACATCAAAAATATTTCAATCAATCTTTTTTATACCACAAGTTTACACACTCTCAAAGCCCTTCTTAAGTGCTCTGTCAAAGAGAGAGTTTACGATATAGCTACCATCCGACACGACCACAGTGCTTATGTTTGAGGGACATTTTCGGTGTTTTTGGAAATGGGCTCTCATTTCCAAGAACAGAAAGATGTCTGATGTGCCACCACAGAAAATGAATGCGTTAGTTGCCTTGGTTTGTATGCAGTCAAATTCATAAATAGCACTTTGATTTTCAGCCCATCGTTGATATTATACCAGTTCTTATTCACATTATTGGCAAGCTTGCAGCGAAAGTTCGCTATAGCTAGCCAGATATGACTAGCCAGCCCACGTTTTGTTGGAGTTGCCACAGCTAGCTATAAGCTTGCTAGTTCAGTATTGCGTAAGAGTGATGTGAAGCTAGCTCAGAAAGGAGACTCAAGTCGGTGTGTACATCAGCTGATGGCCAGCATCCTCTATGTAGCTATACTTAGAGTTTACGCCGATCAGATCGTGAGAACACATCTTGCCGCATATTTAGTAGTCTATTGAAATGCCTGTTCATAATCAGTATCAATGTACAAATGCTGGTACTGCTGAGCCATAATGCCGCATTCTCCACCTGCATCATTCTACTTTGCTGTCATCTGGGGAATTTGGGTTTGCGCCCTGCCAAATGTTAACAATAAAAACCATAGATTGTGGTATTATATAAAAGTACATCATGCTAATGTTTTAGAGTACTTAAGCTTATCCTGAAAAAGGTCACATCTTCCCATGGTAGTAATCCCAGTCATTTCAGCAAAGTTAATACTGAGTACTCAGATATTGTTTACAGTTAATCTATGAATAGTCTTACTGATGATATTCTCTGTTTTCTGCTTTCAAAGTAAAGTTTGTACTTTATGCACGTAATTGTTATATGTCAACCAGAACCGTAAACCCCCCATAATTGTGTCAGATTTTGGAAGGAGCATTAGAACCAGTTTTCAGACAAAGAAATCACCTCTGGCTCTCTTTCTGCAGGGGTTTTATGGGTAGTGTTCATTTACACATGACTAGATTAGGCATGTTTCTTTCACAGCTTATCTCCTTGAATAGTTTTGCTGATTTTCATTTTCTGCTATTGTTTGGCCTATCTTGTTGCTACTTGCTTTAAACTTGTAATGTTATAATATTTCATCTGTAATCAAATGCCATCAACTGGGAAAAGGCAAATCTGACAAAATATGCATACCTTGTAATTGTAGACAATCTATGTGTGTGTGTATGTAACTGTGGGTGCGTGAGTGAGTCAGATAGAAAAATGACAACCAAGTTTGGGGCCTCATTCATTTACTTGATGTCTAAGGTCATTAAACAAGAAATCTTCAGGGGAGAAAAACTGCTAATGTTAACAGGTTACAATTAACTTGCTAACTTGCCAGTACCAAATGGGCAAGAGTGGGTATGGGCGCTGGCCTTACCCTTACCTATCTAGTGACGCCTGCTTTTCAATTTATTTTGAAAGTATTTTGTCGGGTTCAATTTCCAAGCAGAGGTCGGGCTTTTAGAGTAGAGGTAAAATGTTTCTCACTCCTGCTCCAGTGTATATAGGTGATATGCACTGACTGACACATTTTAGTTCATTTTAATCATTGGTTTTCATTTGCACCACAATGTCAATCAACTGAGTAAAAACAGCAATAATTTAAGGTCAAATGCCACATTCATTCGACAAACAGCCAAAGAATGTAGTAAAATTTCCTCTGCATTGCGACAACAGCATATTAAATCTTTATGGCCCAGCATAAAGTGCATGATTCAACCTGTCTAGAAACCATATTATTAAATGCATAGTTTAGGCTTTAAAGTAAAAGTTTTTTTTTGACTAAAACTGGATTAAACTGATAATCGAATGACTAAAATATGGCCACTGCTATGAATGTCAGTCAGAAGATTAGACAACTAAATTAAAATCAAATGCCAAAATAAAGTCTCCCAAAAAGCACTTAGAGCATCTTCAAGAGTCAAAAAATGTTTTAATGAACAAGTTTCTTTGAGTAAAGAGTGGAAACGTATGGGTGATATGGGCCCTGTTACGCATGGTGAAAACCAAACGCACTCCATAGTAAGACCCTCACACCAAGGGTCAGTCACGGTGGTGGTCGTGTCATAGTTTGTGGATGCTTTACTGAACAGGACCTGGACAACATGCAGTCAATGAATGAAAGAACCATTACTTCTGCTCTGTATCAGATCCTAACCCTGACATGACACAGGTCTCACCTGTAGAAACGTCTCGTCTGAAGTTTCCATCCATCCATGAGCTGAAGGAAATGCTCAGATGGATAATGCAATAAGACAATTATCAAAAACACTCAAGCAAGTCTGCATCCATATTACCGTTTAGGCCCAACAATCCAACAACTGTGACTAAGCCAAAGCAATTTTGGAGGCCAAAAATACAGCACTGAGAAACTTATTACATGGGATGAAATTGGTAATCAGTATCAATCATTACCACATCCATTCATTGTTCATATTTGACATGTTAATCCTTTCTTTTCTACGATTTTCTCACACACCTTTATGTTCTTATTAATCCTTCGCGTTTCTGTGTTGGGCCTCCGATGGGCGTGAGGTGTTTTTGCCAGGCAGTGGAAGGCACACACCCATCTCATACGTGCGGGAGGCCAGAGTGTTCTCATGGTTTGGATATGTAGGGAATGTTCAAGAAAACACTGCTCCACAAGGTTTAGCTGAGGTGAGGACAGTGATTTATGTGCTAATATAAAATCTTGGAGAAAATGTTGATTTGTGAGACAGACTCCTTATCAGGGAACTGACTAGGGGGAAGACACCATGAGGCACCAACCATCTTAAGCATTAAACTCTGCCAAATGTTACAATGATGCCGTACAACTGCGGTAATGCTTCCTGATACGGTGTGAGAGCAGGCTGGAGGAAGTGTTCCTTCAGACACCACCCAGATTCTGTATCTCTGAGCGTCTCTCGGTGGAATCTACTTTGATCAATTGGGAGATTTTGCCTCCTGTTCCTGTGTATGCTGACCTGATTAGATTCTGCAGAATTTTCCCTACGCTCTGATTGATAACTATCGGAAAGCTTTTGGTTTCACTGATTGCTGTTGAAGGCCATATAACGAGTTAATGAGTTTAAGGAGGTGATTACTTTTTCATAATGCCTCATAACTTTGATAAATGAGATTAGTAAAATGTTATTCACTCATGTTTCCTTTTGACTCATTTTGGCCAAAGATTTGACAACACACAATATCAGGATAACATGTAACATGCGATTTCACTGCATTTGCATAATACACCTGTATAAATGCATACACATCTATGCACATGCAAATTTTTATGCACATAGTTACAAAGTAGATGACAATAACTGATACTGTCATGCTCAACAGCTTAATAAGGGTAGAATGGTGCGTAAAAACCAATGACTATAAACAGATCAAAAAAAATTCTTCACACACAGCAATGCACTCTGCAAATAATGCTTATGTACTTACCTATTAATCTGAGAGTAGCAGCAGAACAAAACACAATACTTATAGCAAGCTGCATCTGAGAAACTCTTAACCACACACTGAAGAAGGCCGCTTGCCAAAACGTTTGTGTGTTTTGTTCCCCTGCTGCTATCGGATTAATAAATAAGTACATAAGCATTATTTGCTGTGTGCAAACCATTTTTTATCTACGCATATAGTTATACATACAGACATCGACAGGGTCCTACATATACACTTCCTGTCATATTATTCCCTTTGCCTGTAACTCCGTAGAGGCGTAAGGACACTGCACCACTACATAATGCATTACCTTTGCTGCTACATATGGCACTATGATAACCATATACTATAATCTGTGCTGCAATGCATGTTATTAGCTGCACTGCAAAGTGAAACAAATTCTAATGTTACTTGTTAAGATGGAACTGGGTAGAATAGAGTCTGGGTAAAATCTGATTTGCAGGGGCACGGATCGAAAACACATTGCAATCCCCGGATAGTTAGTGAAGCTAAGAGATTTATTCTAAGAATCTTGAGCGAGATTATCAGGAATCTGTAGCGTAGGCATGTATCCATCTGGTTTTGTCAATGTTTAATGTTGTGGTGATTGTTGAGATAAATTCTGATAAAGCTGTTCAGATAAAAAACTGTTTTACTATTCCTGACCATTATTCACTGAAGTTATGTAATAACACTTCTGTCTTAAAGATTTAAACTCTTATTTAAACTCAGTAATGATCATATACAAATGGAAAAATCCAGGCTGTCATGCTCAGGTTTTAAGCCTTTGAGTTGGGAGGAGACAGTCGAAACCCAATAACAGGCCCGTCTCGTTTTTCTGCTCCACAATGAAACCGCTCTCTTTCTTGCCAAAAGCAACATACTCATATGCACACTCTTCTATATTCAGCTAAACAAGCATTCAAGTCAAAAGCAGCAAAACCCCTATCAGTTAGACAAACATCTATTCACCTATTGCAAACATCTGAGTTAAAAGGCTTTCAGAAAGAACTGGGAGGTCTCGGCACAGTCAGTTCCGTGCCACTGATGTACTGCTATTGAACACTTGTAATTTTCGCAGTATGAGAACATCAGCAGTCATGAAAGTACCTGGGCTGCGCTAAGGCCAGGCCATTTGGCGTTTAACCAAGCTAATATGGTCTATTTTCATATTCCAGCACAGCCTGTCAGTTATTTCTCCATTAAGGAAAGAAACAGGACTCTGCAACTGCTGATAAACAATTTTTTAGAAAGTTTCAACTTTTGATTTACAATATTGCAGTTTTCTATGGGTACATCTGCAGACTATTACCAGTCCCTTGCTAACAGACTGGTATTAATGTTAAAAATGTAACTATTCTGATATAGCTGCACAGGCTACATAAATAATCCTAATGATATTTTAGTGTGGCCCACTAATTTTTGTGAAAAACTGCTATATGCACATGAAGGTTACTGAGGGGTTCTGACTAGGCATCTATGAAGCAAACAAGCACAGGCAAACAAATCTACAATCACAACAGACACATTTCACAACTATATTTCCAAATCACATCTTAGCACAAACAAATTCTAGATGCAACTAAACTCATTTCCTCTCACCTGTCCTTTCTCTTGGGCGGCCACCTCTTCCTCACAACACGCCAGGTTTATGTCAGCCATGAAGTATTCCGACACTGTCATATTCCATTAAGGTATTCCCTTTACCAGGACTGGCCTAAAGAAAAATTTGTGTTGATAATCACATGTTATATATACACACATTAATTGAAATTGCAATAACATATCCCTATAACTATTATTTTGCTGATGGTAAACAGTGCCTACTGTCTTTAACCAAGGTTATGCATGTAGAACATTCACCTAGAGGCAAAACCATTTTCATTTTTTTAAATTAAATGTTGCCATTTATGGTAACATTTGACACTGAAAACTGAAGGTCAGATGAGGAATGTGAGGTGGGAATTTTAACTAAGTGAGAGTGGCCATTTTTACTTTTTTTCTTGCTGTGGCTGTCAGTGCTTCACAATGATTGGAACTTGAAATGTGAAGAATGTGCTGCTCAGTATCAGGACCCTGTTCCAGCACTTTCTTCAGACAGAACAGACATTTTGATAGACATACCACCTCTTAATGGGTTGCTCGGCAGTTAAGCTGTCATTTAACTTTCACTGTCTCCATACCAGCTAAAAAGACAGAATGTGACCTCAGAGAAATTTACATTTTAGATGGCAATAAATAACAATTTGTCGACCTTAATATTTACCATAGCTTCACAATATTCATGGTGATAATTTTACACATGTAAAAAGCTGAAGAATCAGAGTGGCTTAGGTGTGGTTGATTCCTGACCCATAGTCATTGTGAACTGTGCTAAATCCACAATCACTGGGGCTACTCCATAGACGTTTATTATGTAGCCTTTTTTCCATCATGCATACTTGTGTCTCATGTAGAACCCAATAATATGTATGGTAGCGACTTGGTCTGTCATCAAGTGCATTCATATCCGCAAGTGTGGAAGCAGCAATTAAATACTGCAATATCCGGATGTGTCGCTGAATACTTGACGGGATCAAGTTTTCAAGTATGCATCAATGATTACTTGTTTGTGCTCTTTGTTCCCTGAGGTGATGGCACTGAACAGTTCAGTCATAGTTATCCAGAGCAAACACTGGTGAAGCAACTATGAATTTTGTTTGTGAATTTAGGTAGCAAATTAGTTATCGTAATCATACCGTTTCCTCCAATAATTTGTAATATATGAGCTGAAAATACAATGGGGTCAAAGGTACTCTGCCGCTACTGATAAAATCAAAACGTCAAGATGTTATGTAAATGTATTCAAATCGAAGTGCACAGCATACATGCTCCCTAGTGCATTTACATGTGCACCATCAGCTATGGAAATACACGGGACAGAGCACAGCCACTGTTTCACAGTGCTGCCTATAAAACGCCCTCCCCACCAATCAGAATTGTGCTTCTTACAAGAGTGTAGTATGAGCATCAATAAAATAAGGCGTAACTGGCAATCGGCATTTTATCTTCTGAATGCCCTTGTCACAGCTGCGTATGAGTAAACCTTACAAAGAGCGACTGCACTCCCTCATTCTTCAGGAGGTTTATGCTTTTTGACTTTTAAGCGTAACATATGCTACCCATGCACAGTATCCCTGTGCAAAAGGAGATGTTACAATACAGTATGTACTAAAATATTCAACAAACACATAAAGCAATAGAAAAAATAACCTATTTTCCTATAACATTGCAAATACTGGAAAAAAATGCAATTAGGCATGTAAGATTTTATGAGAGAGACAATGAGAGGAAAAAGGTGTCTACTGTAGTCAATTGTAAATTAGATACCTGTGAAAAATAAAAATGTTTGTCTGCAGTGTTTTTTTGGTCTCTATTAGACTAAAGAACCTCATTCCCAGACACTGTTCTCCCTGGCTAAGGATCAGGGAAATAACTCATGGCATGGGAGGTACAAGCTGCTTATGCATCTTCCACAATAATCACTGCATGAGTTCAGCATTTTGAATCGTATTGCATTACTTGCAAGCACAAGAGGTTACATTTTTTGAAGACTATGCCAGATGTTGATTAATTGTATTGTTGGTAGGTGATGTATCCGGTATAGATGTGTGGCACATGAATCAAAGGTTTTTGGTTGTGTGTCAAGTCCTATTGATAGTAGGTAAATGTTCATTGAAAAAACTAATCGAACCAGAAAGACACTTGTGTCTTCCAACATAAGATAACCATTAGGAAACCCTGACACCTAGTGGTGAAAACATTTACAGCAATACATTGTTCACTGATTATTGAAGTTACATTATTCACTTACTATAAAATGCCTAATATATTATAAAAACAATATATAGATTGTGCAGATATAAAATATAAAACTGGTTTGAGTTTAATCAATATGGAGAAGGGATGAAAGTCAGCAATAGTAGTTCTTCAACATATAGCAACAGTTGTTTGTGCCATTAGGTACCATTTGGTTCCCTGCATGCAATGGGGTAAGAACTGCTGTTGCCAACGTAACTCCTCAGGTCAGCCTGGCCGCTTGTACATTAACAGCTATTTCTGACTTTCGTCCCCTTTCCATTTATTCAGTGATCAAAATATTTTCCATGCTGATGTACATAATATATTTAATGTAATGAAAATAATGTACCCTGTTGTAAGTAAATAATGCCTGTCTATGGAAGGTGAATGATGTGTTTTTTACTGTGAGTATGTGTTCATTCTGAATATTTTTTTTGACCACCAGGTGTCAGGTTTTCCCCATATTTTTCATGCTCCAGTGACATTGTCTCATTTTGGAAGGCACACAGGTCATTCTAATTCTGACAGTTATTATATCGCTAATAATTACCAAATTATATCAAGTTCCCTACTTCCCAGTAGGAGAAACGAAACTGAAAATATTGTAAAACATCGGTCCTACAGTTTATGCTGGACTGCGGAAATGCATATGTTTGCATGCTTGGAACATCAATGTAAATCTGAATTATATACACTCACTGGCCACTTAGTTACACCTTGATAGTACCGCATTAGACCCACTTTTGCCTCTAGAACTGCCTTAATTCTTCCTGGCATAGATTCAACAAGTTGCTGGCAACATTCCTCAGATATTTTGGCCCATATTGACATGATAGCATCACGCAGTTGCTGCAGATATGTTGGCTGCACATCCATGATGCAAATGTCTTGTTCTACCACATCTCAAAATATGTAAATTATAATGGTATACCACACCATTACACAACCACCACCAGCCTGAACCGTTGATACAAGGCAGGGTGAATCCATGCTTTCGTGTTGTTTACGCCAAATTCTGACCATCACAGCAGAAATCAAGATCTCACCATTTTCGCCCACTCACTGGATATTTTCTCTTTTTCAGACCATTCTCTGCAAACCCTAGACATGGTTATGCATAAAAATCCCAGTAGATAAACGGTTTCTGAAATACTCAGACCAGTCCATCTAGCACCAACACTCATGCCACTTTCAAAGTCATTTAAATAACCACTCTTCCCCATTCTGATGCTCAGTTGGAATTTCAGATGGTTGTCTTGACCATGTCGACATGCCTAAATACATTGAGTTGCTGCTATGGGATTGGCTGATTAGATATTTGTGTTAACAAGCAATTGACCAGGTGTACCTAATAAAGTGGCCGGGAGGTGTGTATATATATGTATATCCAGTATATTACTCATAACACCTTCATTGTCTCCATCTATCTGAATTGCATTTCATGTACGAGTGGCAGCTGGTGAACACAAAACAGGGGTGGAACCTTTTTATCTATGATTATGTCCAACCTGTTCCCATTTCTCCTCCTCGATTACGAATAAAACAAGTGATTCACGGAGCAGTCAACACCGATTGATGTAATTAGATTAAAAACAGCCATGGATATAACAAACATAACACTGGTTTGCTAAGAATCACGATTCTATTACAAAATGAAATTATATTTACTCATTTACTCTGTTTACATCAGCTGGTGTTGATTACTCTGTGAATAAACTGACTTATTGTTAATCAAGGGGGATAAATGGGAACAGGTTGAAAGTAATGATATGTTTAAAGGTTAAGTTTCTTCCTCCCCTGTTTTGAGCTCACCGGTCACAATATTTTGTACCAATAATTGTATCAAGGCTATTCAGATATTGTCGATTGTCAGTTTCACTTTATTTTACTGTTGTATTTGTTAAACGCAGTTCTGATTGGTGAAGAGGGTGTTTAGTATTGTTCAGTAAACCGCACCATGAAACAGTTCCTGTTTTGTGTCCTGAATCCTTTCATACTTGGTAGTACACATCAAACATACTGAAGAGAATAAACTTTAAAGAATGCAAATATATTTATATGCCAAATGTCTTGATATTGCGGTAATACTCCGGTAATTCTGAACGCCCATACCATGTCCATATATTTGTCATAGCTGTACATGGCCGGTCTGAGTATCTTTACTGGTCTAAATGTTTCTTTTCTGGATTTTTCTCCCTACACAGATCTTTTCGCACCAAACAATCTGAAACGGGGTACACAAATAAGGCAAGCAGAGGAACTGGGGAATGGGAGAGTCTACTGTATCTTACTACCATCTGTATCTACTGTAGAATGCAGTGAGAAAGAATCACCATCAAAAGGTAGATCTGAAACATTGCAAATGACAGATTATTGTCTAACGAGTATGCATTGTGTATGCAATTACTGGGTTTTTTTGATTCTGAAATATTGATTTGTAAGACTCAATAAGTGCTGCTGTTAGACATTGATAAGGTATGTGTAAGCCTGCAGTCCATCTTCTCAACCACCAGATGGCGACATGTATAACTTTGCTAATCATCAGTTTAATGCCGATTGTTATTGTGTGCACCTGTGTTTTACCTTCATTAAACTCTCCTTTGTTTGAGGCCTGTTGCTCAGTATTGAGTTTCTGCTGGCTTGTCTGTGATTCTCAAGACAAGTAAACCCATTTTATTTGATTCATTTTTGAGTCTTCTTTGCAACTGAATCCATTTCACACCGTTGTTCAGAGATACTGTACCTATGGCCTGGGTTTGGTTTCCACCTGGTACACAGTGTATGCTCTTTAAATGTTTTGTGCATAAAGATAATCACAGTGCTGTGTAACCTGCAGCCCAAGCTAATATTGGTAATATCCGCAGTTTCTCCTCCATCTGCCTTTTTCTGTCCATGCCTACACAATCCTGACTCATTCTGTAACAATAGGATCACGCTGCAGTCCCACTCTGCACCAATGGGATCAAACATCTGACTTACTCTGCACCAACAGGACCAAACATTATGCTGCTGAACAGGAGTGAGGGAAATCCAACACTTTCGAGGACTCCACCTTCAATTCACCCTCCACCTTCACCTCAGTTGCATTATGTATTAATGTCCTTCTATGAAGCCAAAAATTCAAAGCTGACATCTGAAGCTAAGCTAGCTGTTCTCCAAATTCCATACTCTTTCCATATGCAAGCAGAAAACACTCTCATTTCATGAGTAGTGCTTACTATATCTGATTTTTAACTTTAAAACAGATAGATGGTTGGCAAACTTGGTCTGTAAAGAAATGATCTGTAGCACATAAACATGACACACAGATTCCAGCTATGTAAACTTACTCCTCAAAATTGCCTGTAAAAATGTTTTACTTAACTGTAATTACCACACCCTTGCAGTAACACATTATTTGTAAAGGCTGCAAACTATCTTAAGGAAAACAACGATAAAAATTAATTAAAAATGTTCCATATATTTTGTTGCTTGTTTTGACCCTTGAAAACATGGATGGAACACTTCTAACACCGAGAATCAAAAAAGAAATTTGATTTTAAAACGTACAGCTCTTTAGATATTCTCATGTGACATGGGTACTCGATTTCAGAATCAGATGAAGTCAAAAATGAGAAACAAAGTTTTCGATAGAATAATAAAATACAGCAGAGGGCAGTTTTCAGGCAGAGAACAAAAGCAGAACTTAGATGTTTATTGAGCAACTGTGTCAGGTGCAGTTCACAAACGCCTTGTTTTAAAAGGCTTGCTCGGCCACTTATTTGTATAGAAAACAGAGATGAAGATCGATGATGACAGACACAGACCAAGAAAAATGCTGGTTTTTATACTTAATAGTCCCTTGTTCAATAAGAGGTCTGATTACTTTAGTATTCATTTATGCTGCTAAACAGACAAGGCTTACATCTGAAAGCCCTGTTTGAGAGGCACACCAAGAAAAAAAAAAAAACGTAGGAGAAACATTGTCATGTAAGTAAATTCAAGCACCAACAAACGTGAGAAAAGCCGTAGCGCTTTCAGATAGTCGTTGACCAATATCTCGGGTAGTATGGTTCAGTTCACGTTCTCGACGTTCTCCTCCACAACCTTGGACACCACTTTCCCATCCACGATTTCCTCAATGATGGTCTTCACTCTTCTCTGAATGAGGGGTTCTACAAAAGCATTCACAACAGACACATGGACATTATTGAGTTTAATAAAACCACAATATAAACTGAGTGTAAGTGTAAAAAAGAGCAAATACGTGGTGCTGCGGTTTACTTTACGAAGCCGGGGTCGTCCACCTCTGAACTGTGTCACAACAGAAATAAGATACAGAGAAGGGAATATACATTCTGTGACTTCTTCATTAGGTCTGCCGAAAATATGTCATTTATTTGTTTGTTTGTTCTTTGTCTGTTTTTGGGTTGAAATTGTTTAATGCTCAGAATGCAGTAGCTATGTAAACATGTAAAACACTTCCATCTACAATGGTCTCCTTTGATCACATGGCAAAGTTCCGCATTGCCTTGTCTGCCCACATGCACAAACATGTAAGCTTTATTGCGACAGTAGATGGCAGACATGTACCACACAAATACGGGTGATCGGAGATTCATTTTATATCTGTGTATGTAGAAGTGTGACTTACCCTCCACAACCTGGACGGTTTCCACCACTTTCTCAACCTCAACCACCCTAGAGGAGAGATCAAATGCCGTGCTGGTGTTATGACAGAAAACGTGCTGTGTGCATGACACATTCCTACTACTTTATTGCCCCTCTGTGTTATGCTGTCACCTCACACACACATGCACACCCACACACATACTCCCACATACACAACCTCATATTCACATACACACATATGCACACACTCTTACATTTACACACACTCACACACACTTTCATATTCACACAAGCACTCGGATACACGTGCACAAACTCACGCACATACTGTCACATTCACACACGTGCACACACTCACACATGTACTCTCACATACACACCCTCATAGTCACATATGCACATATGCACACTCTTACATTTACACACACTCACAAACACCCTCTTACTTACACACTCTTGTATTCACACACACACACACTCACACACACCCTTATAATCAGACACACACACTTGCACAGAACGCAGACACACATATATACACACAATACATACACACACTCACACGCATACACATTCATGCACACACACACACACACACACACTGTCTCTGAGGCTCGAGCGTGTCGTACCTCTGGCTCCCTCCCTCCAGCAGCCTCCTGTACTCGGCGATCTCCATCTCCAGCCGCATCTTGATGTCGAGCAGCAGCTTGTACTCGGACGCCTGCTGCTGAATGCTGGCGTTGAGCTGCTGCAGCTCCGCCTCCAGGCTGTGGATGTGCTGCTGCAGGGAGGTCACCTGCAGGCTGTAGCGGTCTCTCACTTGCTGCAGGTTGCTGGTCAGGTACGCCACCTGCGGGGGGGGGCAGAGGCGGTCAGCGACGTCGGGTCAATCGGTGAGCGAGACAGAGATCGGGCAGTTACGTTGTGAGGAGACGGGAAGAGTATGTGGGAATGACTAGATCAGAGAGTGAGGATGGAGTTACTGGTTAAACAATGTGGCCCTGCAGTTCTATATCACAATCTACTAATGTTTCTGTGCAGTTTTCTAATGTATCTGTGGGGTTTTCTGATGTGTTTGTGTGGTTTTCTAACATATCTGTAGAGTATTCTAACCCATCTCTGAGGTATATGTATGTGTATGCCAAATGTATGTGAAGGGTATTATAATGTACTCACATGTTGCCACAGAGTATTTTTATGTTTCTGTGCAGTTCTATAATGCATCTGTGTGGTATTCTAATGTATCTGTGGATAAATCCAATCTATCTCTGAGGTATTTGAATGTAAGTGCAGGGTATTATAATGTACCTGTATATAGCAGTGCTGTAATGTTTCTGTAGAGTATTCTGATGTTTCTGTGCAGTTTTATAATTTATCTGTGGGGTTTCCTGATGTGTTTGTGTGGTTTTCAAATGTATCTGTACAGCATTCTAATCTATATCTGCGATATTCAACTGTACCCATTGAGTATTTTTGTGTTTCTGTGCGGTTTTCTAATGAGTTTGTGGAGTTTTCCAGTCTATCTCTGAGGTGTTTGAATGTATGCATAGGGTATTATTATGTATCTGTGCAATTTTTCTATTGTGTATGTTGAGTATTCCAATGTGTTTATGCAGTTTTTTGATGTACCTGAGAGTGGTGACCCTGCAGCTCGATCTCCATGGTCTGAACAGAGCGCTGCAGCTCAGTCAGCTCAGTGTTGGACGTTTTAATCTCCGTAGTGCTGGTGGTCATCTGGGAATTCAGAGCTTCCACCTGTCAACGGAGTAAAAACCATTCGCAATCATGGAACAGCACAGGATTCCACACTAAGTACGGCCCCATACTCTAGGGCCAACGGGTATAGGGGGATGTCCACCAGAATGGAAGGGCTGGCAGACATTTAACAACCAATAAAAACCTCCAAAGCCTTATTTCCTGATTACCACTATATTACAGTCATTTAGCTGACGCGTTTATCCAAAGTGATTTACAGTAGATTAACTGTAACTTACTGATGTTTGATTAACCATGGGCCAATGCAGTAATGTGGGGAGAAGCACCCAGGCTGCTCCCCTGTGTGAAAGTCACTAATACTCAAAAAGCTTAACTTACATCGGGCACTGAACTCCACATGCACGTCATGTGTTTCATTCATTAGAGTCAGAGTGAAGTTTTCCATCTGCGTAAGCAGCTGTAGGTTGTGAGATGTAACCGCCCCTGCTCTGAGACCCTGCTCCCACACACCTTGCCCTGGAACCAGGCTTCGGCCTCCTGGCGGTTGCGGTCCACCATGGTCTCGTACTGCTCCCTCATGGCGTGCATCTCCTTGGACAGGTCCATGGAGCGCGCACAGTCCATCTCCACGTTGACCGAGCCGCACTGCTGGGCGCGCAGAGACTCCAGCTCCTGCGTAAAGAGAGCAAAATACCTGTGATCATATTGACTACAGGCAGAGCCCCATAGTACACCGAGACTAACATTAAGATACGAGGCAAAGCTTGTAATCACACTGAGACAGACATTAAGACAGTAATGGCCTCACCTCACTGTGGTTCTTCTGCACAAAGGTGAGGTCCTCGTTCAGTCCATCGACCTGAATTTCCAGGTCTGACTGGGACATAGTCAGCTCTTCCAGAACCCGCTTGAGGCGGCCCATGTCCGCCTCTGTCGCCAGACGCAGGTTCATCTCTGCATCGTACCTGTGCCATGGAGCAGCAGAACGATGCTTGATCAGAATGCGGGCACAGCTTACGAGTTTGTGAGCAAGTGAGTGACTGAGTGAGTGAGTGAGTCTTGAGTGAAGGAGTCGGTAAGTAAATGAGTGAGTGTTTCCCTGTGTGAGTGAGTGAGTCAATGAGTGGGAGAGTCTTGAGTGAAGTAGTCAGTGAGTGAGTGAGTGAGTGAGTGAGTCGGTAAGTGAATGAGTGAGTGTTTCCCTGTGTAAGTGAGTGAGTCAATGAGTGGGAGAGTCTTGAGTGAAGTCAGTGAGTGAGTGAGTGAGTGAGTCTTGAGTGAAGTAGTCAGTGAGTGAGTGAGTGAGTAAGTCTTTGTCTGAGTGATTTCGTGACTCTATGAGTGGGTGAGTCTTAAGTGAAGGAGTCTGTGAGTGAGTTAGTGAGTGTGTCTGCGAATGAGTGAGTGACTTTATGTATGTATTTAAGTTAAAGTATGCAGAAGTGGGAGGATTTTGAATATGTGGATAACAATTTGCATGATGGGAAATTATGAGAGTTTGCATCGTGAATAACAGTGAGAGTTTAAGCGGTGAGCAAGAGTGGCATCTTGAGTGATAGTTTGAGAGGTGAGTAAGAGTGAGAGTTTGAATGGTAACCGGATAAATTGATGGCTGAGGCGTTGAGGGAATAAATGCATCTACTCACTTCATACGGAAGTCATCGGCCGCGAGCCTGGCATTGTCCACCTGCAGAGTCACGCTGGCATGGCCCCGAAAACCATGGCTGATCTGACACAGTGAAGGAAAGCATCCAATCAGTCAACCCAAACTCTGTGGAGCTTATCCTCCAGGATCAGTACACATTATCTTCAGTTCCAGTTCTAGTATTGAACTATTGCTATTTATGCCATTTATTTATGAACCAATCGCCTTTTATCTGCATATCTTTATTATGTGTATGGATTATAATTCATACATTAAATAGCTATGAGTGAAAACAAAAGAGGCTTTCTGGGAAAAAATTTTAGAAATATTTGCAAACTTCTACATAAAAGTGAGACAAAGAAAGTGCCATCATGTATCATTACAGATTAAAATCTTCAACATTAAGGAACTTATTGATATCAAGTTTAAAGTGATGTAAAAATATTCAGGAGGAAAGAGATACCTTCTTCCGCAGCTCTGAAATGGTGGCATAGTAGCCCGACAGGTCCTTTTTAGAGGTTGGCGTTCTCTTGTCATACAGCTCCCTGATCTGCAGCTCCAGCTTCCTATTGGCTGACTCCAGAGAGCCCACCTGAGGACCACAGACCGCTTAAAGCATCACGACAATAAGGTGCATCGTATATTTGTATAGGACCGTTAAACTGTACCCTGTAGTTATAGACGTTACAGCTTAAGAGGTACAGGTCTACATAAGGTACATATGTCATGTCATATAAGGGGAACGCTAAAGCAAAATAAACTAGCTTTTTTACATTTAGCCACTTAACCATTTGTATATCCTCTGATTGGCTTGATAATCCTTTGCATTCATGATACACTTTAATTCCGCGTGTATCAATGTGAATTTAACTCTCATAAATGCATTGAAGCATTTCGCAGACACCTGGATATTTACTGAAGCGATTCAGGTGAGACACCTTGCCTAAGGATGCAATGACAGTGACTTCGCTGGGAACCAGAACTGCAGCCTCTCAATTAGGTTCCTAACCTCTATACGCTCTACACTGATCCCCTATGGAAATGACCGTGTCACAGGTACACATAATAATATGAAATACATTTTTTTGTGGTTGCTATGGATAAAAACAAGCTTGTCAGGAGCAAGCTCACACTTTAAAGCTAAATGATTAAAGTCACCTATCATCGGATAGTTGGCATGCATTTTAGTGAGAATCTTTTTAACATGTCAGGGTAATGACATGTTAAAAATGTGAATAGCGCATACATTTCAAAGTAAAATATATTTATATAGATATAAAAATGCATTAATTTGGAGAGTATGTTTTTTATCACTATCACAAGGTAACTTGATCCCACAGGTTAGGAATGTTTGAAAAATACTGTCAGAACTAGTGAGGCAGGTAATGACCAAAAATTACTTCATATTTATTTGCTGTATCTTAATTTATACATTACTATACTTACAAAAGATATGTCACTGATAGTGGTAACTGAATTGACTCAATTTTTTGTGCATTCACAAATTAAATCACAATAATATATTTTTTCCCCTCTGAACTTTTAAAAGACTACATGAATTACGTTTTACAGCTTTTTCTTCTCTTTGGTGTTAATTTACTTTATATTCCCAGTGTTTCTAGTGAGTTATACGCATATTTGAAACATGAGAATGATCAGGCTCTCGGTGCCCATGATGACTGCTTACCTTCTCCAGGTAGCTGGCCAGGCGGTCGTTCAGGTTCTGCATGGTCAGCTTCTCGTTGGTGTTGAAGGAGAACTCGGTGGCGGAGGAAGCCGAGCCGAACGTGGGCAAGGCGGTGGAGATACGGGTCCCATATCCGCCGGCGCCGCCGTAAACGCTGGGCGAGCGGCGGCTGGACGTCAGGACGGACCTTGAGCTGTAGCCTCCCGACATATACTTCCCGCCAGAATAGCTGACGGAGGAGTTCAGCAGGTTGCTGCTGGCGGTGCTGGCCGCGCTGCTTCGAGTGACAACGATGGACATGATGACAGCTGAGCTTCACGGTGCTTCACAAAGACTTCTGTCCACAGTCAAGAGACTCTCTTGGAGATAGCCTGGCTGGCCCCCTTACATTGTCTTTTATAGCTGGCCCAGGTATGAAGAAACCACACTTAGGAATCTTGATTTGGTACATACTTCTTTAGGGCTAATCATTTTAAAAAAAGGGGAGGGGGAGGGCATAATCACCTAAATGTTTTCTCTGCGCAGCTGCAGGCGCTTGGCAAGCAAAGCAGTGTATCAGACACAAATGGATTCTTCACAGATCATATGACACCATCAAAAGAGCGATCCAACCTGTTTTCATCCTTTTATACCATGCACAAACCTAACACTATACATGTACTGGTGAATTTGTTGAACAAAACCAATTCCTTTTTTTATTTTTACATAAAATTCCACAAATGTCATTTGCTATCCACTCTGTCCATGTCTAGTGGCGATGTCGTTATCCTGTATTCGCTCACTCAGATCCAAGGTCGTAAATGTAACATTTCTACTATGTCCACCTGGCATTTATAATTTCCCCATATGAAGAAAAGCAGGTTAGTAATCTGATTGCAGTTCAGTACTGAGACATACACAGTGGGGAATCCTGAATGTAGCACTATTTTTACGAATCAACATTGTCACTGTGTTGTTTTGTTTTTTTATAGCTATATGCTTCACTATGTACCACCCCTCGATCCATAGCAATCCAAGTGTATGGCAGAACTCACATAAGCATGTCTAACATTTAGCAGGGATTCACACCATTCCCTGAAACAGTTGTTCATAATTGTTCAATCGTTCATGCTTTTCATGATTGGAGAGATAATTTGCCATGACTGCTTTTTCTTCATGACATGCATAGCTGTGATGTCAAATTATCCCTCTAATCACGAAAAGCATGAACAATTGAACAATTATGAACAATTAACAGCTTGTTAGGATTCTGAGGTTGCAGTTGTGGTTGGAATCAAAACCAGTATACGCACCGGGCCCCCAGGACCGACGTTGGGGACCACTGCTCTAAAATGATCTCACTTCCGCTGGCCCATCATTAACATCCTTTAAACACGGTGCTTAGCAGATGTCATTTGCTAAATTAAATCTTTAACAGACAAGCAAGCCTTGGATTTGAACAGTTGGCTTGGATGTGAAAGTGTTTTGATCCATTTGATGTACCAGCCCATGCAGTACAGGTCAAAGTCAAACCTTAAGATTTTTAGCATACTCAAAGGCACAGCCAAGCCACTTTTTCGCTGATTTGGTAAATAGTCATGTGTAGCAGAGTGTAGCATTACTGATTACACAATGTTATGCTGCAGGTAATATTCAATAATGTTGCCAAAACTGAGATTCTGGTTTAGTGTGTCCCATTGTTTTATGGTAGCTGGTGAAAATGCAAGTCGCATGTACACTCAGCTAACGAAAATGATTTTGGCTTTTCTTGGGAGGTACCTGAGAAATGTAGTCTTGGGCCCATGTGAGAACTCATGAGTAATGCAATGCCGTTACGTCCCTGGTTCACAGTATCATTGTTGAGAAATCTCTTATTAAAAACAACCGCATTCATCTTTCCATAGGAAAATTTACAAAGAAATAAGGGGCGTGGTTTGTTGTGATGGTTTTCGCTTGAGTACGAAATTCCAAAACCTTTTCAATTAACTTTTGCCATTGTCATGATGTGGGACAGGCTATAGTAACTCCTATTGGCCAATAAGCAGGTGTCTAGCGCAGGACACAAGTCAGACCCAGGGCCCTAGACTGGAGGAGGTGCATCAGAGAAGGGTCGAATCACTGTGGGTTAAAACAGTGAGGTCCATATCAGGGAAAACATGGTTGATACTCCAGTCCCCCAAAAACAAGTCTTTAGTTCAAGTTATACACATATCCGATACTCAATGCAACTTTACCAGATGCCATCCTGTATATGTATCAATCTCATTAACAGCAAAGATCAGCTTAAAAAGCCCCTCCAAGGGAAGTATCATTCATTTGGAAAAATCTAAATGAGTTATTGTTATAGCAGCACTATTACATCCAAAAAGACTTTGACCAAAAATAAAACAGTTACTTAGTATTCTTTGCTATAAAGGGTACCAATAATTCTTTTATAAATAAGAAAAACACTGGAAATGAAATGTTTTCCCCTAAATAAGCACATTTGATCGTGCACAGCCTACCACCTCATCATTACCAAGGGTGACACCAACTCGGGAGATGACTGTAACTGTTTGCAAGTATAACATGAGAAGATTCTCAGTCTTTGTCGACAGGGGATTTTGTCTTGTTCAAACGTATTGCTGTCATAACTGACTCACTTTGATCCTCCAGCAGTAACCTCTTCTTAAACTTCATTCCTTTGTTCAAAATCTTTTCGCCGTTGCTCGGCTGTTGAGTACGGATGACTAAGAGCGTTGATTTCTATGCGGCAGCGATTTCGTTTGCTGCCATGTGAAGCGAAAGGGGATTGATGGTGAACACACAGAAAGCTGGCGAAATGACTATGTGCGTGCGAAATTGTGGAGCTGAAGATGGTCGCGCTTTCATTAATCTTGTCATTTTATCATTTCTGGATTAAAAGGATTCTGTTCTGCTGTGATAACAAAGGCAACAAATGAATAAGGGGAGAGGCGACTCTTTGTCTCTGAGCCTGATGTTTGTACAGCCTGTAATTATAACTAATTTTGCTGGCAGTGCAAGCCGTTCCTATTATCTAAACGAACAAAGGTCGACAAAATGCGTCCTCAAAATGCTTCTGTAACCGTGACCATGTTAGCATCTGTTTATTATATATTTAGTTATGGTTATGCCATCTCTATTGGGCTTTAATAAACTAAGGTAATACTGACCTCTCTGCAGTCAGTGTTGTTATAATGTCAGTACATGTTATCAGCTTTCCCCTGCAGGTAAATTCTGGTGGTCCAAACCAGTTTCTCCCCCAGCAGGGCTAACTGTGCCGGGGTTACTGAAGTGATTTAGGGAAGGCACGGTGTATGGTGTATGGTAGGGTTAAATGCTCTGTTTGCCAGCTTTGGTACATAGTAACAGTCTATTTTAACCAAACAAACGCAATGGTTTATCACACAGTAATGCTCACAGTCATGGACATACTCGAAGCAGGGTTAGAAATGGCACTTTGTGATTTTCATGGAGAGTGGGGGGGAGAATGGGGAGGGTACAGAAAGCATGTAGAATGAGAGGCTCAACAGGTTATGCTACATGTTGATGGCAAGGATGTGATTGGCAAAATGCTAAATTGAGCATGATTGACATGAACCATTCACTCTCTGCCAGGATGTACAAAGAGCGAAGGCAGTTGAAAAGTCCATTTATAGCTACTATTTTGCTACTGTACCAGACTGGCATGTCACAACTGGTTAACAGAATGCATTTCTGGTAATTGTATTGGGGCTTATAAATAAATAAATGAAATATTAATATTCGACTTCCAACACGTAAAATTTACTACACTGAAATATCAAGAATTGTGTGGATGTAAAACAGAATCTTAAAAATATATATTGAATTATTGCTGAGTTCGTGCTCAGAGGTGAGCTGTGTGTACATGAATTAGCATCAAATAAGAAATATCCCAATAACAGCAACCAAATTCAGATATAAAATGCACACTTACTGAATAATCAAGTACACCAATTGTACCCCAGAGTACTGCTGTTCAGAACAGAGATCTGTAGAAAACATTGTGGAACTAGTTGTTACCAGTATATCGTGTTTCCATTCCTTGGAACAGGTAAATATGCCAGGGTTAGCCACAGATATTTACCTTTTAAAATGCACCTGAATAACCTGACCAAGCCTTTTTTTGGGACCATACGAAGCGACCAGCTGTGAAACTACATATTTATCAAGTCAGCGATAAGAACACACCCTCACTAGTATGCAAATACTATTGGACAATTATATGCTGTGCTAAACAAAGATGGGGCAACAGTATTTCCTTGTATGTATGCCCTTTAGTAGGCATTCCCAATCATTACATTTTAACTATCTGACAGGGCAGTCAACATTTTTGCAAGTTAGATTGTTATATTAACTGTGCATTTTGCTGATAAAAAGTATCAATCCCTTTCAGAACATTCTGAAGAATGATCTCAGTGTTGTTTTTATGAAGGTGGGCATCTGAAAATTTTGAAATTTTTTTTAGGAATGGTGTGTATTGACTCCAGTTGTGACATCATAATCATCAGGCTTAATTTGCTTATACCACCAAAATGATGTGACCTAGGCTGCTATGTAGATGTTTGAGTCTGCAATGCTTTTTGAGGAGCTAAGTTTCAGCCAATTATGTACTGACATGTTTACTCAAAAAAAAAACTTTACACATTCACCATGTAGGTGACCAGGAATGATTTGACATTGAACCTGAAATTACTGTATGGAGACATAAAAGCATAACAGGTAGCTGCTTGGGCTGTCAGTGAATGCTTATGCTTGCTCATTAAGCAAGCCAAACATGGATAATGAAGGTCAGAGGAATTTAAAACATGTCTGTAGGCCTCTCACGCAGTAAGATGCTCCTTCAGGAAGTAGGTGTGAATCCTGCAGCTGGGGGTTTGAATTACCGGCTGTTGAGAGAGGTCCGCTTTAGTGAGGCAGCAATTGGTCCAGTCTTGCTGGGGAATGATAGGGTTTAAGATGGTTAAGATTACTGGCATCGTCACTCACTTGCGGCCATTCCAGAGTGGCCAAGCACCTGCGGATTACCCTTTTATGTTTTTAGGGTTCCACCTAAGACTTGGGGCCCGTCCAAGATCCCTTTTAATATGACATGCCATCCCATATGTAAATCTATCCTTTATGTACCATATCATATGGAGAACATCATTTCCTAAGTATGTTCAAAGCCCAGCCAAGCTGAAAAGGTGGCTCAACGGTTTGTGCTGGAGATAGTGGTGCACTCTGGGATAACCCCATGATCATACCCAGATAATTTTTATGATTATATATAAAACATCTCTTGATATGCCCTGTGTAGGTGTTTTTGATGCACTCGAAAATGGTTCTCAACTGTTAGTGTTCAAATGATGCGCTCTCAAATGATGTACCAGTCAGTGTTGGCGCTCTCAGATGATGTACCAGTCAGTGTTGGCGCTCTCAGATGATGTACCAGTCAGTGTTGATGCTCTCAGATGATGTATCAGTCAGTGCTGGCGCTCTCAGATGATGTAACTGTCTGTGTTGACGCTCTCTGGCACGCTGCAATATCTAAATCAGGGTCATTTATATTGGTAAAATGCTCGCTTTTATTGATTAAATATTTGCAATAACTAATGGTTTTTGAGTCATCTTCTATGAAGAAGTGTTCCATTAGTCATTCATTGTTACATATTCTGTAAATATAAACAGTTTAGGTTTATTTAATTACTTCAGCACTTAATGTTTGGATCTGTTTTACCACAGAAAGCACACATGGTGAGAGTGTTGATGGTTTTTTTTTGCTCAGACATCGGTTCACATTCTTAGTCCATCTAGCCCTATTCTAAAAAACATGGCAGCATAATATTTGCAATGAAGCAGACAAGCAATCAATCATTATTTCATGAGTGTTTGTTTGCTGGATTGTTTACAAGATCAATTCGGTTACCTTGGGAGAGGCATAGAAAGCATCAGATCTTTACAGCTTTGCATTCAGACGCAGTTTTGGATTCCTTTGACACACCCATACTTTTTTCCTGATTGACTTTGAATAACTTCACCCGAAAGAGGCATTAGGGGCTGACTGGATGTCTGACAGTTCAAAGAGACTTTGATTAATGGCAGCTTTCGATGGAATTCCTCACACAAATGAATGGAAAGTGTTTTGAAAATGCGTCTGGGAGCCTTGATTTGTTTCGCATGCAAATGACAGTTCCTCCACCGTGTTCCAGCTCTGAGTGAGCAGATTTATTATAGACACGCACAAGCAAAACATGGATTGATACATGAAATGACAGATGTCATTTCAGATTTCATGTATTTCAGATTTCATCTAATCCTATTTGCAGATCATTCACAGATACTTAAAATAACGTTGGCCTGCCTGACAGCAATACCTGTGTGAAAAGGCTAAACAATATACAGGTTGCCCTCCGAAATCACAGGGGTTAGGGGCTCCCCAAGTTGAGCGAAGCGACCTTGCGAGCGTAGCGTAGCGAAGCGAGTGCCTCCATCTGGGGGGTTAACGGGGGCGCTGTGCGCATTTCAAACCAGACTGGAGTTCTGTGCTGTCTCTTGCTCAAATGGTTTATCAGTTTCAATGTACAATTACATTTCAAAAGGGCGTTATCCCATAACTTAATTTTTTGTTTTCGTGGGAAAAATCTAAGCCACAATGTGAGAGGTTCACCTGTGTTAGTAGGTTTTATATTTAAAGGTAGAATATTAGTCTGTGAAATGCTATCAAAGTAATACATCACTATTATACTCTGAGAGCACCTGTCCTTCCCCATTCCTTCCACCACACCCCTGAAAAAAGTGTGTTCATGAGAATTCATCTGACATTTCAAAAAACAAAACAAAAAAAAAAACATACATAAGCGTTCAGTGGCTAACATTTACAAGTTATCTTGTCCCCTAAGACAGCTATGAAATGATCACATCTCCACTGCTGACACAGAAATGTAATTCATGCCGATGAATTCATCCATCTTGTTCCTAAACACGCAAATAAGAAACATGCGATCTTAACATGCAAATAAGAATTTAAAAAAGGATACGCTGTCATGCCAGGTTTGTTTCCTGCTATGCTTTGTGACCATACTAAATATGTTTCTAACCTGTATCAAATACAGGTTCATACCAGAAATATTTGTATGTCACTTGAAAATGCAACCACATTCCTTGTGGTTTAATCCAATTCTCTTTAATGTTCCTGGTTTTAAATCGTTTTCAAATATTTTACCATTAGTGCATGGGAAAGCATACTCGATGGTATGAATTACTTCAGCTGAGTAAAACAATACGGCATTAATAATTTCACTTTCAGACACAGGCAATTATATGGCTTTTAGCAATCTCATTCCCGGCTTAATGCACTTTCAGTTGTAAGTCACTCGGGATGCCTGTAATGTAATGTAAAACGGGTTCTCAATTATAAATAAACACTGTTATACCCACCACAAACAACTTTTTAAGTTTCAAGGCTCAATGAAAAATTCAGTCCTTCAAACTGTTCATTCTGTATAATAATAAAAACATGTCTATCCAAAAACAAATAAATATAAAAACAAAGGTTGGTGGAGGAACCATGGAGATAAGGAACTTGGAGATCTGAAAACACCGGTGAAGCGAATTGGTTCAAGCATGAAAACAGGATTTGAATTGTGTAATTTCAGTTGTGAACTCCAATGTGAAAAGGCCTTGCCTGGCACCAGCGCTGACCAGAATTCTACAGTGAGGACTTGTTTCCTATTTACCGATCTGGTAAGGCTCTAAATGTAACTACACAGTAAGTTAAACTTTTGTTGTTGTTGAAAATAGACATCAATTCTGGACATAACCTCATCAACTGTGTACATATGTAATACTATTGGTATTTTGGTGGTTAATCTAACTCAAGACGAATGCTCCATTTTTGAGTGTGAGGAGTTAACAAGGGTGTATCTTACCAAAAATGTCAAACAGCTGGTCAATCAGCTTGAAAATCACAGCATGGACTGTATTATTTTATCCAAAGGTGATTTTAGAAAAGACAACCAATCCTGCTCTGCTCTGCGAGGGCTGGTTGTCTTTATATGGGCTACACTTATTTCTTTTTAGATCTGTGCACTCAGGGCGAGACTAATTAGGACATTCATTACCAGTCTGGGACCTTATACTACAATCACGGTTTACACTGATGTGGTTTCTCATGGAATCTGCTTTAAAAATCGGATGTCTTGGTGTTTCGTTGCAGTGTGATTTCGAGATAACAAAACTGCTCATCAAAGTATGAAACTTCTACAGAAACACTGCACCCCTCTTTAAGATTATAGTTGTCCATTTCCCCACCTTGTGGAATAAAAGGGTAATTACAGAGAGAAAGATGTTATTCAAGTTCAAATGGAAGAGTCACATTCTTTTCATATGTGATATAATGGATGACAATTGGATATGTCTTATATAATATAGTATACTATTTCCCTGAAAATGGAATACCAATGGTTCTTATCATGAGTATAATAATAAATGTCCTGGGTAATGCTGTTTAAAATAGATATTTTATAAAACTTAAATAAACCTACCCTAGACAACCCTGATTGAGTAAGAAACATAACTTGATTTGCTATTTAAGTGTAAACTAAAATGAGAAGGAACAAGTGTAATATTTTTTTTTAAATATTTCAACCCCCTTTATTGCAGCTGGCCTCCAACCACCAGAGGGTGCTGCCGCGCCCTCAGCACCTCACTTCCTGCACCTATGAGTTACAGTCACATTTTTCAGACCCTGTCCCCCCATTCTCAGGCATCCTAGTCCCATCAGTATACACCTGCTGATGGCCACCCCAGCCTTGCTGCAGATACTCCCCCACAAACCCAGCAGGATCCTCTGCGTCTCCTTCCCTCAATGCCTCCATTATAATCAGGCCTATCTCTGGCTCTGACATTAACCACTGAAGAACTGCACACCAGCAGACTGCTAGCAGAGCTGCTCCCATTCGAATGGTGTGCCATATCGGTGATTATTCCACATTGTATGAGAGTTCTGTACGGGTGTTAATGAAAACCAGAGAGGGTGGAAGAGACGAAGATGAGGAGCCAGGGAAGTAGCTGGCAACAGCCTCTACCATGCATGACACATGGTGCAGTAATGCGAACTTGTGTATTTCTGGAAAAACCTACAGCAATAGCAATCTTTTCTTCAATGTCATATTTTTTCAATTTCATTGGCAACCCAACTAGGCCACAGTAAAACCCCACACACAAACACTTCCTGGGAGGCCAAATTTTACCCCAATATATTTTTCTTAACAGCCCAAATGGGAACCACTTACAGTCCACTGAAGAAGCACTCCTGGACACAGTTATAAAGCATTGCAAGGCAGAATAATGGGGAACCAGTTATTTCCCACGTTCTGCCCAAATATCTTTACCTGGGAAGCCTGACAGGGCTCCAGTTAAAGCCCATTTATGAATGATTTCTGAGCTGCGCACATTCAGGTAAGTTTTCTCAGGCAACCAACTGAGACTAAGTTGCGGTAAACTGATGAAATATTTCTGCGTTGCCCACTTTCAGCCCAGATATGTTTGCCTGGGCAGCTCAACTGAATCCCACTTAAAAGCCTGTGAATGAAGAATTGCTGGGCCTCCCATTGTCTGGACAGATATCTTTTCCCAAGCTGCAGAACTGGATCCCACTTACATAAAGCCCACTTATGAAGAATATATAAGCTTCCCATGTCCAGCCCAGATACATTTTCGTGGGCTCCGATTAATCCCCAATTATGAGGAATTGCTGGCCTTCCCAATTTCCGCACAAACATTTATATAAGGGGAGCTCAGGTGGGCCCCAGTCACAGCCCACTGAGGAGGGATAACTCAGTTTAGTTTTCCTGGGAAGCCCAACTACACCAGAGCTGAGGCAGAGTTACATAACATCTCCTGGGCAGGCCCATCTGGGCCCTGGTTAAAGCTCACATTCAGCCCATGTACATTTCCCTGAGCATCCCAACTTGGATCCAATTGAAGCATCTGATATTAGTTTTCTTGAGCAGACTAACTGGCCCCAGTTAAAATCAAGTTCATTTTTCCTGGCTACCCCAACTGGGCCCCAAGTAAGGCACACTTACAGCCTGCATAATTTTTCCTGGGCAGCCCAACTGGGCCAAGTTTCATTTTTCCTGGCTCAAGACAACCTTTCCAGACATCCCATTAGCCCCAGTGAAAACTGGGCCCAACTACACCAGAGCTGAGGCAGAGTTACGTAACATCTCCTGGGCAGGCCCATCTGGGCCCTGGTTAAAGCTCACATTCAGCCCATGTACATTTCCTGAGCATCCCAACTTGGACCCAATTGAAGCATCTGATATTAGTTTTCTTGAGCAGACTAACTGGCCCCAGTTAAAATCAAGTTCATTTTTCCTGGCTCCCCAACTGGGCCCCAAGTAAGGCACACTTACAGCCTGCATAATTTTTCCTGGGCAGCCCAACTGGGCCACAGTTTAAGCCTACATAGTTTCATAGACAGCTCAACCGAGCCCCAGTTAAAGCCTACCTACAGTCAAGACAGCCTTTCCAGACATCCCATTGGGGCCCCAGTGAAAGCCCACTTTCAACCCATTTAAGTTTTCCTGGGCAGCCCAACTTGGTCCGATAAAGAAGGAACTGCTGGGCTTCCCAATTTCAGTGCAAATATATTTGCCTAGGCTGCCCACAAGGGCAACACTTAAAACCCACTCATGAAGAATCCTGTGCTGCTCACTTTCAACCCAGATATCTTTCCCTAAGCAACCCAGCTGGGACCCACTTAAAGCCCAATTATGAACTATTTGTGTTCTATTTTCTTTCAGCCCAGAAGTCTTTTCCCAGGCAGACAGCCCAGTTCAGCCCCCATATGAAGATTTTCTCAGCTTCCCCCTTTCAGTCAAAACATCTTTTTCTGGGTACCCCAGGGTGGCCCAGTTCGGCTGCCAAGGAAAAGCTCATTTGGCTGAAAGTGGGCTGCATAGAAATACTTCATAAGTGGGCTATAACTGGGGCTAATTTGGCCTGTCTAGAAAACTTAAATGGGCTAAAAGTGGGCTGCCCAGGAGGTCCTCTTACTTAGGCCTAATCTAACACTCTATTTTCTTCTTTATTTCCTGTCTCCCTTTCCCTCTTCTCTCATTTTCACTGAAAACAAGAGGCATAATCTGTTGAAAAGAAACTGTCCATATTGCAGACTAGCCTAACTAAAAAAACAACAACACTACATGGTTGATCTTTAAAGGGATCAATCCAAGTTACCGAAAATTTAGACAGAAAATAACAACACTTAGAAAAGGGATTGTTCCGGTCCTGATCATTTACGGTTAATACAGCCATTTAGCCATGGGATATCAGCTGGATAAATGGGTATCGACAGGCGTGTCGCTGCGCGCACACTTACCAAAACATTTACAACGTACGCAATCCCGTACAGTGCCCGTAAAGGGTGTGGCCTGCGTCAAACTCACGTCATTTCGCTGTCATAGAAGAAGGCTATATAGTTGCTGGCTTCTGCGTTTGAACTGCGTGATCGCCATTTTGTGAAGACTCCCTGCAGGAGAGGTCGACTTGCTTTGAAAAGAATTAAGAGATCAAAATACACAAGCGCTTCATCTGCTGTATTACCATTTGTCTTCCGAAAGGAAAGAGAATCTTATCGTATGTCCGCAATCCAGAACCTCCAAACTTTCGGTGAGGAATGTTATGCTTTTTATTTTGTCAGAATTTGATGTATCCTGTCTGTAATTATAGTTTTACAGTATAAAAGTAAGTTTGTTTTGGGCGAGATACTTATGTTCGCCCTTTGTGCCGAAGTGTATCTAGTAGACTTGTTTACGGAATGTGTCGAATTTGAATAAAATCAAATTCGTTATAAGTATATTACAGCCTACAAGCGGTTTGAAAACGAATGTCTAACAGTTGAGAATAATGCTGAGCAAATAATGCTGCGTATGAACGATTTTGAGAAAATGCTGACAAGGAAGCGGTACCGTTATACTCGCTATCACTAGCTTTAAACTAACGTCGAGATTACTTGGGAGTTTATCGTCACCTATTACATTATGCTTTGTAGCAATATGAAATTTCATATTCGATTTCTGTAATGTCGTCATATGACTGGTCATACATGGCCTCAGTGGGCCAAGTTGATAAAATCTTTCAACTGAGACGTGACTGTGACTAGCAGTTAGCTGTTGATGCGTTTCAGAAATTGTCCGACGTTATCCCAGCTGTCTTCGGTAACATTACGTTTTTATAAGTGTCAAAGCTCAAACTGTAGTTTCAGTTGGTTGTAAGGGACCACCCTATATAGTCACTTATTTTTGGTGTCGGTAAAAATGTGACATTTTTATGCAGTGTTCGCCGTAGTCTCTGTTGGCAGTGTTTCAGACTGCTAACATTACCTAGCCAACTATATTTGGTCGGTTGCGTAAATATGACTCCGTTCTGGACGGAGACGCGGAAGGGTGGGGGGGTTGGGTTGACGTAAACCTTCCCGCAGTTGCGCAATCGCTGTTTTGATGTGGATAAGGAACAAGCCGAGTGCCAATTTCAGGCGTCCTAAGGCAGTCGGTGAGATTTTAGTTCTAGTACTTGGTGTCTGTATGCCTGGAGGGGTTTTCTACTTCTTAAGATGGAATGTTCTAGTTAAGGATAAAGTTAAAGGCTGATATTTAAAATTGATTAGGTGTTATTTGCTGTTAATTGTGGGACTGGATGTCATATGTAGCTGTCATAAGTAGCTCTGTAGTGCAAATTGTTAAAGGAAAGATTTGCTGTGTTCTAGACCCCTTTGCTGATGCAACCAAGGGTGATGACCGGCTCCCGGCTGGGAAAGAAGACTACATCCACATAAGAATCCAGCAGCGGAACGGAAGAAAGACTTTGACCACAGTCCAGGGAATCTCGGATGACTATGATAAAAAGAAACTAGTCAAGGCCTTCAAGAAGGTGAGGGTTTGGTGCCTTTGCTAGGTAATGTTACTGAAGGATAATGACCTGTTTGTGTCAGAGGATGATGCTAATTTTCTTTTCTGCCCTCAGAAATTTGCCTGCAATGGGACTGTTATTGAGCACCCGGAGTATGGTGAAGTAATTCAGCTGCAGGGCGACCAGCGTAAGAATATTCGCCAGTTCCTTACTGAGGTGAGTTCAGAGACCAGACTGTTTTTAGCGGATTTGGTTTACGTTGACCATCCCGGGTTGACTTGACATTTCACAAGTTAGTCTTAAAATTGTTGTGTGACAGTTTTTTTCCCCCTCCTTTCCTCCAGATTGGCCTGGCGAAGGAGGAGCACTTGAAGGTCCACGGATTCTAAATGCAGAGAAGACTCCGCCCCCCCCTTTTCCCCCAGCGACTACAGTCTACAGTGCTTATTAATGCGTGTGACAGCTTTGCACACTTTGTTAAATGAATACTTCTGAATTAAGACTCTATTCGCTCCCTCGGGAGCTGTCTTTCACACATAAGGACAGATATATTAGGCAGCAAGTGAACATTTTGTCCTCAAAGTTGATGTGTTAGAAGCAGGAAAAATGGGCAAGCGTAAGGATTTGAGCGACTTTGACAAGGGCCAAATTGTGATGGCTAGACGACTGGGTCAGAGCATCTCCAAAACTGCAGCTCTTGTGGGGTGTTCCCGGTCTGCAGTGGTCAGTACCTATCAAAAGTGGTACAAGGAAGGAAAAGCAGTGAACCGGCGACAGGGTCATGGGCGGCCAAGGCTCATTGATGCACGTGGGGAGCGAAGGCTGGCCCGTGTAGTGCGATCCAACAGACGAGCTACTGTAGCTCAGATTGCTAAAAAAGTTAATGCTGGTTCTGATAGAAAGGTGTCAGAACACACAGTGCATCGCAGTTTGTTGCGTATGGGGCTGCGTAGTCGCAGACCAGTTAGGTTGGATCATGTGGACGGCCCGGTGCGTGTCTGTCGCTTACCTGGGGAACACACACAGCAAAATTGCCAGTGTTATTTCAACTATGAGAGAGTTGATTTTAACACTAAAAAAGCGTTTCTATTGTCTTTACTCAAGAGTTAAACTAACACTTACTACAGAGTTGATTTATTAACACCAGCCTAGAGTTAAATTATTGCCTCTCAGAGTTAAAATATAACTCTCATAAGTGTTCATTCAACTCTTAAAGTATATTTGACCACGTAGAGAGTAATGTAAAAACACTGAAGGGAGTCTCTTTTCAACAAAGTAGCAGTGTGACACTGAAATTCCTCTGAATGAATGAGATTCTTTACCTGATTTGTCCTCGGTAAAACTGCAGATAAATTATAACCGACACAAGAATGGACCCTCAATAAAGCTTTTTCCTCTTCTCTTTATTTTTATTGATGCACTTTTCAGTCACTATACTGGATCTCTTACATTGACACTCTACCCCCTGCCTGAAAAAAAAGAGGGGGGGAACATATTAACCAAGGTAACTTATATCAGACACTGTAAAAACACCACATACATGTTCTCCATCAGGTCCTGAAGGTCAAAAGGCTTGTAGAAATGTAAATTTACTTTAAGAAGCCCACCCCTTTCATCACTACCTACTATGAAAGCATGGCAATTCTCACTAAATCTGATAAGTCTGTTTATGACAAAGTAAATAGTTTAATAACAGAATCTTGATTATTTTGCAAAATACTGGAACCTCATTCTGTATGTCCCTGCAAAAAAGGAGTCCCACTCTATACTCAGTGCCATCAATCTTGATGCATGCAGTGCAGGGCATGTCTTTCTGCATCATGTTTGGTGTTGCTGCCAAATCTTCACCACCATCATAATCCACGAAAGAAAATGCAGCAATTGGTCCAAACTCTTTCCGTCATAGTGTTAAATTCTCCCAGTGATAGTCTGTTGCCATTTGATGTTTTTTGACGAAGGACTTTGTGAGGTTCTTAAAGTTAAGGGTGTTTTTGAATAGGTTATGCATTGCCTCAAACCTAATACTAGACGTATGCAAGAGAGGACCTATTTTTCTCATGCATGAAGGATAATGAATCATGTTTAGGTATTAGCCTTTGGTCTGGGTACAACTGCTCTAAAAGCTGATGGTGTTCACTAATCACATGTTTTAGTCATGCCATGAGTAATGAGTGGGGAAAACACAATGTTCATTTTTTTGTAGTAACTTCCAGTTCAGATTTTCAGGTGGAACAATATTCCCAAAAACCAAAGGAGTGTTTCTGACAAGGCAAAGAGTTTGAATGGAGTTCAATCCGATGCTGTTACCTCTCCAATCCACGTTTACATTTGTTAGGTGGTTTTTGCACTCCATGTACTCGTAATCAAATGAATAAATCCTTAACAGCAGATCACGCTTGCTCGTAAAATTCTCAGTTATTTACTCAAACAGCGACTTAAGCTCATACTGCGCTAACCCCACCAAAAAGTCATGCATAATAGAAAATTATTGTATTAAAAGAAAATTATTACAGACATGAAAATAATTCAAACTATTGAGGATTGAATCCCTCAACGCCATAAACAAACTTAAGATGAGGATCTGACTGCAGAGCCCTACAATGTCTTTCAAAACTGCTTTTATCACGAACAACGGCCCTAGGGTCATCCTCACTATAAACTCTGGGAAACAGCCTTATCAATTAAACACAACCGGCAGAAGTGAAAGATTCTGTGAAGCCAAGAATTGCATGCATTACTAAATTGTCTCCTGTAATTTGGCAAATGGATCCATAAACGTTTTCTGAAGAGATGGGTAACTGCACCTTCACTTTCAAGTGTTCTGATGTCTCAAATCAAGGGTTCAAGAACTGCATCAAATCCATACTTCTTAGAATGAAAGAGGGAAACTAGGTGTATATTTAGACAGCCGAATTATATTTGGGGGGGCAAGTTTCATAAGATAAAATAAGCCTAATTTATGAATAACATATATTGACCCAAGAGGAATAGCTGTTTCAAAATCATCATAGTACAGTTGAACTTGTAAGGCATCTCTATGTTTAGAGAACAAAGAGTGGCCGTTAAAATAACTTCCATCTCTAACATCTCTGTATGTATTTGTCTTAGATTTTAACGTCTCTAAAACTGGAATATAAATAAAAGTGTCATTAACTGGAACTTGGTCCCTGTTTTTTTTTCGCTGTCTATCATACCTAACACCCAGAATTACTTCTAATGGCTTAACATCTCCCCACTTTTCATCAAAGTGTTTTGCTCTTTTAGCATCTTAATTAAAGCAGGGAAATGGGTTCCCAAAATTGTCAAAACTTTGTTCTAATGTAGTCCTGGATGGGTTACTTGCAGGAACCACAGATAAAATAGTATGCTTAATTTGGGAATGTACTTCTGTAGTAAATTCTTCGAGATCGCTAACTGTTGAAACCACATTTTCTGCAGCACCACTTCCCTGCAGTTTGGCAATGATATAGTCATATATGCTATGGAGGTCCTCTGTAGAAACATGGGACCCACCCTCAAATGTGATATTAATGATTGACTGGTTACATGCAATTCTTGGCAATCAAAAACAAAATAGCATCCTGGTTCAGCAGCAGTAACAGAACTACTTAAACCTGAACCCCTGAGTAACAGAAAGAAGTAATATGGTCTGATCAATCATCTTCACTCTTTTCCCTACATTTGGATAGGGTTTATGTTTGGAGAAAGCCATAGAAAGCCCTCAACCCACTCTGTATGTGGCCAGCTGTTCAACACGATGGTAGATCAGTAATTTTACAGACAGTCGTCTCATGGGAGACACTGGGCCAGATGACTGCTCTGAATAGTCATAAAACAGCCAAGGAATGAAGCCACAAGTGGCTCTACTAATTACTTGGTAGCAGGAGCATTGCTACACTTGAAACAATACAGGGGAACAGGCCCCCAGAGCTTAAATCCCAAAACTTGCAATTTATGATAAATTGCAAAAACTAGATATATTGCATGATCACTTACTGGTACACAGTTAAATATTACTGGGGTACTTGCCTGTGCACCAGTAAGTGAAATAGCATCTAGTGATTTTCCTGCTTAGGAGTCATACAGTATATTGCTAGGGGTATCTATTATTTTGTCTACCCCCCGAAGCTGGCTAATTTATTAGCTGAGACAGAAATAGAGTGGACACACAGAGCAACAAAAACTTAAGTCAGCTAACTAGGCCAACAATATGGATGAATATTAGCTAGCTTGCCACATCCAGTTACTGCTTCACTCTTTTCACAGCCTTTAAAATATGAGCAGAGTTAGCATAATAATAAACTAATAAAAGCAAAATAAAACCATAATAGCTTTCTAGATGGTTAGATAGTATGTTATGATATCAATAAACTCTATGGAAATGGATTTGGGAAAATTACAAAGCTTGTGAGTAAGATCGGGTTAGTGTCACAGCTTAAAAGAACGGCTTGATATTTCACAATGTCTCTGTTGTCAGTGTATAAATGTTTAGCAGAAATGATGCTGGCTCAGGGTCAGTCTTAAATCCTGTAATGCAGTGCAAATTCCGTACTGCAGCTTGTTTTGTCACGTGAAAGGATTCCATGCTAAAACTGACCCAATGCATCCAACTGAAAACGCCTAAGGTGGCAGAAATGGCCTCATATGTTTGGAACCACAGTGCTCTGTCTGTTTTGTTGTAGAAGTATATTAATTTAAAAAAAGTCACACATAGCCTCTTTAAATTCCTATGACGTTGCTAAAAACAAAATCACTCACTCGGGGGGATTTGGGTTTGGCTGTGTCTGTCACTGACCTGCTCCGGTACTTGCGTATGGCACTGCGACGCAGACTTGCCAAGTGATTGGCTAACAAAAGGGAATGAAAACAAGAAAGGATGCTTCAGATTTATGATCAACGTACCTTTCCTGAAACTGCATTGACTTGCTGAGTGTTTCCTGAATGGAATTTATGCAGATTGATTTCTCAGTGAAAGCTCATTGGAATTGTATATTAAAAAGCATTGTATTTTTATAAGCATTATAAAATGGGAAAAAGAGAAAATGTAACTCCGATACAGCTAACTAAAATCACAAGCGAAACACATACGTTGTGTTTTACAGTTGTATTTGGTATATAAGGCCTGCTTCTTTCCAGAGAAGATGGAGTGTTCTCTGAAGGTGTTCCATGGTGACTAGATGGCAATAGCAGCTGATCAGTATTGGAAAGTCATGTTATTTTACCCAAAATTTATGGGATTTCTGTAACTGGGAATAGACCTGGATTTTGGGCTCAGCTTCATCTGTTTCTTTTATGTATGACCAAACTGATTCACGGAGAGAGCGCTCAGTTATAAACAGGGTTCCTCTACCCAAATCATAAAACCACCTCTGACCAGCGGCCTACTCTCTAGGGTTATTAGGCTTCAGGACACTGCAGGATGACATGTTTTTGTTTTTTTTTTTAGCAGAAGAACTGCCGAAAGAGGTTAAAAATTAAGTGTAATAACTCTAATGTGTGCATATTGCACTTATGTTATCCTGGCTGGCATTTCCACTTCATGTTTAGATGAGCTAAATTATGACACAGTCACCACCATACTCAAACATATAGCTCTTATGTATTTAAAGCACCAGTAAACGTCAGTCAAATAGATTATCTCTGAATACGTTTCTGTTGCTTGCTGCTCAGTCACTATATAGCCCAGAAACAATGCTGGACATTAAGAAAACGGTAATCCTTCATGGAAAAATCTTTATGTAAATAGTTTTAATGTTCTACCTGGTCTATGATCCCCACCATGATCCAGATAAGGAACGTCAGTCCATATTGAAGTGTAAGGGGGGAAAAGCACGACTCCAATCTTGATGTAAAGTAAGCTTCATTATAATGACAGGTAGTCAGTTAATGACAATTTAATGTGCGTTATAAACAGTGTGTCGATCAGAATTCTTCCGGCACTTTCTTGGATCTCTGTGTAATATGACTTTGTATGCAGTTTCATAAGTTGCTTCAAATAACGTGGTTAAATAAATGTCTAGATATAAATGTACATTTTGAGCGCATTTAGTTCATCCGTTTTTGGTGTGATAGGACTATGTTAAATGCTAAATTGCATCTCACACAGGTTCTGATATCAGTTCCTGCCCAATGTACTGATACAACCAGCTCTCGGGTCTGGGCCTCTTTACAATTTAAATTTCAGCTGCAACGCTGATTTTTTTCAGCTGCAACAATCCTGTTGCGTTGAAGTACAGCCAATAGAAATGGACCTGGAACCAGAAGAAATTAGCAATTGTAAAAAAAAAAAAAAAATGTAACCTAGGATCATTTACGAATTTTTACTAGTTGGTAATAGTCCTTTTTAAACAGGCAAAGTGTGTTTTGCAGTAGAATTTCTTTAAATACGGTAAATTGGTGCTATGACAGTCACTCTTTTGATGCCAGCTATATTGAATACAGGTGTGTGTGTGCCGAGATATCATTCACAAGTTTGTTCTTTTAGGGGGGTTGGAGGGCATGCCAAAATTAGCTTGTGTCTCCATTGGGCCACCTTGATCGAAATATCCCGAACAAACTAGTGAAACTATTCATCCAACCGCCTGCGGCTTGTAACACGCCTGGGTATCTTTGTAGTTATCCACAATATATGTGGTACTCAAATGCGAGTCAAACTCCCTCTCTGCAACTTCATCTGAACGGATAACTTATCCTATTAGTAAAATAAATGTACAACAACTTTATCAACGTTGCTATTCGGATTTTGACTGGCACACCCGAATCTCAAACCTTGGATGTTGCAAACTCATCCTTATGTAGCGCTGAGGAGGGCGAATAGCCGAAACAGTTTTTCATGTAATACATTTTACAAACGTTTTCATGGAAAGTCATTCAAAGAAACCAAAGTAAAACGCAGGAAATTGTAATGTTTCACATTCTCATTCTTGCACGATTTGCCAAAATCGAATCAATCGACTGATTTATATCACCTTCAATAAAAAAAAAAAAATCACTACTGTGCCCTTTTCCTTATCAGGATATATTGATCTCTTATCGAATCTAAATCTTGCTCAGCTACACACCCAACAAATATTACGCACAAAGACTATTACAGAAGCGGTAATTTCCAAAGATTTTTCCTGGTAAAATATAGGCTCAGATCCTAATGACCCCTCCACCATGGACTTGCAATTGTATATAAGATGAAGCAAGACGATTTTGAAAAGCTAAAATCACCCACACTTCAAGAGACTACAGACATCAGAAGTGGCCAGGTAAGCGCTTAATTCCAAGAGCTTGAAAAACTACTTTTCACTTATGTCATGAATACTGTCTACCTGCGAAAAGATGACCTTTTTCCAGCACATGTTTAGCTATCGCTGCTGTGTAAGCAGAGTAATTTTGGCATGTTCTAATACTTTTGTTTATCCTGTTAAAGAATAAACGATACACCTGCCGTTGTGAAGTCTGTTGTGAAGAACTAATGTTATGAATGGTCTCTCCCAAGGTATGACAGGTAATAGAGTATACGTGGGAGCGCTGGCAGCGGCTTTTTTTGCGGTTTGTGTTGCCGTACCTTTGTCCCAGCCAGAGAGTGAAATAAATCACGCCCCTGTACCGGAGACCCAGCCATGGGGCACTACGTTTAAAGAGGCGGCGGGGAGAAAGGCGAGGCGGGACATAGCACCAAAACCACGAGTGGCTCGACAAGAACGAATGGGTCCTCTGACAGACGACCAGCGAGAATACATATCCAAGCAAATCTTGCAGGCAATCTCGGGTAGGCTAAAGTATATATCTTCCCTTAGTATTTCTTGTTTGAGTGACCTGATTTGAAATGGTAAAACACTTTGGCACACTATTGAATAAAGTTTGTCAATGACCAAACATTTATTTTATAAAATAGCAATTTGGGGCCATGCTTAGCAATTTAAGCTTCAGATTTGAATATTCACGTTTACTGTTAACATGTTAGCTCACTGCGCAGTGAAGCTAAGCTGTTGGTTATTGGTGATTGCTTCCTATGCTGAATGTATTTTATAAACTGGGTCCTCCTGTTTGCAGAGATGTTGAGCAGGGAAGGGTGTTCAGTGGACCACCCTCTCTCTGACCGGGACTATCAAGGATGGATGGATTTCGGACGCCGCAGTGCGGAGGAGAGGCTGGACTGAGGGGTACTGCCCCCTAGTGTGGATCCCGTGTAACTGCACCCTCGATAAATCAAATCAACATTAACTTCTTAAGGTTCCTTGAAAAATTACCCAAAAAAATCTCTCAAACCATGCACAATTATTTTTATCGGTGTTTTATTACAAATATTATAATAAATTAATATTCCTTTAGACCTTCTATATTATCCTTTTGATTTTGTCTCACTTGGAGTGGTTCCTTTTGAGAATGCAAGCGATAAAGCCAATTTTATACATGTAAAATGGAAATACAATTTAAAAACAATTTATTTCATCTGTGAAACAAAACACAGTGCACACACATAGATGAGACTCTGCCATTACATTGTACTATTGGTTTTAAAATAGCAGTTAAATTGCAGTTTACTACATCTGCATTTTGCTCCTTTTTTTATAAAGAAACCGAATGATTAAATTCTCCCTTTCAATTTAAAGTTCATCTTCATTACATACGATATTGATTGTCCACCAGTTTGCCCACAAAAGGCACATAAATAAACAAGCATGTATCTTACGATTTGGTTTGTTTTCTTTTCAATGTCAACCTGCATAAATAGTATAGAGGCCTCAACTTTGGTTTTCCATTAAAAATAATGCCGAATGCAAAGCAGCTACTAATACAACATGTTTTCTGGTCAAGTAGGAAAAGAGTGCTATGTAATAGTCTTACATTGTGTTTTCTATCTCATTGTGTGAAGTTATCGGAGATATACTTGTGGAAATTCAGTTCTCACACTCGTAAGTCAGTCGTTTTCTGTGCAGGCATGCTACATAGCGTTCCGTGCTCTGCAGTGTATATTCAAAGTGTAAAGTGCTCTTCTTCTCATAAGTTTGTCTCCATAAATTGAGGCCAAGAGAGACAATGCATGCTTTGCTCTGAAGCAGTGATACTCCACCTATGTGGGAATAGTGTGTTCTTTTATTCCACCAATGTGGGAATAGTGTGTTCTGATATTCCACCTATGTGGGAATAGTGTGTTGTTATTCCACCGAAGTGGGAATAGTGTGTTCTAGTTTAGACAAAACTCCCTTTAGGGATACTAAAGTTTCTTACCGACTCATGTTAAAGGGAAGTGACGACAAACTGGAGCCAATTTAGGCAAATGTTAAAAAACATCCAAACATAATTAGACTGCTTTCTCTAAATAAGAAAAAAAACATGAAGAATGTATACATCAGTCTCCAAAAGCTGAGGAGTTGTATGCTGGGGATTTAACACCCCTGCTACAGTACTGAGAGCACCCATTTCATATTCATAGAATTTTCCCAAGAGCAGCTGCAAGATAGAAATACCGCTGGAACATTTTAAGGTCGTTACGGTTGCTGTGCAGACATACACAACTTCTCATGCATTGTGTTGACACACTCGCTTTTGTCATTTCTGGCTTTGTGACTAAAATTTGCCTGTTGACAAACCTTTCCTCAACAACATAAAGCTTGAAAAGATAAGGATATAGAACTATGGGGCTATGATAAGAGGGGAGAAATACTAGGAAATAGTCTAAGCTGTAGCCTTTAAATTCTTTAAAGCTATGTTGGATAAATGGGGGAAAAAAGACAGACCGTCTGGTTGCTCCCTATTAGCTATTTGGCCAGTGCATTCCGTGAAGTAGCATTTAGCTAGGAGACTGACAGACTGCAGTCAAGGGGACTGACGGACCAGAGAAAAAAAAACATTACACACCTGTGACAGCATTCTGTTTCATAACATAACACACCGCAGCAGTGAAAACAGTTAAGACAACATGACGTTTTTCATCGACAATTATCTCCAGTGCATCGGAAAACACAAGTCATGACCCTTAAAAACAATGAACTAGATGTCATTATCTTCCTTATGGTATAAAACAACCTTCCTCCCCTTAAACAGTGATAAAAGAAAACACAACATTGTCCCTTTGTTTTTCCATTTAAAGTCCCACTTTGTTTTAATATAAAACAACCCAATAGCGGGATGGCCGGAGCAGACAGGCTGGATGGGTAATCATAAATACATCCTGAGGCGCAAAAGCTGGGGTGAAGCTGTATGTTTATGGGAGATATGGCTATATTTCATATTCATTTTAAAAAAAGAAATGCACACAAAAGCAAACTATGCTTGGTGTGACGCGTTGGATTTAAAAAGCTTCCCTTTAAATAACGATCAAGACAATAGTGAGCACACAATGTTGAACAGGGGAGACTAAAGAGGAAGTAGCCTTTTCCTGGAAGAGATGGGTGGGTTCGGGGGGGTTAGTTCCTGGGGAGATTGGGTTATAGTTCTTTCCTCTCTGTTTTGGGGGTGATCACTCCACGCGCCACCACTTTGTCCAGTCCCAGACTCTGCAGCTTCCCCACCAGGTTAAAGCTGAAAATGTTCCCCTTCCCGCTGCTGCTGCTTCTACCTGGAGGCTGTCCCCCTCTGCTGTGTGTGGAATGGAACAGCCCGGGTGTGAAGTGGGTTGTGTCCTTAGGGGCAGGATGTTCCATCTTGGAGCAGCAGGGGGGGTTGGGCGGGAGGAGGCAGAGATGCCCTGTTCCTGCAGAGACCTCAGCAGTCCAAAACAGGAGGTGGAGGATCGGAAGCGGTTGCGGAGGTCGCTGGAGGACTCGGTGCGCAGGTGGAAGAGTGGGCTGGGCTTCAGATGCTCAGAGCTCCCACAAGTGGACACGACGCGAGGGCGAAGGCTGTGGGATGGACAGAGAGACCCAGGAACATGAATAAATTACAGCACAGCATTGGTTAACATGACATACTCAGAGACCAAAAACATGAATAAATTACAGTACTGCTTTGGTTAGTATGACAAGCACAGGGACCCAGGAACATGAATAAATTCCTGCACTGCTTTGGTTAGTATGACATGCACAGAGACCCAGGAAAATGAGTATATAACTACACTGCACTGGTTAGTATGGAAAACCCAGGACCAGGCATACGTCACGGCCCAGCTTTAGTTTGCACACGCAGTCAGCTTTGACCCAGGTATTTCCTTCTTGGGCACCAGGGTCCAGTTAGTTGTAGCCTACTAAATGAGTCACATGACTTTCAGGATAACTTAACGGAAGTCGCGAGCTCGGTGACCCTATTACCATAGCAACATACTCTAATCTCCTAAACTGCTCCACTGCAGGCCAAATTAAAGTCAGTGGATGTTTCTGGAACAGTGAAAACACTGGAAGCACCCGGCAAAAAGGGCAGCAGAGACCCAACTGGTCAAGGAGCAAGGTTAATAAGATTAGCCTTACATTAGGAAAGACTATTGAGGGATTAGCAAGATCCTTCTCAGTATTCAGAAGAGCTTCTATCAGAACAGGACTGATAGAATTTACCAATTTTAAAGATTCAACAGGCAGGGAATAATATAAAACTGACAATTACCTTATGCATATGGGAAACACATTAAGTATATAAAATACATTGACATTTCATTTTAATTTCGTGTCAACTAATGCAATGAAAATTAGGGAAAGCAATTGCAAATGGGGAGTTCATTTTTCTTTAATGCTTTGTTTCTCTATGGCAGGATATTACCAGCAAGGCTCAGACAACTGAATATAAATTTGAATAAAAATTCATTAAAAATTGAGATTGGGTTATTGAATTTTCATTTTATTTTGACATATTTTGTAAATATTTGAAAATGAAATGTCAGATGTAATACTTCATTTTTATTTTCCCATTTGGATACATTGGCAGAATTATGTTTACACATTTGCTGAAGATCCTAAAGGGGTTTGGCAACCACCAAATTGTTGAACTTCACTGTGATTATTTCATCATGCTCCTTCAGTCCCACGATGATTAATTCTTTTTCTCTTTCAGTCGAGAATAATGCTGTCTATCCTTACCTGCTTTTATCTCAGGCTACTGTCAGTGGCTTATAGGGTCATTCAATGAGCAGAGCTTCAACTTAATGAAGCAACATGGGCTCATGCAATCTCCCTGACAACTTACACCTGGGTCAAGTGATAATGACAATGTTAGCTTGGCTACATCATTAACTGATTGATACACCCTGAAATTAGTTATCTGGTTACCAGAATCTAGCTAAGATCAGATAAGCCTGAATTCGGGGAACCTGGGTCCTCCCCTGCCCTTAGCCCCTCCCCTGGGTCAGAGAATCTACAGCCTCTTATCCAATAGCACGGAAGGGCCTGAATTAGGAGCGTGAAGGGGTGTCATCAAACTCACGACTACAAATGACGTGCAGTTCATAAAGCACCCATGATACCGCATTGAAATATGTTAAGATATACCCTATCATAAAATATCCCTGATCCTTTACTGAAATATGTAAATACAGTAATAAATAATGTTTACAATGTCATGCCACTCATAAAAGGCAGCCATTTGTCAATCCGTCCCGCAATTATGTACACAGGTAGTGAACAAAAACGATGAATCGTCAATATGAAGTCATTTGACAGAGTGCTGAGTCGGCACTTAGATACCATTAACATTCTGCCTATGCCGCTGGAGGAACACAAAGTCAATGCAATCACTTGCCTACATTGACATCCTGCAGATGTTTGGCCAATCAGGAAAGATCACTAGCGATGAGACCAACGATTTTAAGAGTTTTTATTCCCTGGCAACTGTTTGTTTCTCCACTGAGGACCATACACGGTCATAGTCGGTAAGGGGCGTGGCCGGGACTCAAGCAACCAATCACAGGAAACATATGGTGACTTCACCTTACACATTGTTGTGCATGAAACATCAGTGTACTGAACAGTTGTGGTCACAGAAGCTCCTTCCAAATGCATACTTTGATAATTTACATCTGAAATCAGGTTAAATGCAATTTTGCATTGTGTTTTGGGTTCTGCACAAATACGTTCCCTGTATCTATGTGAGTATAAAGCCAGCAAGGAATGGTTTTGCAGTATCATGCATCTAGCACTGTTAATAGACAAGTCATCTGTTAACGTATTGAAGTAAACGTTAAAACATACACTAATGTTAAATGATGTTAAATCACTGTTATCGCTGCTGTTAACTGTTAGCCCATGCAGACAGCAGCTCAAACATGAAACACAATGCTACTGTTCACGTTTAATTCATTTATAAGTATGATATGGATTATATATTAAGCAACAATATGACCCTCCATTATCTACATTTCTCAAATAAAATATTAATATCGTAAGCTCTCCTGCAGTTCTAAGTTTTATTCTTGATGTCCACACATTTTGACGTGTACAGTTGCTTGGCGGAATATGTTAATAACATACTCAAGAAACCTGAAGTCCAAGAGGAAATATTGGTATAATCTCCATGCAGTATTTTATGTAGTCTATAAAATTGCCGAGTGAAGCATATTGATATTAATATTTCCATGCAGTATTTTCTTTGAAATGGCAGCATGAAGCAACTGGCCGAAGATATATTTTGGTTTTGTTTTTTTATGCTTTTGTGTCTACTTAGCATTATGAGTTGTGAGTTGAAGACACCTTTGGACAGCCAATCAGGATTGGATTAAAAAGCTGCACTTCCTGCTCAGAGCCTCAACACATGCCAAATCACAATCAAGCATTCAGTTTGAGATAATAGTGACATATTTGTTATGATATGTGATGTATCCAGACACTTGGCTACACATTACTGTTATTAGCAGCTAGACTGATAGCACTGGCCACAAGGTTAACTGACATTGCTCTGTGTAAGATCTCGTAAGTTAATATCATTTTGTTTTTACAACATTACAGACATGACAGCCTTTACTGGGATCATTTTGAACTGACTGTCCAGTGCTGGCTGTCTTGGTTGGAAATGTTAGGCTGGTTAGAAGGGGCTCATGGGATAGTGGTGGTGTTTGCACACCCATGCTGGACACCAGGAAGTCTTACTTGGCCAGCTAATCCCACATCAGGGCTGGAGAAAACACTCGTACCAAGACCTTCTGATACTGGGGGAGGAGAAGGACGAGGAGGAGAAGGAGAAGGAGGAGAAGGAGAAGGATGGGGGGAGAAAGGGAACAGATAAAGGTAGGACGGAAGGTTGGTGTCCTGTTGCTATGGGCGTTACTAAGTCACGAAATTAAATCCCTTTGGCAAATACAGTGGTACGTACAACAGAAGTGCCATTCCGTATTTGGAGCCTTGGTATGGCTGCTTTTATGATCATTAATAAGCTGCATTAATATCATTAATAAGCTGGATTTACACAAAAGGCTTTCTGACTGCAGCTTGGTACAGGCTTTTCATACTCTCCATTTCTTCCACTATTATGAAGGGGACTTATCACTGTAAGGTTGCGGGTTCAAATCCAGTGGGCACTTGCTGAGAGGGTCCCAAAAGCCCCGAATACATGAGGAGGTGACATTGCATATGATGATATGAGTGAGTGACTGGTGACTTAATGAGTACGTAAATGAACATGAAGGTGGGGTATCTGAACACTACCTGTGAGAGAGGGAAGAAAGGCAGATGAAAGAGAAGGAGACAGAGTCAACATGGAGGCATGGTACCTGAACCTTACCTGTGGGAGAGGGAGGGGTGCAGGATCCGACAGGTTGTGATGGTGTGCGTGGGGGGGGTCTGGGGTAGGTTTTGGCTGGACCTAGTGACTATATCCAAGGGGGAGAGGTACAAAGGCCAGGGGGGTTAAAACTACAACACAACATGGATGATGGAGGCACACACTGACAGAAAGAGACAGGGAACGAGAGAACGAGAGAGAGGGAGGGAGGGAGGGAAGCAACTCACCACAGCAAGTAAAGAGAGAGAGGGATAGGATAGGAGTGAAGGAGTAAAACACAATGAAGCTCAAGATAGGAGACAAGGAAACAGGACACAGGTAGGTAAGTGAGGACGGAGAGAAGAACTCACATACTATGAAATCAAAGCCATGAAAGAAGTAACACAGACCCTAAGCAAGCAAGGCTTGGGTTTAGTTCACTGCGGATGAGAACACCAGCAGGGTAGTTTATAAAATGAGTAAGTGCTGTGGACCTGTAGAGATAAGTGCTACATTGTAGAGGGAAAACAGAGAGGTAGTGAATATGAAACTGGAGTGGAGTGGGATGAAAAATATAATAAAGAAGAAAGTTGGTAAAATGTAGGAATTTTGAGCCTTTCAGCTGTTTAGCTGCTCAGGTGGGCAGTAAATAAACCTTCACATTTAAACATGAGAATTTGTATTTCAATACAAATTAGGCCATTTCATAATTCTGTCCTTTTGGCTACAGAATATTCTTCATTTGAAGACAGTGATGTGAGTTGCTCTGTGGGGGGGGTATCACACTGTTTTAGGGCGCTGTAAACACACACACAAACACACCGATTGATACACGCACACTCACATACACAGGAGTATTACACCTTTTCAGAGCGCTGTTAGCACACACACACACACACACACACACACACATACATTAGGAGTCTGCGTCTCAGAGCTCAGCAGGCAGGCTTACCCATGGTTCCGTGCGCAGTCGAGGCCAGGGAAAGGTCAGGCTCATCCTCCTCCAGGTCGTTGAGGTTGTAGACGTGCTGCAGATCCACCTCCAGCTCGCGGAAGTCCTTAGTGAGGACCCCAGGGCGGGGGTGCAGGATGCCCCCCAGGTTGGGCTGGGCCAGCTGCTGCCAGTGGAGCAACGTCACCGAGCCTGCGGAAGGGACGGAGCGTGGTCAAGACACAGGGACATTGCAGCAGGAACAGTGTCTATGCTTTTCCAAATGCAGGATGCACTGCAGGACAAGAGATCTGAGAAGTATTGCTTCTGTCTTGTTTCCATAAATTAAGGTGGAGGTAGGAGTCAGTTACTCTATGATAATTTATGTGTGTTGAACAGGTCTGTGGAAGCAAGCGTTGCAGAGCAGAGAAAACCAGCTCCAGGTTTCTACTCCTTCCATCCCCCGCTACACTGACCCTGCTGTTTCATTTGGAATCTACCAGGGCTGAGAAGACCTGTGGAGGTTATTTATGCTGCTACAGGGAGACCTCAAGTTCAGCAGTTTCTCCTCCACATTTCCTCCATCATTAAGCTCCGCCCACCTCCCCTGCCCCCCTCACCTTCCAGGGGCTTGACGATCTGCAGGCGGTCGGGCAGGTAGGAGCGGGAGCCGCTGGAGAGGCCGGAGCCGGAGGAGTTGTGAGAGCTGCCGGAGTAGTTAGTGCCGGTGGAGAGGATGCTGTCGTTGGGGGTGAGGAAGCCGCTGGAGCCCTCGCCCTCAGCCTGCGCCGCCAGGGCCTGCAGCTTACGCTCGCGCTCCACCTCGAAAAACGGCCGCTCCGACTCGTGGTTCTCCTGCCGTGCGGAGAGCCGGCGCAGTGCCGCCTCCAGGTCCTGGCCACCGGGGGTCCCCGGCTGGCCCAGCCGCTTCTCCTCCAGCTCACTGAGAGAGAGGGAGACAGAGAGAGGGGGGAGAGTGGAGAACGACAGAACAGAGATCAGGCAATGACTGTGGAAATACATTACTGAAGCCCCCACATTACTGTTCCAGTTCTTAAAATTCTTGTAGCACATGACCGTTTTCCATAAAAAAATTTGAGATCAGTCCAGCACATCAAAATTAATGAACCTCATCTATCAAACTTTGCATAAATTTCGTTCTAAAGTTGAGAGCAGTCAAATCCCCATCCTGTGCATGCATAAAACTATAGGTATTAATCAAAGTTGCATTCGTAAGTCACATAATCAGATGTTGATAAAGCACATTTATACTATAAATTCACTAATATGCATTTTTATTCCACACCCAGTGAACAACCTTAATTTGTTTTTCATGGTGTTTTATTTATGAGCTATTCGCCCTCACACAAGTCCATTGGGATTGCCCTGTTGTTTTCTGTGAACTTGCAAGTGCATCCAAGTGCAAAACCATAAATCAAAGTAAGTAACAGCAGTGCTGATTGGTTGAATTGTGAATACTGAAAAGGAACAGCAGTGCTGATTGGTTGAATTGTGAATACTGAAAAAGAACAGCAGTGCTGACTGGTTGATCTGTGAACACTGAAGTACTGAAGCAGCTCCAGCAGCGCTCTCACCTCTGCTCATCGGGGATGACCGCGCCCCCCGCGGACGCCTTGTCCTCATGGGTGACGCTGGCGCTGTCGGAGCCGTAGTAGCTGGTGCGGGGGGTGCTGGTGTGGCTGGACCGGGCGGAGGAGGGGCTGGACCCGGGAACCTGAGGGGACTGACAGCTGGAGCGCAGACGGGCCGCCTGGTTCACCGCCTTCACCGTCTCAAACACTCGCCACGGATGGTTTCTGTGGAGAGCAAAACTCTGTCAGTCACAGACAGCAGCAAACCTGCCCTGAACCGGGCCCCTGCTGTTTTAAATGATAAGTTCACACTGATCCAACGAATGTGCTGTGGAACATGACCCACCAACCTTAGAGGATTCACCCAGCAGTGTTGGAACTGGCTGGTATTCACACCATCAGTTTGGGATTGGTTGTGACTGAAATTAGCAGTTTGGAATTGGTTGTGATTCAGATCACTGATTTGGGATCAGATATATCAGCAGTTTGGTATTGGTTTTGTTTAAGATCAGCAGTTTGGGATCATTGGTGATTCAAACCAGCGGGTTGGGATCAGTTGTGATTCCGATCATTGATTTACGACCGGCTGTGATTCAAATCGACAATTTGGGACTGGCTGTAATACGGATCTACGGTTTGGGACTGGTTGTGATTCAGATCTGCGCTTTGAGACAGGTTGTGATTTAGATCAGTGTTTTGGGGTCGGTGGTGATTCGGGACGCCCTGTTCGCCCACCTGTACTCGGCCGGGGCGGGGCTGTCCAGGCCCTTGCGCATGGTGCCCTCTATCTCTGCGGCCAGCGAGTCCATGGGGATGACGGCGGCCAGGGTGCTGTAGCGGTTGACCGTGCTGTTGGGGAGGTTCTTATTGCGCAGGTTCTTCACCTCCTCCTGGGCCTCTCTCAGCATGTCCTCACATTCGGAGTACTTATCCTGCAGGTCCTTCAGCTGCGTGGAGACAGGCCCAATACACTCATTCATCAGTGTTACAGATATATTCCTGCTCTCTCTCTTTACTACAACTGATATTAACAGAAGACAACACACCAGGGAGGACAATTCTGGTAAAATACCATTTTATTCTCTGAATCACGCTACTGTTTTTCTTAAAAAATATACTGGACTATATCGGTCTTATCTACAAGACAGATTGTGGCCAGAGACTGATAACATATAAATGAACACAGTCAGTATGGCAATGTATGAGTCTTCCCCAATCATAAAGCAAGCTAGCAAATCAAAGAGACTCTTGGCAGGAAAAGCGTTTGACCCTACACAAATCATGACACTCGTTTACAGGGGTCGTACACTACCCAAAGCACTGTGCTTTGCATGTGGCGCGGTTTACGCCGGAGCCTCACCTCCAGGCGAAGCTGGGACTGGGCTTCTCTTGACGCGCTCAGGTGCTGGGTAACCTCCTCGTTCTCCGTGGCCAGCTGCACAAATAAGGGGGTAAACCAGACATGGGTTAGAATACAATGGCAGGATTGAGTATCAAATGTCAGTAGCAAATGGATCCAGATTATAGGTGTCTACATTCCTTTTATTGGTAATATAATTTATGTGCTGTCAGGGATTTCTTGCACAATTTTGTGCCCATGTATATTGCTCTATAAGTGCATTATGGTATGAGTGCGTGTGTGAGCCCTACATTTGTGTGTCTGAAGACATTCACGCATGCGCTCTCCTCACCGCTTTGCTGCGCTGCTGCAGGTCCACGATCTGAGCCAGCAGGTTGCTGATCTCCTCCTGCTGTCGGAGGGTGTCCTCCACCTTCCGGGCCAGCTCGTCCGACAGGGACACCACCCGCTTGTTAGCCGAAGCTGGAGCAAACCGGGAAGAGAGGACGGGGGCATTACACATATATAAACATCATCCTATGGACAAAACCACTCTCCATCAAATAGAAACTATCACATTAATGGTACATAGAGGGAACAAGGTACTCATGACCTGCTACATACAACAGAACGAATGCAAAAGCTACGCTAATAGCACATAGAATACATAGTATTTATCGGGATATGGTAAACAGAAACATGTGGTACATGACAAGTAATGGTCCAAGACTGGTCACAGTAAATGCTAAAAGTTATTAGCATTGAGAATGCACACTCATTATCATGATGTCGTAGCTCATGACACAGTAAAAGAGCAGTAATGACACGGGGAAAACTTACACAGCTCTTCCACACAGTCCATCATCAACTGCTGCTCCTGCTCCTCGTAGTTAGTGGTTTCTGAGCTCAGCTCGGTTGCCTAGAATGACATCACAAAAACCCGTTCTACAATGCGCTACATGTACACTCTCATTCATTGTCATGCAAAACTCTGTTTTTCCTTTCCACTTCGGCTTGCTTCATTCCTACACAGAGGTGATTAGCTTTTCCCAAGTGTGTTAGGCTGGGCTAAATTCTGTAAATTGTCTGTTCAGTTCCATGATCTTTAAAGGGCTTAAGTGTAGTTTTGGGGGTATCATTTGGCCATCCCAAATTGAAAGTAGCAAAATCCAAGTAGCTTCCGCTTTAATAATTGTGCTTCTCAGGGCCCATAAAAAAGAAACAATATTTTTAGGGGAGCTACTTTTAGCTAATTATCTGTGTTGTTTATTTTGTTTTGTACAGCCTGTTCTGTTCCTCTTGATCAAGTGTGTTGATATTTTTTTTATTAAACATAACTTGATTAAATGCTAAGGGTGTAGGATGACATAGCTCTTCGCCATGGAAACACTCACCTCCGAGCGTAGTTTGCGATTCTCCTCCTCCAGGCCCTTGAGCTTCTGCTGCAGGAAGTCGTAGTGGACGTAATTACTGAGGGATGAGGAGGAGTCGTTCCATCTCATCCTGAAAGACGGAAAATAACGCACACGGCGATCACACACTAAACCCCTCGGGCTCTGCGGATACATTTGGTTAGGTGGTAAAGTAAAACCTCCCCAACTACAAAAACCACAAAGCACAGCCACTCTGTCACAGCTGCTGTATGGACATTGCATTACATTACATTACAGTCATTTAGCTGATGCCATTGAGCGACTTTCAGTTTATGCTAACTAAGGACCGATCCCCCTGGGGGCAATGTGGGGTTAAGGGCCTTGCTCAGGGGCCCAACAGCAATGGTGTTCTTGCTGTGGCTGGACTGGGGCTCGAGCCACCAACCTCAAGGGTCCCAGTCATGTACCTTAGCCACTAGACTACAGGCCGCCCTGCGTTTATGACTCACGGTGAGGAGGTTTCAGAGGCCGGCTCGGTTTCCTCCGTGCTTGCGTACAGGTGCAGGAGGTCGTCCCTCATGGTCAGCTCGTGCCGCAGCTGGGCAATCTGTGGAGGCAGAGACTCTCAAAACCCACTGCGCTGTACGTGTTCTTCAATTCTGATAAAAGCGGTACATGTCAGACACGCTACATATGCAGATGCAAGTGAAACGCCCAGGTCACAAACCTCCTCCTTTGCGATCTGTAGCTGCTCATCAAGGAATTCATTGTGCTCAGTCAGGGCGCGGTTCTGTTTGAGCAGAGACTGGCCGATCCGGGCTGCCAGCTCCAGATCCCGCTCTTTCTGCAGGAGAACCAATGACAGCACTGATCAGAACCACATCACGTCTGTCATTACACAGAGCATGGCCAATACGGGCACGGCCCCATATGAGCGTATGAATACACAGCGACACTACAGGGAGGCCCAGTAGAAATGTATTATGACGTTTGTACTAAGTACTTGTCTCCTCCCACCACTGTGAGGTCACTACAGTCCCTGTCCTCGAGCCAGCATGCAGCAGGGCCCTCTAGGTCCCAGGTTAAGAACCACTACACTAATCAAATGTCTGTGTTATGAATCCTAGGATGTATGTATTATCTATGTGTAGCTACAATATATTACATTGATATTTGATTTTGACTTGATATTTAATGCAATTAATGTCTTACCTCTTCCAACAGGTGCGTGACAGCCTCGATGTCATGGTAGGTTTTGGTCACCTGCCCCACCCTCTCAGAGCACAACACTGAAACACAGAATACACAGGAGAAGGGGACATATTAAAACCCATCATCTACAGCAGACTTTTTGGAGCGTGCAGAATGTGAATGCACCCACCGTTTATCACAGCGTGCACGTAGCATTAGAGAGTGCAAAACGCCAAGCCCCCATTATCAGAGTATATTTCAGTTCATCAAAACTTGAACAATAGTGAGTAGCCTGACTTGCCTCGTATTTTACGAGGCAATCCTCACATAAAAGCACATACACCTCCAGTGTGTACATGCCATATATCGCAGCCAACTCAAACAGATGGCACCCACACATGGGCCTAGCTGAGCCTCTTAACACTATTATCCTATTTGGAGGCCTTTCTCTGTGTGGTTTTGGGGGAAGTCTACTCATAAGAGATTAGAACAGAATGAACCTCCAGGGGAATATGTTCAAGATTACAGCTTCTGTTTATAGACGTGCAATGCCGGGGTTGTCCAGCAGGGGAAGACAGGTGCCGAACGAGCTCTGAGTGCTCTGAAGTACCAGATTAACAGTTGTTGTTTGGGTGGTTGAAAGTTGTCCCAGACAAGAGTTCACCTGCTGTTGATGCAGTAGGCCGATGTCTTAGATAAAGCTTATCCAGTCAGGGTTGGCTCTCTCCATCAGACAATAGAGGTAATGATGAAAAAAACTCTCTTTTAGTCACTAAACCGTTTGTACTTTATGCTTTTAACCAGCATGTGTTTTATGAGTTGAAGGTGGTTATTTTGACTCATACAGATGAATGTGCATTAAAATAACCAAACTATTCTCTGCTATATTACTGAACTCATCTTAAACCTGCCAGGGACTTGAAGCAAGGACCTGTTCATCCAGACTTCCAGGACCTGAGGCCTAACACATGGTCTATTTTTCTCTGAAGCGAACTGTGAGAGTCGCTATGATGGACAACTCTGTTTGTACACCGATTATGAGCTAAGAAGCCCCTGACACAGAGGGGCCTAATTTGCACCAATCCCGCATGCGGTGTCCATTTCCGACAAAATGCGTCTGATACGCATAGATCACAATCTCCAACCAGAGTGCTGTAATGGCTGCCACGCCCACTGACTAATTATGAATTACCCACCCCTAATTTTCAACCATCTTATCTAAAACCATGAGTTAAACATATCAACATAATGCTTCCAAAGGTCTGGGCTACTGAACCCTCAGCCAATTTACCCTGCGGAAAAAACAGGGGCCGAGTGACGCAAACACAGGCTATTCTGGAAGCGGCCATTAAGGAAGGCCTGCAGAGCTTGGTGTGGCATGTGGCTCCTGTAGGGGGAGCTAGCGAGCAGATCACAGAGAAGTAAGGTCAATACCGTGACCCAATGTCTCGGTACAGACCTTACAGCTAAGAACAGGATTGTGCCTAAGCCTTCTCAGACTTCTTGTTCCCTCTATGTACAACAGAACGAACACATATACCTTTAAAGTAAGACAGGTATCAGCAAAACATTGTAAACATCAAAATCAGGTGAGGACATTCAAATCGCTCTGCTCAAATGAACATTTGAAAACTGTAAACATGAGTAAGATCCATGATAATACAACTATGCTGTCAGTCCCTCTTGCCATCTGCATGATAATGTATTGTATTTATATCTACATGCATTATAATCCTCTTATACATAGGAGTGTGGATATGTCTGAAATGGTTATGCAAATCCTGTTTTATCACAGGGCTTTTAAACTTCATGTCCAACAATGCAGTTGTGATGTTCATACGTAGTTCTCCCGACACTGCCTTTAACCTGTGCATGGAAACGCTGGAAACAGCAACCAATGGCCCATAGGCTATTTTGTGTTATTTTGTAAATTCACACCATTCGTGCCTCAAGGTTGTGAGACAAGATGTCACTGATATGGGTTTATAATTTTACACAGAACTGGTTCAGAACTAGACCAGCAATCCATGTACATGACAATGCTGTATGTATTCACACACATTATGTTACGTTATGTTATGTTGTTCTTTGAACTGAGTGCACTGTGTGTAAAAAAATGTATGCTTTTAGTTTGTAAGTGGTCAAAAATGGTCGCTGCTTTGGTGCCTGCAAAAAACGTTCTGTACCGTAGCACCATGGATGCAGTCATAGTAGGACACTAACATTATCCTACTGAAGTATAACTATGTGATGGATACTCCTGTAATGAGGCCAAATAGGGGGTGGAGGTTGAGTGCAACTGTCCCATAATCCTCTTTGTCAAAAACTGACCAATCAGAGAGGCTTTGTTATCCTTGTACACACATTCATAGGGAGCTGTGTTATTGTTATTAAAATGTGAAACATTTCAAACTGCACGTTCACGTTCTGTTAAGAGCCCACGCTTCTCCCAGAACCACCCTTCCCCCGCACCCATCATCACAATTTATGCCTCTCCATATGCTAATTTTAGGGGCTTCCTGGGCATAATTGGATGCATCCCTTGACAAGTATACTCTTTGGCAGGCTTAAGGGGCCAGAGCGAGTCAGTGGGGCTCTGGGGTCCACCGAAGCCTCGGGAGATTTATTGCATAACAGAGCCTCCATCTCTTCAAGCTTCAGTGATCCTCACCCCCACCCCCTCCACATCAGAAGAGTCATAACACTCACATCAATTGAGCCTGACCTCGAGAACCAGCCACAGTGGGGGGACCACAAGCTCAATGGTTGTCAGAGGACAACACAGTCATAAACAACTGGCCCATTTTCCATAACTAAAATAAACCTCTATGGAGGAACAGAGGCAAAACCAATGGTTTCCAAGGTTTCGAACCACCTCAGTTATTATAAATTTGATGTGATAATGTGGGCTATGGCTCATATAAGGATTGTCATTGGAACCAACCTGGTACATCTGTTGGGCAGTGACCAAAAATGGCGTGTGAAAAAAGGTGACTGTTCTCAGGCAATTTCACTGTAGGTATCCTCCTGGTATATCCAGTTTGCCTTTAATAGGTAATCAACGTTGCCAGATGTGCAGCAGCAGAAACAGCACAGTCTGCAGTGTCAGCCCCTTATGCATGTTACACTTGATTACCATCCATAACCTTTGACCTCTACAGCACAGTTAAAACGGAGTTCCTTTGAGTTACATCTGTGGTCTTAATTGAATATGGAAGTCCATAAACATAGACTTTAGGACAGCAAGAATCTCAAAAGGGTCTGAATGGAGGAACGGTCCGAGAACACTCAGAAGTTCTCTAACCTCATGAAAACCGTACAGGAGGAGCCTCAATGTCAAACACAGTCATTCTAACGTTATTAGGGCAACCGTATGATAAGAATCTAGTTATTTGATATATATATATATATATATATATGTATATGAGATTAACAAATAGTTAATTACCTGTGTTGTTTACTTTGTATAGATTTCATTGCTCACATTCTTCGAGGGTGCCAATAATTCCGGAACCATCTGTGCATTTACAGAGCCCCTTTAGAGTGCTGTGGTCCAGACCAATGGCATGAGCTGGAACAGATGGTCACCACCCAGCAGAGATTTCCTCAAGTCTGTCTGGCATTCACACTGATTCAATTATGCTATTTAGAAATTTGGACAAAAGCAATGAAGGCCACTCTCCAGTTCCCCATAACTAGGGTAATCCACCCTTTGGACAAATGACCCTAACTAAATTTAGCCATTTAACTGGGCATTTACTGGACTGGGATAGAGGTAATTTATAGTTCAGGGGGATATGCTATAAAATGAACCTGGGGTCTGACTGCGTAGCATTGGTGCAATAGTGCCAATTGTACTGATGCATTGCTATATTACTGGTTTGGTTAGCATGCCCTTGTTGGCTAACCAGGCAGCGATGTTCTGTGTACGGTGACTGTGTGCCGTTCTGTTCCGCTGGAGTAACTCGACTGAAATGCCAAACACAAAGACCCGACGACCCATTCATAACTCCGATGGACCGCTCCGCAATGCTAAGGCCTTATTCTGGGGGAATGCGTTCCACCATGTTTACAATGCACCTCTCTGAGCCGGGATCAGAGCCTGAACATGATCTACAGCCACGGATGCGCATCCTATATTGATTTAAATCCTTACTTACATAATAATTACCCCCTGCTGTCAGCCTCATTTTTAAATAGACTACTCTAATTCTGTCGCCACTGATAAACAAACAAGAGTCAGGATTTTCTGCCAATCAAGATAATCATAGTAATAAGTATGCATAACAGAGAAACTGTAAGCCATTGATCAGGAAAATGATAGATATATGAACGAGTAAAATGGAGACCGAGGATCCTTTAAGATGGAGCTCCAGGTGACCGCTGAGCAGGGCTACTTTGAATGCTTCAGATAAAATATGAATTTAGTATTTACATTGAACCAACACTAAAAGAATGACAGCACAATCATGCAAGAAAGACACCCATTGTGTGTATAGGAGCCCACTTTAACTCAACTTTTACTGAAGTTCCAGGTTTGCTTTTGCATTACATTGGTACAGATGCTGAGAGCTGTTTCTCAGTAGTCTCTCTCTCTCTATGAAGGTCTCCTTAAGATGTCAGTCAGTTTGCATGGCAGACCACAGGCTCAGACATGAAACACGTGGACTGAATGCTGTTGATACAGTTTAAATTTCAAATTCACTCTTTTCAAGGCTCGTGGTTGGTTCATATCAAGGGCAAACATGGGGACGTCTGTTGACACTGCCGGCTAAAGCAAATTCAATCAGCTAATGAGAGAGCCGTTGGAACTTCTGCAGAGTCACAGTCGCACACACGCTCACATGAAAAACAAAACTTTCTGCCGTTGTAACTTTCACTTATCTACACCCTATCATGGTCAAGTTTTCAAATGTTTTAATCCAGATTTCACATGCCTGTATTAAAATATATAAAGCTACACTGAACTATAAGGAATGATTCCGACACATGGCAAAATCTAACACTAAAAGCCTTGCAAGGAAAAGCCGGTCTTCTCAAGTACTAACAAAGAAGTGCATCCGCTTTCCCCAGTGGCTTGAGGACAAGCAATTAAGTACTTAAGCAACAACAGCCTACTGTATTGTACGTTTAGCATATTATCTAGGATTTCATTATCCTGGTGCATTATTTAAAATGGTAAGGCGTAAAAACACCTTGATACATCACTACAGGCATATAGAGTATTTATTTTTGCATATTCTTTGCAATGGGAGCATCATTGTGACCGATTGGTGCCAACCATATTGTCATCTTAGGTGAGAAAAGTCTAGGAAAATGACTGACGACACACACGATGAACCAAAAGTGTGCTAATTGCGCCAGCCGTGCCCGTCACCGTCCTTCGGCCCGGGCACAAGCTGTTCTCGCCCCTGTGGATGTCCGCAGTGCGACAGACGGGACGTCCCGTTCCCCTGCAGCCCGTCCGGCCCCCCCCCCCCCCGTGTGCCCTTACCTTCCACCAGCTCCCTGCACAGCCTATCCGCGCCGCTCTCCTCCTCCTCCTCCTCCCCCAGGCTGCCGTTAGACTCCGGCTCGCTGTCGTTGCTGACAGAGGAGCTCCACACCTCCATGATGATTCCTTCTCCTCTCTCCCTGGTATCACTCCTTAATCTGCAGCACTGTGGAGCCGGAGCTCTACTGACACACTCGCTGTAGTACCTGCACTCCGGGGTTCATTCCACTCTGACTGTCTCTGCTGTCTGACTGACTGACACAAACCCTACCGCTGCCTGCGCTTACTGTCACTCCTGCTTATCCTCACCTGGCTGGACAGAGCTCTGAGAGTGGAGCAGTGGACCATGGGATTGAAGGGGCATGGGGGGCTCTCTAGACCTGCCCTCTCTCACAAAGGCACAACCATCTTTCTGACTCAAAAGTCTGTTTGCATGCACTTTGTAAGCCTGTACTATGCTATGACATTTAATTAATATGTGTTTGCTAATGTAATTTAATGTTGTTTTGCAATAGCTTTTTTTGCAAGATCCCCCTGCTTCCAGAACGAAATGGAACATTCCGATATTCCATGTATGTTGCCTCCCTGGGCACGTACTAGTGCTGCAGAGCACTGACCACACCCCCTCTTAGGGTGAGAGAACAGCATGCCCGCACACTGACCACGTAGCAGAGTCTGTGTGTGTGTGTGTGTGTGTGTGTGTGTGTGTGTGTGTGTGTGACAGCAGCGCATTGGCTATGAAGCAGTGAGTGTGAGAGCTATACTTGTAACATTAAATTCGCAGCTGTGTGACCCCTGAGACACAGTGTCTGTGTTTGTGTGTATATGTATGTCTGTGTAATAAACAGTATGTGTTTGTGTGCATATGTATGTTTGTGTGAGAAATAGTGTCTGTGTTTGTGTGAATATGTATGTTTGTGTGAGAAATAGTGTCTGTGTTTGTGTGCATATGTATGTTTGTGTGAGAAATAGTGTCTGTGTTTGGGGGCATATGTATATTTGTGAGAAAAACAGTGTCTGTGTTTGTGTGAGTATGTGTGTTTGTGTGAGAAACAGTGTCTGTGTTTGCATGCACATGTAACTGTCTGTGTGAGAAACAGTGACTCACTGAATGAGCCATGATTTGCTGTCAAGAGGTTGTTTATTCACTCTGCTAGCAAAACTTTCTGTTTCGTGTATCCCACCGCATCTCATCAATCAATCAGTGTGGAGTTCTCCAAGACAGATAAGGTAGCGACACAAAATTCTGGCCTTGTGTATGACCAGCTTAAAAATATCGACCCTAGCCAATGAACACCCTATCCAAACAAATTCCTCATCAGATGATGTCATAATATATGCACAAACCAGGCTACGTCAGTTTGCATAGTAATTATAAATTAGGCTTTTGACCACGTTCCTTCCTGTACCCGACTGTCATCTCAACATCACCTGAAAGCGTTCGAACCCGTATCCCATCCGGACCTTACAGACAGACACAACCTCGTGCCCCATTTCTCTGGCTACGGTGCAGTACCGTGTTAAATATTAACCCCGACCTCATAAATCTTTCACAGTCTTGGACCAGTCATAGCCCAGGCGGGCGTAACCCCACACAAGGGTAGTGCGCACTGCGCACCACTGCTATACAGACATCCCGTGTTCGACTCACCCAAGTCCGTCACCCTAAAACCATTGTGTAACCCACACTCAAGGTCGGCACCCAGCTTATTCACAATGGTCTCCACGGCTAAAGATACGCATTTAATTGGATCGCCTAATAAAATGACCAATACTGATGGAATCTGATTACTGCTATACATTATATTACAGTGACTAGACAGACTACTAAAATTCTGGAGGCATCTTCCTAGTACTTATTCCTCCTTGGTACTTGAATACCTGAAAAATGCCCAAAGTCGGTGGATGGGGAATTAAATCCCCTTGACTCTAATTGATTACACCGCTGTTAATCCTGAAGTAAATAAATTCACAACAACATTCTGCAAGGCTGTTTCAGGATTAATTATTTTTATGCTCAATGGAGCACAACGGTAAATATCGTTTTCCATATTATTCATGAATGGAGAGCATGATGGATGATTTAAAAAATTGCAAAAAAGTTACAATATAAATCACTGTCATGGCTACCAAAGGCAAAATTCCATGCTGCTTGCAATTTTGGGAATGAGATCTTTTGCTTTCTTGTTTTGCCGGCCCAGACTTCAATATTTTTCCCGTATTTAATGGTTTCAACATTTTTCGACTACTTATCTATTCAAAGGGGAGGTGGAAATTTAACGGTCATGCCGTCTGTCTGGGAGTAACGAAGTAAGATGTTCCTGATCTGAATCCAGTAACACGGCGGAGACAAACAAACCAAATAGCTGCAAGGCCTGCCAGACTGCGGCAGAATGCGCCCTGTGCAGGCGGTAGCAGATGCTCTCTCGGCCTTAGCGAGGAGAAGTCTTCGCTCTGGCCGGACTCTCTGGAATTTTCTCTCTATAGGCTTTGGCGCCACATGCACCCTGTCAGCTTAATTCCCTGAGAGGATCTCACCATGATCTAAACTTTAATGTGGCATAGGGCCTGGAACAACATCTGCTCCAATTCCCTTAAAAAAACAAGTCATATTTGTACCACCTATAATTTAAAAAAGTTTCATTGTGTCAGAAACATAAATGATCAGCAGGACTAAAGCAAAAACTTTTCAAGTGTTGACTGGGGATTTTATCCCCCAATACACACTTCAATTGTTTGAATATATCCACATGTACAAGACTTGTACCTCAAACAACAGTATCGGGATGAAACCTTATCAAATTCTGAGATCTAGACAGCGGATGGGCACAACACAATCCGCTATTAGTAGAATAAGACCACATTCAGAATTTTTGTTTATTTCTGACAAAGCTTGGTCCAGTATTGCAATATCTTCATTAGAAATACATAGATAGGTGTGCATATGTGTGAGGTTTTTTGTTTAATAAATATTAAATATCAGGCAATAGGCAGGGGTAATGGCAATGGAATGCTGTGGTAGGACTTGTACCTGTGTAGGCTTGTGAATTGTATTCTACCAGAAGAACCTGGCACTCGCACAAGCTTACATCTCACAGGTACGGAGGAGGACGCTCATAGTAACAGCCTCTATCTAAGGTAGGGGTGTCGATCTCCAGTCCTGGAGGGCCGCAGTGCTTGCGGGTTTTTGTTGTTTCTTTTCCATCGGCAGCCATTTTAGGCCTCAGAAACCGGGTGAATGGACTCTACAGCCAATCAGTGATGTTGAAGACACTGGGGCCATCCAGGACCTGAGTGTGACACTACTGATCTAAAGGGAAAAAAGCAAAGTACTACCACTCTAAATCAGATTTAAAAACTGAACTGCTGGACAGTAATGTGATGGAGCATATATACCATACATTAAGTGCCAAAACAGTGGGCGGTGATTCTGACCTTCTCAGTTTTCATTACATTACATTATTACATTACAGGCATTTAGCAGACGCTCCAGGGCGACTTACAACACAAAGTGCATTTCTTTGGGACAAGGGTGGTAAAGTGCTAGAGGGGGTAAAAGTCTCAAGTGCCAGGAGGGTTAGCATGGACTAAACCCTGTGGGTCACCTATGAATTCCTAGTCGAAGATATGCATTTGTTGATGAAAACATACATCTTCTTAAAAGTTGCCTGGCGTAGTGGAATGTCTGTCAACCCAAGTTCTTCAAGTTCCCACTCAAGTTCTCACTTGTTACTTTGCAGGAAAACGTATACTTTACAAGGACGGGTAAATCAAAACCAATAATACACCATACCCTAATGGGAGCATGTATGACGACAACAGATTAAACGGCAAGTTTTTTTCCCCTGTTCGTAATGTCAGCCCCACAGATAATGACAACCAACAACATGGACCTGACTGTTCCGGCTCAGAAGCAAGGCCGGTTCTCTGGCGTTCCCTCAGACGGATGTTAACTTCCTCCAGCACAGTGACGCACGTATGACCTCACAGCTGATGTAACAGAGGCAGGATGGGAAGACAGGGAGGCAAGGAGCAGAAAGGAGCCCCTAAGCTGTAAGTAAGTAAGGAGCAGCCTGTTGGAGCATCTTGCCGTTATTTGCATCTGCGACTGCCAATCTCAGATTAGGCCTCTCCAATCTTCTCAGCAAATAATCTGCAGCGTACTACAGGCTCCAGACTGCTGGGGGTGGGTGCAGGCCGGGAATAGGAGTGGGTACGACATTGTAATGCTCATATCGTGTTGTGACAGAAAGCTACCACTCCTCTCATTCATGGAATCTCACCCTCTAGCATGCACTTACAACGGACCATGCTGCCTATTTGAATAGTAATCTGGAATTTGTTATATCATCAGGGATAGGCAATACTCTGCGAAGTGGTCTTCGAAATATCACACATTTTCACAAATGCGTCTCAATTGTAGAAATTGTTATTTTTATAATAATTGCTATATTGAAAGTTTATGGAGTTTGCTACATGCATGCCACATATTACAGTTGGCTACAGTCATACTTCGTCCTAAGCAATTGCTATGGTTGCCATAACAGTAGTTTATATTAATAGTGTATATTAACTTGTGCCATGAAACACATCCTCGTATTTCATGAGAACTTCCATGGCAATGGTCCCAAAACCCCACTATGACATGAGACATTCACATTTAATGTTATCATAATATCAATTATGACATAAATTATTATGACATCATTTCTAATTGCCGTTACACGATCATGATTTTGCAGAATGTGAGAAATGGGAGGAGGACTCACAGAAGTACTTCAGGGTCTCCTCTATCTGCTCGGGCGTGAGGCACAGAGCGGCCTCCGGGGGCACCAGCGGGGTGTGGAGCCAGTCGTCATGCTCGTAGCCAAACACACAGTCTGCCCGCAGAGTGTAGTTGGGCCTTCCTTCAGAGAGCAGGCTCACTATCTCCACCTCTGCCAGGTCCGTGCTATTGCACAGGTCTGGAGGAGAGACGAGGAGGTGTGGAAGAGATGGAGGAAGAACAACACAGTCTACAATATAATATTTTTCACTGCTTAAAGCCTCAATCTCATTATTATATTTACACTTAAAAACACCATGGTCCTCAAAATACTGTTTAGATTTTTTTTTTACTGTTAAGATAAATTGTCAAGATTTTTTTTCAGACATTTGTGAAGTTGAATACCAATGCACAAGTTAATTAGATGAAATTAGATGAAAGAAAGATTTATCTGATAATATTCGGACATTAAAAATTCTCATTTTCAAACCCCCTTTCATTGAAACCTTTATCTCTGTAGTTTAAATCAAATAACCAGTACAGGTTGTTGCATACATTTTGCCCATGGGTAAAATTAATGTTTATACCAACAATATCCTGAAGCTCCCCAGGGAAAAATTGTTTTATATTCTATATGACAATAGTCTATTTAAAAAGACTTCAGAGGCTTAAAATGTATTTATTTGGACACTTTCAAAAATCCAAATGATCTTCATCCCTAATGTGTCCTTATGACTTAACTTGGAAAAAGCTCATAGACCAAAACAGTATTAATTCACAGCAGCTTTTTACATCAAAACCAATAGCCTCTGCTGTCCCCTAAAGGAACCATATGGAAATGCAAGTAGTTATATATCTGCATATATATAAGATCTTACTCACTAGGTGAATCTGGCATATGTTTTCAGTTCATTAAAAATGTATGATATTTTGTTAATATAACATCACTTATACAAAGAGTCAAGTAAAGTGTTGCTGTAATAAAGCGGCTATGTGTCTCACCAGTGAGCGTGGACACATCCTGGCTGGCTCTGCCCTGCCCCTGTGCGTCTTTGACAGGGCCCAAGAAGAAGGACACAGCAGCCCCTGCATTGCCTCCCGGCTGCCCCTCCAGCTCCCCGTGGCCAGAGGGGGGCCTCCGCGGCTCCAGGGAGGCAGGGGGACTTGGGGGAAGATGCTGGGACAGCTTGGCGCGGTGGGGTGGGGGTCAGGCTCAGAGCGTGGAGCGCAGGCCCATGTGCAGAACCGAGGCCCCCTGGTGGCTCAGGGAGACGGTGCAGGCAAGCCACACACTCACAGCTGTTTCCACCTAAATGGGGAGAAGAAAAAATATAATTATAAGAGAAATCAGAAGGAGACAGTGAGAGGCAGAGAGGAAGAGTGTGTACATTTTTATTCTGAACATATTGTGTGTACTACTTGGTTTATTTTGTTACAGTTGCACAAAATAAAGGTTTTAATCTTACAGTTTGCACCGGTATAAAAACATGCACTCCTGGGCAACCAAATGCCAGGAAGAACTGTAAATAGCAGATTCAGAATGGAAGAATGGTTCTTGATTACATAACCCTTGCTGCTTTATCATAACCATAAATTTTATGAAAGAATTCAAAAGACACTTCCAGTTTAAAAGCACACTCTTGTTCAGGCTGTGCCTTTGAGAGCCACTTCAGAAATCATCTTCACTTCACCCTTCAGCGTGACCTCTGAATTGCCTGCTGCGTTCATGAAGTGTTTGCTGCGCTCTGAGTGTTCGCGCAGGGTTCTGCAGTGTCAAGACACCGCAGCGGGGCTGTCAGTTCAACGTTATCACAGCTGCGCGAGGAGGACAGCGAGAGGAGGGAGGGGAGCGGGCGGGGGAAGGGCGGGCAGAGATTTCTCACTTGCATATGCAACATGCATTTCAGAAAGAGGGTGGGCAGAGGATTCTCATTTGCATATGTAACATGCATTTCAGAAAGAGGGTGGGCAGAGGATTCTCATTTGCATATGCAACATGCATTTCAGAAAGAGGGTGGGCAGAAGATTCTCATTTGCATATGCAACATGCATTTCAGAAAGAGGGAGTGCAGAAGATTCTCATTTGCATATGCAACATGCATTTCAGAAAGAGGGAGGGCAGAAGATTCTCATTTGCATATGCAACATGCATTTCAGAAAGAGGGTGGGCAGAAGATTCTCATTTGCATATGTAACATGCATTTCAGAAAGAGGGAGGGCAGAAGATTCTCATTTGCATATGCAACATGCATTTCAGAGCTTATTTTCCTTTTTGCAGAGAAAGGAAAATCGAATTACTCCAGCCTAATTGGCCCCATTAATCAAGTGACTTTCTCCTTTACAGGAGGTTGGGAAACCAAATGAGGCTAGATGTGGGCTGGCGATTTTTTGTGCAACCAATCGCAGAGCACATTAATTTATACTACATAAAAACATTTTTAATGCGTTACAGATGACTCAAGATCAGTGCCCATTAGTGAGCTTCTTCAACACCATGGAAACATAAACTAACGCTTCCTGACACAATGACTCATCATCACTGCCATTTAAACCCGAACACTTCTCGATCATACAATAGATATAACTATGTGCACTGCAGGGCATTGTGGGACAGGATTTCAGTGCTGGAGAGTGAAATGTCTAAGACTAACCACACAGCTAGCCAGCATGGTACAACAGCAACATATGTAAACAAATAAGTGAACACCTACAATAACAACTTCTGCTTATGTAAAACATTGTGAAAAGGAATGTATCCCCTGCATTTTTGCATTGTTTGACACAGAATGTCATCACATCTTCAATCAAGCCTAATACTGAGTTAAAGCCAACCTGAGTGACATAATAACATTCTTGATGATCTTGATATTTAACTTATTTATTAAAGGAGGTTATGCAATATCCATTGCACGTGTGTAAAAAAAGTAATTGCCCTCTCAGACGTTTATTTTGTTCAATTTTGTGAAATCAGACAAGCACAAAAATCAGATAAATCAAAAAGATGGAGGGCAAGTTTGGGTAAATGCTGTACAGTTTGAGCCCTTACATTTTCAGCTTAGACGGGCTGAGTGCGCTCACCACTGTGGAGAAACACCCACGGTAAAAGGAGAATACAGACCATGTAGCTACAGCTTGTGAATTGTAGGGTGAATGTATGTGTTTAAGCACGTCAAACATTGCTTAAACTATTTAGCGGTAATCCATTCATTTAAATGTTAGATAACTGGGTGGAATTACAAATAAGAGAATGTGGAAAGTTAGCATTAGGTTGCTTTTATAAGGGGGATTTAGTGTAACTGTGTCGAGCTATAGGCCCAGAGGTGGAGAAGCAGACTGACTAGTTCTTCAGGCTTTTGGTCTACGCTCAACTTGGCCAGTAGTTAACACAGGCATTCATCCAAAGGTGGAAAAGTAGCAGCTGGCTATGTCAGAATCCTAGTCAACATAATTCAACACTGCCGCTGTCTAGATAAGAGCGCATGCTCTTGACTTTATCTGTGTTTCCGAACTTAGCTTTGAGAGCGCAACAGATAAAAAAATAACCTGATGAAAAAATGCTGCTCAAAGCAGTGTGAGCTCAAGTCGCTATAAAAGGAGAATCCCAGAGTAAGCATGCAAAAACTCAACAGGCATGATGTACATACCAAACAGAATTAAACTTTTAAAAAAGTATTGTACAGAAAACTGCCTGGCTGTGATCTTTCAAACTGCCATGTAATTTAGTTTATATCTTTCAGTAATTTTCCATGGCAATTTATCATATGCAGCAATATTATTCATTTTGGTCATTTTCAATATGATGTTTGAACAAAACAAACAAAACAAAAAAAACATGAAAAGCTCAGGTAACCAAAATATAAAGAAATTAACAAATAAACAAAGACAAAAAGCTGAGTTACGTAGTTCAGCAAGTTAGTATTTGGAAGCTAATAAGTAAGTATTGGTTAGTAAGTAAATGCAAAATGTTTAATCCTTAAAACAATTAATGCCGGCACTTCTTTTGGTACCTGCAACATGTCCATGTCCACGTCCTTTCAGGAGACCAAGTTGCTGCAACACATGCAACCGTTTCTGCAACACATGCAACAGCTACAACTCAGCCCTGACAGGGCACCGCCATCTAAACGAGAGCCCACAGTTCTGCAAAGTCTGGCCAAATTTTACAAGAAGAGGAATGTGGAGTGGTGATGTCAAATGAGACGTAGCCTTACGCGTGGAGCCCTCAACCTGGAGGGAGGGACTCAGACGCCCTGCCCCCATTGCTGCCATTATACTCACAAAAATATCAGAATATTAGAAGACAATATCAATAAATTAGCTTCATTAACAAACTTAGCCATGCTAAAGTATAACATGAATTAAAAACAATAGCCCAGAGTTACAAAAATAAATGACAAAACACAGCTCAGATGCATAGAGAATAAACAGGCTCCTAATATGGGCAAATAAGGCTCCTATTGGCTGTTTTTAACACTAAAAACTGTCAATAGTAAACAGGCCTAGGCAACTTTCCAACAAAAGAAACCTTTTTCATCTATTATATGTCTAAATTAAATTACCAATAGCTGGGCTGAAACGCAAAACTTCAAAAGGGCATCGCATACCTGAAAATTACATTTGTGCTCATTTATTCCGGAAAAATCCTCTGAACGATTCACAGAGCAACACTTGACAGTTATCAAAATGAATGAAAGTATTACAGGCTGGAGTACAAACTAGGCTAACCCCAGCGATAGAACATAATAACGTTCACTACTAAACACAATCACGTTTCGGTTTTCAACCAGCACTCCAAAGCCACTCAACATAGCTTAGATGCCCAACCCCCAAACCTGACGACCTGCTACATTAGCCTTATAGCTTTAAAACGAACTGCTTCAATTGAAGCAAAGATTGATTTCCATGATGAATGAAACGCTTACCCTAACACTTCCACTAAAGCTATCTCATGGAGTGCAGATATTTCAGAAACAAGACGACTTCCAGAAATCAAAGATCGTCACTGTTCAACACTGTAGATTAATGCATTACAAAAAATCATAAGAGGAAATAGGGTGCAGAGATTTTCCCAAACTCCAACTGATCAGGAAGACGGCAAAACCGCACAGCTTTGAAAAAAAAATTCATTATCATTTAAATTTATTTGCATAAAAATTAAGAGCAATTATTAATGACACGTCATAATAATACATAATACAAGATCAAAAAATGGGTATAAGAGCTGCCTAATGTGTGCCCAGCGAGATCCTGCAATTATCACCAGCGGATCATGTTCATATTTTTAATAGCTCAAAGCTCTAGGGAACAAAACCCAGAGTAAGTCTGTATAGATTACAGTAATTCCCTCCTGGAAAACAGAGGAGCCGGTTTCTCTTGCCCTGCACGGCTTTCATTGCCATATCAGCTGGGAAATGGATTACCACCAATCAGTAACTCAATAACTGGTGATGTCATTGCAGGGGGTGGGGGGTTGACTGCCGTTTAGACCTATGTACGTCATAAAACGGGCCTGATGAAAAATTATGCAGTATGCAACACATACTGTAATGTGCAGTCTACCACATTTGCAAGATATATCATGCAAGGTCTCTGAAAAATATGGATATTGAATATTTAGCAAGATTATTTCCCTCAAAAATAAGACCGATGCTTACAGCCAAATTACCATAAGCAAATGTATGTAGCTGCAGCTTGAAATAATCAACTATGCACAAATTCTGGACTGGTCAATAATTTTTCTGAGATTTGAGAATAATTTTGATATTTTTCTGCAGAGCCAAATTCAAAACACTTTAGCAGAAAAGTGTCTCCAAATCAAATTCAAGGTTAAAGCAGAACAGAAAAGGGACATTTATCTCCATAACACCCAGTACGCCACCATAGAGAATTTGAAGCTGCAACTCAGCCTGAAACAGAGTAGCATAGTAAGGACAAAGCTGGCACTAACCATGAGGGCAGACTCAGAGAGAGACGTGCAGTCCGGAGGGTTCCTGTCATCTACTGCTGGCCTCACTGACACTGCTGGGTGACTCCTGTAAGCCCCGCCCACCTCAGTGTGACTGACACCGCTGGGTGACTCCTGTGACTGACCCGCCCACCTCAGTGTGACTGACACCGCTGGGTGACTCCTGTAAGCCCCGCCCACCACAGTGTGAATGACACTGTTGAGTGACTCCTGTAAACCACTCCTACTTTCACCCTGCACTGACGGCTGGAGTTTATCCAACAAGACCTGCCCTGCAGCTGCCGTTTACTGCCACTCTAAACACAATCCATCACCTGAGGGACAAAGGGCTTGGTACCGCCCCCATCCTTCTTACCGCACAGCTGTTAGCATTAATAATTATGCGGATACAAAATGTTACCTAGAGCTTACAAATTTTCGTTTTGCAATCTGTAGTGCATTCACTGATTATTGATTTTGGTTGCGATAACCGTGTCTGCAGCAGCAATGCCCCTCTCACAATCCTACCCCAGTCTCTGTTTACCCTCCAGGCCCAGTCCCCGGTCAAGCACTCACACACGACAGCACAAGCTACCATCACGTCATTGTTCGCTCTTAGGGTGGCAGATTCAATTACAAACTGTTCCCTTGTGACCGCATAATGGCTGCAGTTGCTTGAAAAAGAGCTACACAGGCTTCAAAAATCATTCAGGAGGGGTCAAAGTAACAATTAACTGCCGCTCTGTCCTGGAAGGATCACAGCGTGCTTTGGTGGTTGATACGCACTTCGCATTTAAATTTCCAGGATGCCCAGGCGAAAACCGGATTGAACTTTGAGTAAATGTGGTTCATTTAAGTACTCTGTCTTACTCACAATATTCTGTGATATTTATACAGTGTTATTTATCAACATAAAAATGAGAAACAAAATTCACTGGCAATTCAGACTGTAGGAAAAAAACAGGTACAAACACAGAAGTCTAAGTAATAGTTGACATCACTGCTTTACCTGTTTGCAGAGACAAGGTGGGTTTTTATGCAAACAAACTCTGTTGGCATATTTATGACCTCTAATCATACTCATAATCATACATACATACACCCTTACTCTCCCATCTCTGCTCTTTGCACTTTAAGAGACACTTATAAACATCTGCTGCCAATCTGCCAGAAGAAACCATTTATAAACAGGAAGCAAGATGCTATAATTCCATATAATGCTATGTAATTTAGACCGCAATTAGAAACTTACCATTTTGGTATTTTGCCAAAATAGCATCAGTAAGCAAGGGTAAAGTAAAACAGTCATCAAACACATAATGGAGGTTCCATGCAAAGAGATTGCTGAGGATGTAAGTCCCCTACACAAGGCAAGCGAACGTTACGCGGTGACAATGGGCAGAAGCAGAACAGAGTGAACCGGAATGTAAAGACGCCTCCACGTAAAAGTGAAGGTGAATGAGAGCCGGCTGCCTCCACAGAGCTAACTCTCGGAGATACAGAAGCTGCAAATTAGTGTCTGAATGTAGCGGAGACTGTGTTCCAATTGGCTGAAAGGGGTTTTATACAAATAGCTTCCGCTAAGCTTTTACTTTAGAGTGTAAGTGTCAAAAACTATTTTTGTAAGTAATGGCATTGACGGTTTGGTATTGTCATTGCCAATTGTGCTAGGCTATTGTGTGCACTTTTGAATGTCACTCTGGGTAAGAGCACGCGCTAAATGTGTAAATGTAAAGTAAATGGAAAAACTCTCTTTCAAAACGCCACTCTTAAACTCTTAAGGGTTCCATTCACTTGATATTGGAGGCCGAAAAAATACATCTGTTATTTTTATGAAGCCACACTTTTTCCCTGGTTTCAGTAGGACGTAAAACTCAAAACTTCTCAGTATCATGGTCCAGGGTGGCCAGTTATGGAGTGTATCGCAGGGAAAACAAACATCTAATTTATCATTAAATGTATCACTGATATGCAAAAAAAGATACTTTAAAATAATATTGCAATCTAAATAAGGTGAAATCATCTTTAGTCACTATATGACAAATGGATGTGGTGTTAAAGAACAAACTGCAAAAAACATTTATAAGTTTACATTTATCAGTTTAGGAACAGACAGTAAGAGGTCTGACCTTGACCTTTAACAAACTTTAAAGACAAACTGGACCGGCAGGCAGAGAGACACAGGAGTGCCCTGCTGTGAGCTGGTGAACTCAGACTGAGCTGCATACGTGTGGAGAGGCACATAGCGCAAACCTCTGACCAACCTGAGAGCGGAACAGAAAGAGAAGGAGAGGAGAGAACCGGGGGAGGGGGGGTGGAGGAAGGGGGGCAGGGCACACAGGACTGAACCGGGGAGAGAGACTTTGGCCAGGTTCAGCTCACAGTGTCATGACCACTTTAAATACCAAATGTGGATTAGTGTTCAAGGGGAGGCGTTTAAGACAGGGGAGTGAAATGTAAATCTGGCTTCCAATTGGCTCGGAGGGTCTGGCACTTTGAATTCGCGTTTCCTGGGGAACGGGAGGACTCTGCCTGAGCTTGGCTGTTCGGCCCAGCTGCCTGTCAGAGCACCCCTCTGTGCAGAGAGACACTCGATCCAAAGACAGCAGCGCCACTCCTTAAAAACGATGAGGTAGAAACCACAATATTACCACATCATTATGAGCGCAAAACAACTTCCAGTGTCTTTCTGCCACACTGTAGCTCACCTAGGCCACATTCTAAAAGAGGGCTTTTTCTTGTCATTTCTGGACAAATGTAGTTACAAATTCCCAAAAAAGTCAACTCCGACAATTGCGCACATCTACAAAATCATTTTTGGAAGAAGATCATTTCAAAACGAAGAGCAACATTTCAATCTTTGGGATTTTTGTCAGATTAAATACACTGAAATGAGTTCTAATGTTTCATCTGCATCTATAGTCACGGCTATGACTAGACACAGGTGCAGCACCACCTGACAGCACACAAAAAACGTTGTTTAAAAATCGTCAGACTGTGAACTCAAACAACGTCCTTCAAGCTATCTCACTGAAAAGCAACCCACAGCATTGCGTGAGAACAGCTGCGGCAGGGAGGGGGACGGGGGTCTCAATGTCAGCGTTCTCACAGAAAGAGGGAGGGACGGACAGCTTCAGGGCTTCGGTGAGAGTATCGATACAGCTCGTCTCTTGGCCTTTAGAGGCGAGGACTTGCCTTTTAAGGATTCTGCTTCCTTTTAAAGACTGAGGTGCACATATTAAATGGGGTTAGGTGTCCCTAAACTGTCCCCTACAAATTACTGATAAAAAACTACCGAAACAATTCTGACAGTTGGTCCCCGGCCTGTAATTGTGTAAATGTAACATAATAAGGGCATCCTCGTCACTAATTTCACACCAGCATTTATAGATCTTTGTGTTATCTTTGACAGACATTTAGATCTTTAACAACAAATTGGTAGTGTCTTGCTGCTTCCAACTGCCAATTAAACTAGACAACTAATGCCATGTGCTTCTCTGAAGATAGCAATTAATGTTTTTATATATTCATTCATACTGACGGCAGCATCTAGCCTCCACATTAAGTGAAATAAAAGGGCCCATATAGCCCTTATCCTGGCCTCTTTGCGCTGGCTTTAAACCTGTTTTATTTATTACTTTTAAAGCAACACGTACTGGCTGACACTTATTACCGAACTTTTGACACCCTATAAAGCTAAGCGGCTTCTTAGATCTTCTTAGTTGTGATAATGTTCTTCTCGCTGTTCCAGAGTCCAGACTAAACAACAAAAGTGATAATGCCCTTTCTGTAAAACAGTTCTGAAAACAACCTACCCTGGAGATTACACCAGTGACGTCCATGTCTACTTTCGAATCTCTTGTAAAAATACATTAATACACAAATGGAAAAGTGAATTCATTCTCCATGTCCATATCGGACTTCATTTGTCACTGGTGTGCAATACGAGGTCACTTATCTGTATGTCCTTTCGCTCATCACTGTTTTTTATTTCTATAAGCACTTTTATACCTCTACTTTCGCTATCTCATTTTAATAGAAAGCACTTGTATGAAAATGAAGAGTATGAAAAGAGCTATTTAAATAAAATTACCATCATTATTAAAATGGTGTCCCCTAATGTGCAGATTCTTCACAGTGACACCCCTTCTATGTGGTAGCCGGCAGTTTTGCTAATGGCTCTTCTGGAGCTCTTCTGGTCTCCATACAGATAACCAATAGCAAAGTAATAACTTATGTCATGTGACAGGAGGCAATGCCTCTTCCCCAATATAGACAACCACAAAATGAAGCTTTTTCCTTCACTGTAAGTAAATGATACCAGGTTTATCAAGTCTGCACAGTAGTGCCTCCTTTTAGCAGCCTGTTCGGAGCTATCGAAGGCTCCAAGTGCAAGTGTGAGCTCGAGAAGACCTCAGAGAGCACTAGAATTTCATAATGGCAAATGAAAACACATTACTGGACTTATTGCTAATAATGAAAATAGCAGAGGTTGACCAACCAGTGGTCTGTACCACTTGGGGTGCTGGAGAGCACTGAATGACCAGCCCCTGGTAATGCTCTGTTGAGCCCAGGTAGTGGAGACCAGTGCTCAGGTCAGTACAAGCTTTGTCAAGTTTAACGACTGAATGCTGTTTTATTGGGTTAGCCTTTCATTCATTTGTCAACAGCGATGAGCTATGCTATGTCGTCCAACAGTGGAGCGTGAGACCCTCCCAGGTTAGCCAAATCTCACACGTATACCTAACCAACGCTGGGACTGACATGCCAGTACTTCATCAGTCCCATGGATTGCATATGATACCATCAGTTAGATGGACTAGTAGTGTGGCACTATCAAACATTTTACTTGGCTGGTTCGGAAAAACAGGCAGGAAAATTTCTGAGAGCCTCGGGATGTCAGTTATTTGGGTTATTTCTTTTAAGGAAATATTTTACGTTTATCTGTTCAATGGTTTGGACCGCTGATGGTTCACATCAAGAAGCCTGAGCCTATGTGACAGTGCTGCCCTTTCTTTCAGTGACTTGAGATTCCCTCTGATTCCCTGCACTGGAGTCCATGACTACCGAATGCTAATATGAGTAAAAAAAGCCCCATTTCCCATTTGTGATTCATGGAAATGGAAAATCAGATACAATACATTGTCTGTTTTCTCTTCTTTCATTATTGGCATAAAAAGGAACAATGACCAAAGACTGTTTTTTCACTTTTCCAGTTCCAGCACAAAATGAAATAAGATACCGACAGCACGTACACAAAACCATGACAATTGGAAACGGAATACTTGTTCAAATGTACAAAATCATCTTGTCTCTTTCTGGTCAGAGAGCTAATTAGTTTCTGTAGTCTATATGGAAATGAGGTGAACTCGAAGCTTTGAGTGAGTCAGAACTCAACGGTGACACCCAGTGATGTTTGATCACAGCTTGCATCAGTACCTGCCACACTTTTATTGAGTGAATGATCTGAGAATGGAGGGTGAGAGTGGGAATAACCCAGGCTAATGAATGATGATGAATGGTATTCAGGTAATCAGCAGACTGGGCTGTATCAGAAACCCTCAGAACTGCTCACACAATAACGCTGCTCACACATTAATGCTGCTTACACAGTGACACTGCTCACACAATAACGCTGCTCACACATTAATGCTGCTCACACAGTGACACTGCTCACACAATAACGCTGCTCACACATTAATGCTGCTCACACAGTGACACTGCTCACACAATAATGCTGCTCACACAGTGACACTGCTCACACAATAACGTTGCTCACACAATAATGCTGCTCACACAGTGACACTGCTCACACAATCACGCTGCTCACACATTTACAGTGCTGCACGGCAGCGCTGCTCACACATTAACACGGTTAGCACAGCGATGCTGCTCGCACGATAACACGGTTAGCACAGCATCGCTGCTCGCACAATAACGCTGTTCACACAACAACGCTGCTTGCACAGTAGCGCTGTTCACAAAGCAGCGCTGCTCAATCATTAACACGGTTAGCACAGCAACACTGTTTGCACAGTAATGCTGCTCGAACATTAATGCTGCTCGCACAGTAACGCTGCTCACAGAATAACACTGCTCACACAGCAGCCCTTTTTAACACAATAAAGATGCTCATACAGTAATACTGCTCTCAAAATAATGCTGCTCGCACTGTAACGCTGCTCACACAGGGGCCCTGCACAAAACCAAGCTACCTTTCTATCACTGATTCTTTACCAGCACTGTGTCTACTTTCCACAAAAAGGCCCTGAACAACATAAATAAACACAAAGCATAATCTCCTTATCCTCTTTATGTATGGCAGTTATGCTTATGGCTCCGGGCATTTCACTTCAGCCTTTGTACTCAGCCTTTCAGTACAGGCCATGGAGTGAAAGAAAAAAGCAGGAAGCAGTTTGAGGACAGAGAACAGAGACAGGTGTCGGTATACGGGGTTTTCGGACGATAAGAGCAGACAAACGTTCGCTGAATGTGCACCTCGGTCAACACTTACGGTATCGTGTGTCCCGGAGCGCGGGTCAGGAGATCACGGAGTCCGACTGTAAACGTCCCGCTCCGCGGTGTCCTTGTCAGATACGGCTACTGCTGCAGCTCACAGCTACACCTATCGCTGCATGGTCTCTCTCATATGCCTGCCCAGCTGAGAGAGAGAGAGAGAGAGAGAGAGAGAGAGGGTGATTCAGCACTATAGCGCTCTAATATAATGCTGCGTAAGTAATTCTCCAGCTCTATCGGCACCCACTGTACCTACTTTCATCTCCCCTGCCTCCTTTTGCATAGAGGGGGCGGGAAAGGTGGAACCCCTTCCTTTTGATGTTTAGTGCCATGGGATCTCTTATTGACCACTGCGGTAAGTGAAGGAATTTTCTTTATTTTGACTAGAGGGAAGATCGCCCCCTACTGGCCCACCAGCAACAGGATGTCTCCTGTCACAGTAGTAACCAAGCCCATATCTGCTAAGCTTCATCTGTTCAGCAGCAGGTGGGCACGTTTAAGTACTGCTTCAAGGACACAGTCTCCAAGACTTGCTCGCTTTGTGTTTGCTGCACTTAAATATCTATAAATCTAATTTATCTAGAAACCATGAACAAACATGCTCAAATAGCAACGAGCAATATCCAATCGCAAGTTGGAAACCCATCCTAAATTAAATTAGTTCAAGGAAGTAGCCTGCTTATTTCTGTCATTCGTTTTCTGATAAAACAATGCCACTTCATGCCAAGTTTGCAGTTACCAATGACTAATGGGTTTGCATGCACCAGGTGTGGGCTGGAATGAGCAAAAGCATCATATGAGCAAACAAATATGAGCCAAACTGCAAACAGCTTCAGCCTCCTTCACACATGAATATAAAACAGCTTCAGCCTCCTCCACACATTAATATAAAACATCTTCAGCTCCTTCACACAAACAGCTTCAGCCTTCTTTACTCATGAAAACAAAACAGCTTCAGCTTCCTTAACTCACTATGATACTTCCAGATCATCCATCGTAGTTTGTAATAAGCGTCTTTCCACAGCAAAGATACTGAGGAGATTACCATAGTGCAAAATATATTTTTTTTTTTACCAACAAGTATCCTCAATTAAGGGGACACGTGTTTACGATTTTGGGCCATGGAACATATCACAGTACATTCAAGGTGTGGCCAAAACCATTGTGGCTGGTTTCATAGCAGGGTTTATCTGAGTGTGGTTACGGTAAAGTTGTAAAAGAGGTTGGGTTACATGGGTTAATGGCCTATAGGTGTGTCCTGGACATAAACAATGAGCCAGTCTGAGTGTCTCTTCCCTTTCACTTTAAAAAGCACCTCCCCACCAGGAGTAAAACAGAATATCCCGTTACAACAAAAGAAAACATACTCATTAAAAATATGATTTTAAATGCACTGGCAAAATATGCAGTGTAGTGGCAGCTTTATCTAATAGCCCCACATTTTTATTATTGTCTTACTGTGCTTATTATCAGAGAAAGGCAAGTTTATGACCATGCAGACAGTCACAAAGCTCCATACATTGGACTGGTACATTAATGAAGCCGCTGCACTTTGTTGCAAAAACAAAGGATGATAAAACTTCTCTTTCCCTAGAGGTTTTGCAGTTGATGTTGATTTAACTGACAAGGAGGACACTGGAGGTTTGAATGAGACAGACTAGCCTTTAGAAATTAAATCTGGAAGATAGGGCTTCCTTAGGAAAGTAGGACAGTGAAGATTGGTGTTAAAATAACAAGCAAAGCATCAGGAAAGATATCAACATCATTTTTGGTAGGTCATTTCAATTGAAACTCTGAAATATCTGTGTAAACTGACAAGTGACGACCTCATGATCTCATAATAGATGATGTCATAATAGACAGAACTTTGAAGCTTCAGTCAGTGGCCTTATAATTGAAATCACAGCAGAGATTTGAAATGATCTAGTGTATCCATCAGTAAAAGACAAAAGGAAAATGAAGGGCGAGGCCTTCGGGGAGAATGAAGAGACTCTTATCACCGAATTATTTTTATCAGTGGAGAACAGGCTCAGGTGTAATGTGATTTTATTGCCGAGAACAGCCAACATCAGCAGAGGCAGGAAGGTCTCCATACAAAGACTCATGGGAAACCAATATTAACGTCAGCATCAACATATCTGGCAATGTCACAATCTTCATCCAACACCCAGAATGCCATTTTAAAGGCATTCCACAAACATACCTCATTCTGAGGCTAAATGCTGGAGACCAAGGAAGTCTGGCTAAGGAAAAATATGCCTGTAATTATCAATTCATTAGTGGTTCACTCACAACTAATTATCTACATATTTGCAGCTATCAGAGTTCATTGATCATGACAAAAATCCTGATTGAGATTTCAATTATTCATTAGAATATTGAAGACATGACACAGAGACAGCAGGTTTCAGTACATATGGCAACTGAGTATACAAGCAAATGCAGCAGATACATTTTTCAAATCCATTTAATGAACTATAAAACCCAGCTAAATGAACATTTCTCCAATTCAACTGTGGCACTGTTACGCAAACACATAATTGATTATTTCATTGCACAGATCAATAACTGTGATTATGATTACCATACAAGAAATTGTCCAGCTCCATTCCACTGTCTAAATGTCCGATGAAAAGTTTGTCCGTACATCGCACAGAAATATGATCTTGATCAAGCATGGAAGTTCACACTGGCTAGATATCTGTTAACTGCAAGTTCCAGAATGCATTGCACTGCTCAGTACCTCCAAACCACCATGATCAGAGCAGTGGTGACCTAAATCTGTAAGATATGAACACATTGGAATACATACAGTGATGTAGGAGTCTGCCGCTTGTAAATCAACATTCCTGACTAAGAACCACATGGACTGAGAAGTATTTGGAGATTTTTTCCATCATAACAAAAGAAAATTGGAAAAAACATGAGACCAGCTGGACTGACAGTACAGATGATAAAGAGGGAAGTGTATTTTTAGCACCAGCTAAGGTCACTCACCAGCTATAGTGAGCTAAATATGGGGTCTATCACAAGGGCTGCTTCACAATATACACTGTCAAAGCTGGAAACTGGTTTTGGAAAGGGAATAAAAATGACATTTCCCTCAAAACATTCAGGACCATGGGTGTCACTATCGTCGATTTTCTAGGTGCACCTGGAGAAGAGACCAGCGAGACCCGATCTGTAAAGATGAATAACCATTGGAAATTGTGAAGAAAAAGTGCATTACCATAGATGTGCGACAATGAAATGAACATTTGGACTCATTTATGCTACATGGACATGGTAATGACAGAAGATGTATGCATTATCTGCCCCAGTTACATTTTATTGTTTGTTGCATGATTGTTTTTTGAGGAAAAAACTTATCAGCTATTGGTCCACATGTGTATTTGAGGTGTTCCAGTTTGTTAAAAGGAACTCCTACTGCTGGCTAAATTACTGATTGCTAAAAAAAAAAAAAAAAAAAAAAAAAAAAGGCTATTTATGTACTTTAAAACTAGGCAACAGTTATGTAAGAATGGTATCAATCAATTTATTTAACTTCTTCAAAGTTTATTGCAATATTACTTTCATTAATGCAGTACTCACAATCTCAGCCATGCCCTATATCAAAGTTTTACTATACATGTGTCCTATAAGTCATCTATTACACTACAACAGTCAATATTGAGTGAATTGCCTCTCAGGACGTTGAACTAGGAAGTAGACTGCAAGTTATTCCTGTAAGGATATGCTGAGCTAGCCAATTAGCATTGTTAACTAGCAAGTTTAATGTGATGCTAATGTAAATAATCCCAAATGTCCACACAAGGATATTTCACAAGGATTATTATATTGTAACGACTCTATTATATTGTAACGTTCAGAGGAAACACAAACAGATACAATTTACTCTCACGTAGTTTACTTTCTAACTAACATATTGACATGCGCACTGGCTGTACACACGCAGTGGCTGTAATCTCTTAAAGGTACAGAACACCATTTCTATTCACTATATAATCACATTATGACATCTCCCCTTTTAAGATTTAATATTCCCTTATACGTAAACAATATAGTCTATCACATCTCCCCCTTTTAAGTATAGATATACTCATGTAAACAAAGGCACAACACGGTATTACTAAACATTCTAAATATGGTGCAGTCACAACAACACAGTATTACTAAACATTCTTAATATAGTGCATTCAAGAAGTGCAATCAAAGGATAGTGCTTTTTTTTTTTTTTTTTTTCACAAGTTTAGTTTCTCAACAGGTTTGCTGAGTCTGCCAGACCGTGTATAGAAAGGTCTGCCAGGCCTGTCAGGTAGTACGACACCGCTGGTTGGCAAAGGGGTGTCAGTGGTTGGTGCTGGATCAGGCGGATGGCTGGAACCGCCTGGCTGGCACTCGGGGATGATGCAGGGACTGCTGCTGCTGCAGCTGCAGGGACGTGCTGAAGATGACGCCGATTGCGTCTCACTCTCTCTCCGCGCTGTGTTGTGATGACGTAGGAGCGCGGCGTGATGCTCTCTCCGGTGATCACAGCAGGTGTTTGCCATGATTTCTGGTGGTCCAGCTTCACGAGGACGGGATCACCAGGTTGCAGTGATGGCAAGGGTCTTGCGCCGTGTCGCGGTTGAAGTAGAATGCTTGCTTTTGCTTCTCACTCGCATCCTTGTTTCTGACTGCCACAAGGTCGGGCCATTGTGGCTGAAGATTCGCCTCAAGTGTTGGCAGGGTTGTTTTGATTTTGCGGCCCATCAGCAGCTCTGCTGGGCTCACACCGGTGGTGGTGCAAGGTGTGGACCGGTAACACATGAGGGCAAGCAGAGGATCTTTTGGGCAAGTATCCTCTTTGCAATCTGAACTCCCGCTCGGCATGTCCATTGCCTTGGGGATTGTGAGGGCTAGATGTGGTGTGTGCAAAGTCAAAATCTCTGGCAAAGTCTTTGAACTGTTGGCATGAAAACTGGGGTCCGTTGTCGGACACTACCTCATCGGGAATTCCGAATCTGGCGAAAACTGCCTTCAGCTTGGTGATGACTTGTGAAGCAGTTGTTGTTGTTAAGTGTAGGATTTCTAGGAATCTCGATAAGTAATCTGACATGATAAGGTAAGTTTGTCTCTTGTACTCACAGAGGTCGATGGCGATTCTCTTCCAGGGTCGGTCGGGTAGTGGAGTTGAGATCAGGGGCTCTTTCCGCTGTGAAGGTTTCAACTCACGGCATAACTGGCATGACTGGACTCTCCGCTTGATTTCACCTGAGATGCCGGGCCACCATACAGCCGCCTGGGCGCGCTCTCTGCATTTGGTCAGTCCCTGGTGCCCATCGTGAATGCGGTCCAGTGTGTCCTCCCTCAGCGTGTCTGGAATCACCATTCGGCTGCCCCTGGTGACAATGCCATTGAATTCAGACAGTTCAGTTTTGAATGGAAAGTACTCTCGTGCTGCTGTTGGTACATTCCCAATGTACTCTGGCCACCCTGCCCTGATGTACTGCAACACCAGCTGCAGATCGGGGTCGGCCGCCGTGGCTACTCTGATGGCCTCCAGCCTGGTTGGTGTAGCCGGCATGTTCTCCACGATGGTGGCTATGTAACACGCCACCTCGTTGTGAGTGTCACTCACCTCTTGCTGGCACGGTAATGGACTGCGTGACAGTGTGTCAGCCACAGTCAGTGTCTTTCCTGGTGCATATTCAGCTGTTGGTTTGAATCGCATGAGCCTCATGAGCAGTCTTTGGCAGCGTATTGGCACATTGTCCAGATCTTTCTTGTTCATGAGGGGAACTAGGGGTTTGTGGTCTGTCACAAGCTTAAAGTCCTCCAGACCATACAGGTATTTTTCGATCTCTCACACGCCCACACACTCGCCAAGCACTCCTTCTCAATCTGTGCATAACTGGTTTCTGCATCAGACAGTCGGCGAGAGCAATATGCCACTGGTTTCCAGTCGTTGTCGTGGAGCTGAAGCAGAACGCCGCCAATGCCATAACTGCTGGCATCAGCTGAGACGGCAGTTGGTCTGTTCACGTCGTAGAACTTCAGCACTGGAGATGTGGAGAGGCACTCTTTGATCTTGAGAAATGCCTCCTGCTGGGCATGGTCCCATACCCAGGCTGACTTGGACTTGAGCAGTGCGTACAGTGGCTGGCCTATTGTAGAGAGGTTGGGTATGAATTTCCCAGGTAGTTGAACATTCCCAGCACTCGTCTCAGCTCTTGGATGTCGTGTGGTGCTGGTAGCTCTCTGATGGCTTTTACCTTGTCAGGGTCTGGTCTCACCCTGACTCGTCGATGACCTGGCCCAGGAAATGAAGTGTGCTCTGCCTGAACTTGCACTTTTCCTTGTTGAGCTTCAGACCGGCTGACTCAATCCTCTGGAGCACGTTGTTGAGGCGCTGGTCGTGCTGTTCTGGTGTCTGCCCATACACCAGCACGTCGTCCATGAACACCGCCACGCCGTCGAGGTCTCTGAGAGTCTCTGCCATCTTGCGCTGGAAGATTTCAGGAGCACTAGTGATGCCAAACGGGAGCCTTTTGAAAGCGTACCTCCCGAAGGGTGTGATGAAGGTGGTCAACTTGCTGCTTTCAGGGTGTAGAGGATCTGCCAGAATCCGGAGGCTGCATCGAGCGATGTGAATGTTGTTGCACCGCTGAGCTTTGCTGTTATCTCCTCTGCAGTAGGAAGGATGTATCTCTCTCTCCTCACAGCTTCGTTCAACCTCTTCAAGTCCACACAGATACGCACCTTGCCATTCTTCCTCGGAACAGGCACCATGGGCGCGCACCAGTCTGTTGGCTCGGTCACCAGCTCGATGATGTCATTCTCCTCCATGCGCTTTAGTTCCTCCTGAACTTTCGCCATGAGGGGTAAGGGAACTCGGCGAGCAGCGTGCACGGCGTATGGCTGAGCATTCTCCTTAACTGGATCTTGACAGGCTCGGTGTTGAGAGTCCCATGCTCACCAAATGCCTTGTGGACTTCCTCGATGCGCTTCACCAGTCCCATTGCAGTTGCTGTGTCTCTACTGAGCAGGTTGTTTGCTGTCTGGCCTCTGATGACATACACTGGGAACAAGTAGGGCTTGCCTTTGTACTGGATGTTGGTGGTGAATTTCCCCAGACATTCCAGCTGACCGCCAGGGCTGTACAGTGTGATGTTGGAAGGCTCTAGTTTTCTCTGGGGAACTAGCCTGCTGAATGTTTCCACTCCCATGACGTTTGTGTCAGCCCCAGTGTCAATTTTGAATTTAACTGCCGTTGCCCCAATTTTTCCACAAATCATCGGATGTTTTCGCGTTGGTCACTGCTCCCAGAAAGTATGGTGACTCGTCTGCCCCCTCCGTAACTTCCCTCACTGCTTTGCTACGGCATTTTCGTTCCCAATGGCCCCTTTTCCCACAGTTGTTACATGTCGAGTTCTTTGCTGGGCATATCTCGGGATTAGCGTGTCTCATTTTGCCACACCGGCCGCATTTCGGGTCGTTTCTCTGACCGTTTTCTTTTCGTGGGGCTGCCATCTTTGTTGTTTACATTTCGCGCGGCTTTCCCTCGCACTTCCTCCACTGCTACTCTGCCTTCGCCCTGCTGCTGGTGCACCTGTAATGCCACCTCTTCAGACTGGCGAACAGTTTGAACAGTGTCGGCAAGTGTTAGCCGACTCTAGCTGTAGCCTACGAGACAGTTCTTTGTCAAGGATTCCCACCACTATACGGTCTCTGATGTGTTCCTCTTTATAAACCCCAAAGTCACAGTGTTCCGACATCTCATACAGTGCTCTGATAAACATTTCAGCCTTTTCACCGGGCCGCTGCGACCGTTGGTAAAAGCAAGCGCGCTCGTGAATCACATTCCGCTTGGGGAAGAAGTACTCGTCGTATTTTCCTAATACGATATCAAAGTCATCCTCTTCATCCATCTCCTCGAAAGTGAACGACTTGAATATGTTTTCAGCCTCAGAGCCCATAGCGTATATCAACGAACTGACCTGAACTGCTCCATTTTCTGTGAAGAGTTTTGTTGCCATTCGGTACCGTTGAAAACATTGACGCCAATCAGCCCATTCATTTGGACGATCAAATCTGAAGTTTTCCGGTGGATTAAACTTGGCCATTTTCCGATTGAAACGAGTAGTCCGTCACGACTTCTGACACCATGTAAATAATCCCAAATGTCCACACAAGGATATTTCACAAGGATTATTATATTGTAACGACTCTATTATATTGTAACGTTCAGAGGAAACACAAACAGATACAATTTACTCTCACGTAGTTTACTTTCTAACTAACATATTGACATGCGCACTGGCTGTACACACGCAGTGGCTGTAATCTCTTAAAGGTACAGAACACCATTTCTATTCACTATATAATCACATTATGACAAGGATAGTGCTTTTTTTTTTTTTTTTTTTTTTTTTTTTTTTTTCCACAAGTTTAGTTTCTCAACAGGTTTGCTGAGTCTGCCAGACCGTGTATAGAAAGGTCTGCCAGGCCTGTCAGGTCCGTGTACGACACCGCTGGTTGGCAAAGGGGTGTCAGTGGTTGGTGCTGGATCAGGCGGATGGCTGGAACCGCCTGGCTGGCACTCGGGGATGATGCAGGGGACTGCTGCTGCTGCAGCTGCAGGGACGTGCTGAAGATGACGCCGATTGCGTCTCACTCTCTCTCAGCGCTGTGTTGTGATGACGTAGGAGGCGCGGCGTGATGCTCTCTCCGGTGATCACAGCAGGTGTTTGCCATGATTTCTGGTGGTCCAGCTTCACGAGGACGGGATCACCAGGTTGCAGTGATGGCAAGGGTCTTGCGCCGTGTCGCCGGTTGAAGTAGAATGCTTGCTTTTGCTTCTCACTCGCATCCTTGTTTCTGACTGCCACAAGGTCGGGCCATTGTGGCTGAAGTTCGCCTCAAGTGTTGGCAGGGTTGTTTTGATTTTGCGGCCCATCAGCAGCTCTGCTGGGCTCACACCGGTGGTGGTGCAAGGTGTGGACCGGTAACACATGAGGGCAAGCAGAGGATCTTTTTGGGCAAGTATCCTCTTTTGCAATCTGAACTCCCGCTCGGCATGTCCATTGCCTTGGGGATTGTGAGGGCTAGATGTGGTGTGTGCAAAGTCAAAATCTCTGGCAAAGTCTTTGAACTGTTGGCATGAAAACTGGGGTCCGTTGTCGGACACTACCTCATCGGGAATTCCGAATCTGGCGAAAACTGCCTTCAGCTTGGTGATGACTTGTGAAGCAGTTGTTGTTGTTAAGTGTAGGATTTCTAGGAATCTCGATAAGTAATCTGACATGATAAGGTAAGTTTGTCTCTTGTACTCACAGAGGTCGATGGCGATTCTCTTCCAGGGTCGGTCGGGTAGTGGAGTTGAGATCAGGGGCTCTTTCCGCTGTGAAGGTTTCAACTCACGGCATAACTGGCATGACTGGACTCTCCGCTTGATTTCACCTGAGATGCCGGGCCACCATACAGCCGCCTGGGCGCGCTCTCTGCATTTGGTCAGTCCCTGGTGCCCATCGTGAATGCGGTCCAGTGTGTCCTCCCTCAGCGTGTCTGGAATCACCATTCGGCTGCCCCTGGTGACAATGCCATTGAATTCAGACAGTTCAGTTTTGAATGGAAAGTACTCGTGCTGCTGTTGGTACATTCCCAATGTACTCTGGCCACCCTGCCCTGATGTACTGCAACACCAGCTGCAGATCGGGGTCGGCCGCCGTGGCTACTCTGATGGCCTCCAGCCTGGTTGGTGTAGCCGGCATGTTCTCCACGATGGTGGCTATGTAACACGCCACCTCGTTGTGAGTGTCACTCACCTCTTGCTGGCACGGTAATGGACTGCGTGACAGTGTGTCAGCCACAGTCAGTGTCTTTCCTGGTGCATATTCAGCTGTTGGTTTGAATCGCATGAGCCTCATGAGCAGTCTTTGGCAGCGTATTGGCACATTGTCCAGATCTTTCTTGTTCATGAGGGAACTAGGGGTTTGTGGTCTGTCACAAGCTTAAAGTCCTCCAGACCATACAGGTATTTTTCGAATCTCTCACACGCCCACACACTCGCCAAGCACTCCTTCTCAATCTGTGCATAACTGGTTTCTGCATCAGACAGTCGGCAGAGCAATATGCCACTGGTTTCCAGTCGTTGTCGTGGAGCTGAAGCAGAACGCCGCCAATGCCATAACTGCTGGCATCAGCTGAGACGGCAGTTGGTCTGTTCACGTCGTAGAACTTCAGCACTGGAGATGTGGAGAGGCACTCTTTGATCTTGAGAAATGCCTCCTGCTGGGCATGGTCCCATACCCAGGCTGACTTGGACTTGAGCAGTGCGTACAGTGGCTGGCCTATTGTAGAGAGGTTGGGTATGAATTTCCCCAGGTAGTTGAACATTCCCAGCACTCGTCTCAGCTCTTGGATGTCGTGTGGTGCTGGTAGCTCTCTGATGGCTTTTACCTTGTCAGGGTCTGGTCTCACCCCTGACTCGTCGATGACCTGGCCCAGGAAATGAAGTGTGCTCTGCCTGAACTTGCACTTTTCCTTGTTGAGCTTCAGACCGGCTGACTCAATCCTCTGGAGCACGTTGTTGAGGCGCTGGTCGTGCTGTTCTGGTGTCTGCCCATACACCAGCACGTCATCCATGAACACCGCCACGCCGTCGAGGTCTCTGAGAGTCTCTGCCATCTTGCGCTGGAAGATTTCAGGAGCACTAGTGATGCCAAACGGGAGCCTTTTGAAAGCGTACCTCCCGAAGGGTGTGATGAAGGTGGTCAACTTGCTGCTTTCAGGGTGTAGAGGATCTGCCAGAATCCGGAGGCTGCATCGAGCGATGTGAATGTTGTTGCACCGCTGAGCTTTGCTGTTATCTCCTCTGCAGTAGGAAGGATGTATCTCTCTCTCCTCACAGCCCGTTCAACCTCTTCAAGTCCACACAGATACGCACCTTGCCATTCTTCCTCGGAACAGGCACCATGGGCGCGCACCAGTCTGTTGGCTCGGTCACCAGCTCGATGATGTCATTCTCCTCCATGCGCTTTAGTTCCTCCTGAACTTTCGCCATGAGGGGTAAGGGAACTCGGCGAGCAGCGTGCACGGCGTATGGCTGAGCATTCTCCCTTAACTGGATCTTGACAGGCTCGGTGTTGAGAGTCCCATGCTCACCAAATGCCTTGTGGACTTCCTCGATGCGCTTCACCAGTCCCATTGCAGTTGCTGTGTCTCTACTGAGCAGGTTGTTTGCTGTCTGGCCTCTGATGACATACACTGGGAACAAGTAGGGCTTGCCTTTGTACTGGATGTTGGTGGTGAATTTCCCCAGACATTCCAGCTGACCGCCAGGGCTGTACAGTGTGATGTTGGAAGGCTCTAGTTTTCTCTGGGGAACTAGCCTGCTGAATGTTTCCACTCCCATGACGTTTGTGTCAGCCCCAGTGTCAATTTTGAATTTAACTGCCGTTGCCCCAATTTTAAACTGCACAGTCCACAAATCATCGGATGTTTTCGCGTTGGTCACTGCTCCCAGAAAGTATGGTGACTCGTCTGCCCCCTCCGTAACTTCCCTCACTGCTTTGCTACGGCATTTTCGTTCCCAATGGCCCCTTTTCCCACAGTTGTTACATGTCGAGTTCTTTGCTGGGCATATCTCGGGATTAGCGTGTCTCATTTTGCCACACCGGCCGCATTTCGGTCGTTTCTCTGACCGTTTTCTTTTCGTGGGGGCTGCCATCTTTGTTGTTTACATTTCGCCGCGGCTTTCCTCGCACTTCCTCCACTGCTACTCTGCCTTCGCCCTGCTGCTGGTGCACCTGTAATGCCACCTCTTCAGACTGGCGAACAGTTTGAACAGTGTCGGCAAGTGTTAGCTTCGACTCTAGCTGTAGCCTACGAGACAGTTCTTTGTCAAGGATTCCCACCACTATACGGTCTCTGATGTGTTCCTCTTTATAAACCCCAAAGTCACAGTGTTCCGACATCTCATACAGTGCTCTGATAAACATTTCAGCCTTTTCACCGGGCCGCTGCGACGTTGGTAAAAGCAAGCGCGCTCGTGAATCACATTCCGCTTGGGGAAGAAGTACTCGTCGTATTTTCCTAATACGATATCAAAGTCATCCTCTTCATCCATCTCCTCGAAAGTGAACGACTTGAATATGTTTTCAGCCTCAGAGCCCATAGCGTATATCAACGAACTGACCTGAACTGCTCCATTTTCTGTGAAGAGTTTTGTTGCCATTCGGTACCGTTGAAAGCGTTGGCGCTAATCAGCCCATTCATTTGGACGATCAAATCTGAAGTTTTCCGGTGGATTAAACTTGGCCATTTTCCGATTGAAACGAGTAGTCCGTCACGACTTCTGACACCATGTAAATAATCCCAAATGTCCACACAAGGATATTTCACAAGGATTATTATATTGTAACGACTCTATTATATTGTAACGTTCAGAGGAAACACAAACAGATACAATTTACTCTCACGTAGTTTACTTTCTAACTAACATATTGACATGCGCACTGGCTGTACACACGCAGTGGCTGTAATCTCTTAAAGGTACAGAACACCATTTCTATTCACTATATAATCACATTATGACAGCTAACAAATACGCAAACAAACAGCTTCAACAAGTATCAACAGCTAAGCTTAATGCAAAATTGTGTAGTTCATTCACCAAGTGAGATATCCTAAGTTACACAAAATGTGGACTAATTTAGTTTTCTTATTAGAAAATTTGAACCATTTCATATGAGAAGATGTGAAGGAGGGGATCACTCATGATCTGATTGATCCCTAGCTGTACATACAGTACCAGAATCAGACAGTTAAACATTACTTGAATAACTAGGTTATACTCTTACATTGGATTTTCCCCATAATTCAGACTCATTTTAGAGGGCACCATCCAATTTCCAAGACGTTCCAATTGTGACTGTGCTGTAAAAATGAACTTTACATAGAACTCCAAGTTGGCTGCAGAAATATTTGCTTGTTCGTTTATATCAAAGAAAATATCGTAATAAAATATAAAATTCAATGGTAAATTACACGTCTTTATTATTTTTTTTTTGTTTTGACTGTGTTGCCTGGAAGGTTCACACACCCAATCCTACTAAAATGTCATTCCAGTTCTGACAAAAGTTAGACTGTAGCTGCCGGCGAAGGAATGGGTTATTTATAGATAACAGTTGGTGGCAGGCAATGGTGCTGGTGGTTTTGGCTACATTAAGAGAATTTAAGGGAGGGATATATTTTCGAGTTAAGTCTAATGAAATCATAAAATGAATTATGAATGTTGAATGACCTTAACGACCGTGTCTGAAACTTTCACAAAGTCTATAGACACCTTATGACTCGGCTTTCAGCGTCAACCGGTCAGCTTTTTTAACGCTTATCCAATTAATTATTTACGTTACATTAACGTTAAACATGGACGTTTATGTTGATATTGAGCAACATTTCTCAAATGCGCACTACACAATGGCAATCAAACAAAACGTAACTTAGTAAGCCAACATATGAACAACAAACTATAGCTCGCTGCATTCACACTTTGGACCTCTCGCACAGAATCAGATCATGTAAAAAGGTCTGCATAATATTTATGTGTTAAAGAAGTTAAAACCAACAAGAATTCGAATACGTTCATAATCAACCAGTAGTAGCCTACGTTCTTGCAAACGTGCGGCAACAACATGATCTATGGAGGGACACAGTTCAGGTAACCACAGGCTAGCACCGAGTAGTTCAAAATTTATTAACGATTTGATCTGCTTTAACATCAAATAGTGCTAGCAGTAGGCTATCTGTATAATGTCGCGTATAGTGAAACGCCCCACAACCCACGAAATGATTATAGGAAAAAGATCCCACTCTTTAAGCGTTAATCTTAACCAACGTTAGTGTAATAGGATACATTTTCCACTTCAATATGCTAATAATGGAACTGTAAAACATTCAATGAAACATAAATTATTGTTTGAACTCACTTTGTGTGTCGATCTCCGGTCACTCCCTAGGCAGTCTTCGGTAAAACTTTAGAGGGACTTCAACCGGCTGTCAGAGACGGTCTGTGTTGACTAACTGGGAGCGTTGGATTCTGGAACATGTAGTTCCAATACAGGCACTTAAAATCACATTAAAATGCACGCCTTGGGGGAACGGGTTTTTCCGAGTTAGGGCTGCGTTTGATCTGTCGCTTCAGGCAAAGTAAAAAACGTTTTTTTGAAAAGTGTTCACTGCTCACCTTCTCTACTCCATTCCCACACAAGAACCACTTGCCTCTTTTTCGGAAATATGGGGTAAGGGAGGGTGCAACCAGTTCAGCGGAGGAGAGGAGAGAAGGGGGGGACAAATGAAAGAGATCAAATTATCCTCCAACAGGGAAGAGTGGACTGCGTTGATACCTCATTTTTGCAACTAGGTGTCGAGTTACTTCTGTTCGTTCCTTGCCACATTCGTTATGACATATGGAATAAATCAAGAAAAAGATAACAAACTGAGTGCCACTACAAACAAAACATACCTGACCGAGAGAAGGGGAGAGAAGAGGGTTTGTTATTGTATATTATGAGGTGCACCATTGTTTGCACATTTGTAGGATTGAGTTGTGCCAGATGGCCTAAATGAGTGTGGTTTATTGTTTGTAATTATTCATATGCTTGGTTAATAACTGCAATCAGTCACAAGGCAAAGAATATTTTTTTTATGAGGTTTTAACTTCAGTCTGCCTTTTAGGGGAAGAAATTTCAAGGCAATATTTAGCATTCAGGCAATATAGTAAAATGTTACAATGTGTTCATTATTCATTTAAGTAAAAGAAAATAGTTTTGGTTTTGCCAGCTGTCCTTGAAATGTCACACAGTAACAAAAAAAGTAACACATCCCACACCAATACATACTCCTACCACTGGCTTTCATTTTTGACATCTGGAATAGCATGGCTCCATGGACACGAGTGTTTTTAACCATGTACTGTTTCTCTAATCAACGTGAAACAGCAGTAACCAGGATTCATGAAATCAGCTGACGTTTTGCCAATTCTCCATCGTCCACTTTGTCAGTTCCTTAGCTGCAAGCGTAGTCTCTTGTTTTTCACTGACAGGAGATGAATGCCGTTACGTCATCAGCTGCAATATCCATTCTTTAAGAAGGTATGATGAGTTGATGATGCAGGGGTGTAACACCAAGGGGGGAAAGAGTACTTAGTATACAGGGTCCGAGGGTTTGAAGGGGCCCGTGAAAATCTGGGATTTTTGTTTTTTAAAGGGGCCCTCAGAGCCTGCCTGTGTTCAGGGCCCAGAATTTTTAGCTACGCCTCTGGTTGTATGTCCTGAGATGGCTCCTCAAATTTTGCCACCTCTGTTGTGCTCAGTACCTAACCGTCTAGTTTGTCCGTTGCTGTGTACATTCTATGTCAGCCTCCATTGGTCTCTTGGATCAACGGTCTGTGTCCATTGGCTGAATGTTTGTTGGGTGGTTGAACGTTCTCGATACCCCTGTGACACTGTCATGTGTGAAAACCTCAGCGGCATTGTTGTTATTGATATACCCATACTGATACATCCGCCACCCAATAACATTCCACGTTTAAAGAAGCACAAAAATATTTGACCTTGCCCATTCTTTCTCTGAACTGCACACACACAATCCGAGGTACATGCCTACCTGCCTTAAATTGCATAGCCTGATGTGATGCTGTCAGCTGTACTAAATAAAGTGGGCTCCGTGTATTTACACTGTAATATTTACCTTTAGTTTATAAAAATATGATATCGCTCTTTGAGTTATCCTGGGATCAGCTGGATGACTGTGTGCCATAATAAGATAAATCTGGCAGGACCGTAGCATTATTTAATTCTAATTTTAATATAATGGTAGTATTTGTATTCTTTTCGTCAGAATATGTGTATCCAAGGCCACTGAGCTAAGCTGTGAATGTATTCCTCATTATTTTGATAGTGAAATGGTGTGTTTACAGATCGCTTTATTTTTTTGTAATTTTTAAGCAGATACGGTTTAATTAATTCAGACGCTAATAAAAATCCCTGCTTCTCAGAGTGAGTGAACTCTAATTAAAGCGGAATAATCACATTGGCCGCATAGCAGCAATATCATGACAGAAACACTCACCGCCGTTAGGTTTCCTTTCTCTGTTGTAATATACATAAATATGTTATCTGGAAATTGATTTCATTACCCGCTTTAATGGGTTCCTTGAGCTGAAACAGTTCCCAAACTATAAAAAAAAATAAAAATTGGAAAACAATCACCAACGTTCTCCATTCAGGCTGCCAACTTGATTCCCAGTGCTTGTCCTGAAATTTGATTTGAATTTCCCCCACTCTGATTAAACACACAAAGGAGTACAGTTATTGGAGTATTTTAAAGGATTTTCATCTCTCACACTGAAAATGGACACTTCCCTTTGTCTTCTTGTTAAACATGGGAAATACGTCAAAGAGAATTTTAGTCATCATTATACCACAGAATGTTTTGTTGGAGAGACTAGTTAGCCTTCAACGTTTGATCAGCTGTCTAAATTAATTGGCTTTGTGGTTTTTAGAATCCATACCTTTGATTTTCTGTAATTTGTGTTCCGCCATTGTGCTTTGACTGTTTAGACTCTTTGATTATTTATCACAGGCTCGTGTACATCTCCTGCCGTGAGAGAGGAAATGCTTATTCTGGTTGAGTACGCTTCAGATCCCATGAGTCCCTGAGTAAATGAAGCCTGAGTCTGAGCTGTGGGGTGCATGGTGCAGCCCAGATGCATTCTGGGACACCCTCCGAACACGGGAAGGCCTTCCCAGCATTCCCTTTGTAGTGGATGTACTTTGCCCTGCCGCCATTATCCTGTTTGTTCCCATGAGAACTGCAAAATGTAAACACAATTTAAGGGATTCATTCTATGATGAGACCAGAAGTTATTACACTTTGTTTCCATGCCCTCAAAAACTACAAGGCTTTTATTGCCATTTGATATTGAAACTGAAATTCCCGTTTTGGTAGCAATACAAATGAATTTGTACTTTAAGCTCAAGTCTGTCACAACCAGAGGAAAGGTAACCTTTAAAACCTGTACAGCAGCCAATTTCCTGGCCTCTGTCTACTTACCCTTCATTTACAGCACATTTAGTCACCTGTCCTGCAATGTGAGGAAATAATATATATATAGTAAAATGAACACTTCCCTCTTTTTATAGATCATCCATTCCCTTTGAATAATTGCCAAGTAATGACTGACTGAGTTTTGAAGTACATCTTGCCTCTGTCAGAAAAAAAATAGGCCCAGAATATGAATTCGGTTATGTGGACTTCATTTTCATGCAGAGTGTGCAGGGTTTGACATTCAGGTAAATATGAAAGTTGATGAATTTTGATGTCACTTAGACAAGTGAATAGCAGACAAACCATAATCATAATTTATACGGTAAAATGCCACAATCTGATCTCAGCCCTTATCCGGTTATCGCCATTTAGTGGTGTTCAGACTTAAATAACAAACTTAGACCATCAAACTTATACAAATATTGACATTTAACTCCACTTACTGCCCCATAAGAATATAACTTTAATTAAGGATATATCCTGTGTAAAGAACTTAATTTTGAAAAGGACAAAGTGTTTTCTTCCGAATCGTTCGGAGGTGGCAGATGATGGTCCCCATCTCATTTCCCTTCAATAACATCGTCAGCGTAGCCTGCTCCAGTCCGCTGTTCTTTATCACACCGTTATATTCCATTGGCGGTGACTTAATTGGATGCCTCAGTGAGACAAAATAAAAGCGTTTTTTTCATCTTCAAGTGCCCAAGGTTCAGGTTAATTTAAATCATTATTCGCCTTCAGTCTTGACAAGCAGCGGAAGGGCATATTTTCATACTGACCCCGCGAACAGTTAACTAGTTGAATTGGAAACTGTAAAGTTGCCATACAAACATTCAGGTAAATTTAACAATCTGCTGGTTTTCTTCACAAAGGTAAATGTGTTTCTCCTGTGTCATTGTTTATGCTGAATTACCCTTGGTTTATCAATTCAATTTCACGTTTGCTTCCTAGACTTGCCATATGGATGAATAGCTTATATTAATGGCAGCAGCCTTCTCTGTTTATAATGTGTGAAATTATTCAAATTATATCCGGAATACTGGAAACTGTACAGTTGCTTGCAGAATTTTCATAATTCTGTGATAAATTTGGGTGCAGTTGGATGTCACTATGCATTAAATATTCTAATCATGGAAGAATTCCATTATTCCAATTGTCTTTCTCACAATGTTTATCGTAGCTTTACGTGCTGCAGTTCGATAATGGAAAATGTATAACCAGTGAAAACTCCATGAAAGTTTTATCAGAAGTTAAGACTCAATGCCTCTGACTGGAAGCCAAATTTCTACTTTGCACAAATCATGTCATTGTGGATGCCAGGATATACTGAAAAAAGTATTGATTATAAATCAAAGAAGGTCACCTAAATTGATTCCTGCTATGAAGCTGAAAAGCTACGAGGAAAGACTTAGGGACACTTAATCTTCTCAGACTTAGTGAAAGGAGACTTAGAGGGGATTTCACGGAGATTTTTACATTTATGAAGGGGTGAACTGAAAAGGATTTTTTAGGTTGAGCCTAGTGTGCAGAACAAGGGCGCACAGATGGAAACTAGTTAAGAGTAAATTCTGTACCAACATCAGGAATCTTTGTTTTATGGAGAGTTTTCAATACTTGTAACAAGTTGCTAGGTGATGTGGTTGAGATAGACCCCTGTGTTTGTTCAGGACCAGGTCTGATGCAGTCCTGTATACTTTGTGGAATGTTTTAGTTGTTTTGAATTGTGTGTTCTCATCACCATATGTTTCCATGTTCCTCTGATATTCTTCAGAGTCGCCAACATCCCAGGCTCTGCTTATATGCCTGGTGGTGATGCCATTTCCTGTTGATGATATCCCATCTCCCCCTGCACATGTGGAGGCACTCACAGGGCACCAAGCCATTAAGCCCCATTCCCAGAGGGGGAGGGGAGTATGACATCACTTCCCCTTCTGACCTAGTGCTCAGAGTATTGGCAGAGGTGAGCGACTGTGAAGGTCTTCTCTCTCTCTAAGGTTGTCATTTATTATTGATTCGTCTCTGTCTTTGTGGGATGGAAATTGAATTTTTTTTTTTTTGCGCTCTGACAGAGGGTCTGTTACAAATGGCTAGCTCACAGGGACTATGGGTCTAGGGGATAAGTATGACCATTCATAAGTCATACCAAAGACTGTAAAAGTGATAGCCATTCCTTTCGGCAGCCTAGCCTAGCCTAAGCACCTAGACTGAGGCAAGGATCTCAGGTGTAAAATAATGTAGCATGAGGTACCCACTGGAGATCCAGTGATTGCACTCCACCTTAGTGATATAACCATGTAATTAAAAATATATTTGTGATATGAACATTTGAGTTATCTTTGGTTACCTGTTCCAAGTGTTTGTATATGGCTGGTTTAAATGCATCTAGTAACCCAGCAGAGCTGTACAAGCATCTCCTATGCTACTACTGTTCTATTAACAAAATTTGTCTCAAAGCCCTTTGTACTTTAGGGACATGTTTAATGTAACTAATTATCATGTATCATGGTAATGGTGATTTCTGAGACCATTTTGTGAAGACAGACCAGGCTTTTAGGAGTGTTGGGTTACAGTGTAAAGGCAAACATTGATAATACCAAGGAATTGAAAGATTTTACTCTGGCTACAGTGAAATGTGCATTGAAGTACGTTTGGCCAGGGTTTCGAAACCAATGTCTTGGATCCTGTAGTCAGTTTGGCAAATGAAGCGGGCTTTAGCCAAGCTGAAGTGTTTGGCGTGGGGGATCTTGGGGAATTATGGCACAGAAAATGTTGACATTGGACAAAACCTGGAGGTTTTTCACTGTGCGTGTAAGGATAAATGGATTTGTATTCACTGATCTTTAAGGTAGTGAGATAGTTCATCTTAATCACTGAGTCATCCAACAGAAAATAAAGATAATTTAATCTGCACCTAATCAATACAGTATGAATCAATTTTTAAAAAGCCTGGAGACTCACTTCTTCTCTCACTTCCTCTGCCGATATCCAGTGTTTGGTGTTGTTTCATATTTTGTTCACCAGGGGTCACTGTTGCAACAGACCACAGAGAAGGTGCTGAAGAGCTCTACAATGCTAAAGTGAATACTAGTTCTTCCTTGTTTGCTTCAACTTCTAAATATGTTTTTCACCTTACATTCATGCAGGGCATGTATGCTCATCAATAACTGAACAAATCACTTTTCCTGTCAGAAGTATGAGACAAAGGATTGTCTCTGGAATAAGTAGTAGGTATTCCCAATTTGTATTCCCATGTAAGAAACTGGATTGGGAAGGTCCTCCGACCCTGAGCATTCTATTATACCCCTGAAGCAGAAAATAAAACACTATATACACAAAAACCGACTGCTGTGGAGGTGATGCAAAACATGTAGAGGACAGAATATACTCTGAGCACTTGAAGATTTGGATAAGCAGAAGCTGCAAGACGTTGAATAAGGAATGAGGCTCTCCCTCAGAATTTTAATTACGTATCCACTGAAATCATTTTGAAAATTATTACTTACCGGTACATAATTGTTACCTCATTTTTATACGGGCTGCTCTAATTTTGTAACTGCCAACAATCAAGCCAGCTGGTGAGTTTCTGTTGACAGTCAACACACATCTTGAATACACATTCATTTGTATGAATAAGCATCGGAGAGATTTACTTTCTAATTTTTAGAGAAATTATGATTGGTTCCTGTCTAATGTTTGCCCTTTTGCATGGATGATAATAAAGCTACTTTTATGTAATAAAGAATAAATAATGTACACTTACCTAATTGGTACTCATACAGTATAATTTGCTTGTTAATTAAGCAAACTAAATGCCAATAGTGTAAGACCAATGATTATTTTAAACATAAAGTTATGGAAGGCCTGGCCGTAGGTTCCATTACATTAGGATTCATATTGTGGGGTGGGATATTGAACTTGTTGTGGGCTGATAACACATTATGAGTTTTTATGAAATCATATAATTCCATAGGAGTGTATATGATATTTCAGAAGGGGGCATTGCTGTAACATGTACATAAGAGAAACCCTGCTTTTTCATTGGAGAGCATTAGAAGTGCATATAGATTATGGCTTATATAAATTAAACACTCTGGGTGTGTTTGCACTTGGGAGTGCCAGGCTATACTCACACTGTCATCCAGAGATGAGCGTTGGCACAGAAATGCTGGGCTGAGAACACAGAAGCTGTCCTAAGGCTTCTGTCAGTCAGCCTCAGTGCAGTCTTTGGTGCTTTCACTGTTCAAAGCTGCTGTCAGTCATCCTCAGCACAGAGCGCTACGTGATGTCAGTGTTCATGGCAACTGTCAGTCATCCTCAGTGTAGGACACTGTGTGCTGTTACTGTCCAAGGTTACTGTCAGTCAGCCTCAGTATAGAATACTGTGTGCTGTTACTGTCCAAGGTTACTGTCAGTCAGCCTCAGTATGGAATATTGTGTGCTGTTACTGTCCAAGGTTACTGTCAGTCAGCCTCAGTATAGAATACTGTGTGCTGTTACTGTCCAAGGTTACTGTCAGTCAGCCTCAGTATAGAATACTGTGTGCTGTTACTGTCCAAGGTTACTGTCAGTCAGCCTCAGCATAGAACACCGCATACTGTTCTTCTGGGTGCTCCATCTGTACCCCGGGCCTAAAGCAGCCCAGAACCCCAGCAGACACCCAGAACCGATGCCCAGGAAGAGACCCTGAAGCATTAATCACTGTCCATATCATCCACACTGATTCTGCTCCATTTGTGTGCAGACCCTTTCCGCTAGCGCAGGTCCGTCATCGATGGAGCCCTGAAAGCCTTTTCCATTGGTTCTAAATCCCACTCCTCAGGGACCATTAAGTATGGTGGGTTTCATTAAGCTTTTATTCCCCAGGTTAATTCAGATGCTAATGAAAATTTTCCTAAGCGTCTCAACTTAATATTGGGTGGGTGTATCAATGCTAAATAAATCAATCTGTCCTTATCACGGCATATTTGTGGAAAGATGATGAATTGTGATTATTTTTGACTGCAAAAATCCCATACCAATTTATTATATATAAATATAAATATGTTATGTCCTGGACTTAAATTTTTGTATTGACTTGAAATTATGAACACTTCGATAGTTTAATGTCACTAGGAATTAAATCTAGCATAGATTGTTGTCTCTTCATGACTAATATTAATAAACTCTTTGAGTTTGTGGAGATCACAGCACGAGGCTTGGGGCAGCAAATAGTGATCTTTTTAAGAACTCAGCTATAGTATTTGACAGTAAGTCATCTTTGAAATGATTTAAAAAACAATGAATTTAAAAAAACAGTGCAAGAATACTGTTTCAGATATTTAAGGTGTAATTAATATAATATTTATTAATTAAACTATAATGGGCAGATTATTCTTATGTTATTGCTTTGAAGTTTCCATGTCATGCTCAAATGCTTTTGCTCAAAGTTTTCTGTCACACAAAAATGATAAAACTTTGGTGCTGTTGTCATGGAATCAGCTTCAATCCAGGTTTTTGCATTATCCTTACTTATATTTTCTGTTTAAGCAGAAAGCAATATTTTTAAAGGGCAGGTTTCATTATGTAATGGTCTTTCATAGACTCTTCTTAATGTCTCTTTAAAAACATTCTTAAAGGATCGTACTTTTCCTCCAGCCGAGACTTAAAGTTCTCTCTTCCTCTGAAGTACAGGATCAGAATTTTAAAATGACTTTACACTTTCAGGAGTGAAGACATAAACAGGGCCTGACAGAAAGTGCTAATTCACCGACTTATTCTTCTACTTCTTAAGCGGAGATATGGGGACGAATTAATTCAGCTGGTCTTCCCATCAGCAAGTTCTGCCAACAACCGGGCAAGGAGCAGAGCTTGCGAGAAAGGGTGAGACAGCGTGAGAAAGGCACGGAAAGAACGGCTGAAATCGGACAGCATTAGCATCGCTTTGTAGTTTTGTTTGTTTCTAGCACATTGCCCTTTCGCTCTGCGTTCTGTGTCTTTGTTCCCGGTGAATCTCTTCGCGCAGATTTTTGCATAATCTTGTCGTGCCGTTGGAGCTTTTCGGCGACAAAGTAAAAATCTCTTGAGAGAAAGTCCCTGTCTTCTCAAGCCCTGTCCACCCCCGGCTGCATGAGAGTGACGCAGCCTTGGCAACAAAACATTTGGTATCCAGGTGTAGTCTCGCACCTTTGCTTTAAGCAGGATGATATGTTTCCCGGGGGGGGGGGGGGGATGATGCGTCTGGACTTGCAGAATCTGCAAACATCTGCAGATACTGCCCTGTTTCGCATACAGTATGTTTGGAATAAGTAGTCAGGTAGTCAGTGTATAAGCTTGACGAAACTATGCAGCTAATTTGCATGTTGTTGTTGCAGTTTGATGTGTCATGTGACACGCCCCAGCAAGCAAGGTGCGTGTGCCAATCTTCCTGATTTCACAGAACAGCAGGGTGTGTCTGGTCACACTGTTTACCATAGCAAGGAAAAACAGGAAGTTTAAAGCTGCAACTAATACACATTATTATAGTACTCTTTTTAATTAGTGAGACATGACTGGTATTCTATGATACTAAACAGTAGAGCAAAGCCAGTAGCAACTAAACAAGTCCCACATACAGGCACAACAATAATTAATGTTTGCTCTATGGTCTGAAAGTATAATTTACTTAAGCATTTAGTACATGCAGAACTGTTTTGCTGATTCAAAAAGGCAAAGAGAGCATGTGATTGGTTAAATTGGTTGGTCATTTGCTCCAATCACAAATCATGTCACTGAAAGATTTTAGCGTGTGCTATGGGCTTTCATAAATCTGGCCCTGAGTCTAGCAAGTTTCCCAGAGCTCTAGTGTTGAAACAGTGGCTGGCTCGTAGCACTGCTATCGGTGCACCACAGAGAGTGCTGGTTAAACATGGGAATGCATGTCTGCAGCATGCACTGCACCAACCAGCAGGTGCAAGAATGACCCCAGCACACCTCACTGACAGGAAAACAGTCTCTGTCAAGGCTTTTAACCAGCTTTGATAAGGCACTTCCACAAAGGCAGGGCACACCGAATAGAGGAAGAAGCGTGGGCCCTATTAAGATAAAGCTGGATGTCTCCTTATATCAAACGAAATACCTCTCTCCAGGTACCTCTCTCCATGAGTCATGTCATCTGCTGCCTCTCTTATTCCCTCTTTTCCTCCCCATGCAGTCCCCGCTCTGCCTAACGATGACAGAGGGACTGGGTGCAGATGGAAAGACAGAGGGAGAACATCAGACCGATGAAACATCACATGGACCGTGATTGAAACCTCCCACATTCAGAATAATGTGTCGAGTTCTGAACAAGGGACAATATAAGAAAGTGCAAAGAAGGGCAACTAAGTTAGTTCCTGAAACTAAGAGTAATGAGCAAAAGTTACAAGTAAAGAATTAAGCCACAATCTATTCTGGTGTGGCAAAGAGAGAGTAAGACATGATTTAATTGAGGGGTCTTTTTTTAATTCTCTAGAAATTTTACTGCGTAGCATTTTAAAATGGTGAGCAACAAAAGATGTTTCAGGTTATGTTCTGTCATCAGAATAATTTTACATGGATGAAAACTAAGTAAAGGGAAAATTTCTGACTGATATGAAGGATTTTGTTCGGCACAGATAGTTGTTGATGCTTTGAACAGCTTGCCAGGTCATGTAGTGGAGGCTGAGATGCTGTGCTGGGTACTCTCTAGACTGTGGGTGAATGACAAGCCTTGCTGGGCTTCTCCTAATTATGTATCCTTATGTTCTTTGGTAAATTTACTCTCACTCACTCAAATGAAATGCAGGCACATATGCAGCTGAACAGTTGATAGGTGCATTGTACAACCTGCACTAGAATGTGTGTGTATGTATGTGTGTGTGTGTGTGTGTGTGTGTGAGAGAGAGAGAGAGAAGAGAGAGAATATGTGATTGTGCATTTGTGAATTTGAATCTGTGTGTGTGTGTGTGTGTGTGTGTGTGTGTGTGTGTGTGTGTGTGTGTGTGTGTGTGTGTGTGTGTGTGTGTGTGTGTGTGTGTGTGTGTGTGTGTGTGTGTGTTGATCCACCTCCACTTTCTTAATTATCAGCCTGTGTTTTGCTAGGAAGCAGTTGGGAGTGACAAGCTGTTAGGAGTTTGAGAAGCACGGTTCCTTTGTTTGTGTATGCAGGTTCTGCTTTTTTTCTTTTGTTCCTGTCACACTGAAGTCGAGAGGGTAATTATCCACCCAGGTCTGCCATATACTGATCCCATTTACTCTCTTTTGGCCCAATGCTTGTTATTCTCTAAATCTGCAGAGCATGTATGTACTATGTTATGTCATATCATGTCAAAACTGGGGAATTTTTAATATTGTTGTACGAGGCTACATCTTATTTGTTCTTAATAATTTTTGGATATAATTATTTCTTATAATGGAATTTCAGATGTTGATCCAGACATTCTGTGTTGTGTACCGAGGTTCATGTGGATTGGATAAACCATCTTGGAGGAGCATTTAAATTTGTTGGAAGCATTAAAATGATAGATGTCATCATTTGCAAGTCTTGATCCAAGCTTCTCCTTTGTGAGAAAAGGGGCACATGGACCCCCATTTTTCAACCAAATAAACAACATCAAGTCATACCTGCTTTAGAAGTTATATGTGTCTCGCTTTGTCATGTCATGTGCACGACAGTCTATAAACAGGTTTGGTGAGGTTTTCAGCATCCAGTTGGTTTCATACCATTTTCCCAGGAAATGGTAGGAAAAAGTATTAAAAAAACAACTGTAGGAATAAACAGGGGCTAAACACTCAAAGTTGCAGTGATCCATTTATGTACAGGTACAGGCAGGTAAAATCAGTGGCCAGGGTTCAGTGAGCTAAATTGATTTTGGCCGTATCAGTCTTGTGCATCCTGCAAAGTTAAGGGAAAGGCTTATGCTTAAGGTGTTCTGTCCTCTTGATTTGTGAGTATGTTGATGGTGATATTCTTGGTGTGTAGTGATGGTTGACAGGGAGGGTAAAATCCAGGACTGAGGGTGTGTGTGTGTGGGGGGGTCTCCTGTATGACTGAAATATGCCAGCTCTTATACTTATACTTTCGAAGGAATGATGTTGCACTTCTTCAATGTTGTTTTGACCTGGTTCTTAACCTGTTTCTTTCTCCCTCTTGCAACACTGGCCCTAATGTAAGTGACTACACAGGACTGTGTGGAAGATAATCTGGCACTGCAATAATGAGGGAGGCCATTTTAGCCAGTGGAGGAGTGAGATGGATTTCACGCTGCTTCAGTCTGTTCGTTGGAGTGTGTCTGTATGTAACTCCATCCTGCCAGGTAATACCCACAATTCTTTGAAGCCAATTGTTGTGGAACGCCTCTAGAGTTACCTTGTCTTACACATGGAGGATAGGGAGCAGTAGCTTTAAAGCAAATTGTTTTTCTAGTGTCAGACTGAAGTAGCATTTTTCTGTTAAGTGCCAATGTTCTGTATAACTTTCATCCATTTGAGCAGGTTGGTCTGAAGACAAGGTGTGGTAACGTGTGTTGCTGGTGTATTTTGATTCAGCGCAAAGCTGATAAGTTGCACTTGTTTTCAATGTTTTGACAGTGTCTTTTTCAGTTGTCTTTTTAAAATTGTTTTGTGGTTTTGTTGTCTTCCGTATTTCTTGTGAGAACCACAATGGAAATAAGCCTTATAGGCTTCATTGTGTTTAAATCCTGGATGATTTTAAATGTATGTGATGGCTGCTTTAGAGCAGGATTATATGTATTTTGTATCATCAAATAAATAAACATCATCATCCTCATGGTAACCAAAGCTGCATCTCACGTCCTGTGTCAGTTGTTAAATAGTGATTGTAGAGTTATCATTGAGATACTATGCCTTTTTAGGCGGATACATTCACACGCTCTCTGTGTTAAAAGCACACCAGCACAAACATGCCAGAAATGTTCAGTTTGCGACACATTATCGGTTATTTTTTCACTGGAATTATGTACTTCTGGAGACGTGAAAAATACATCGTCATAACCACTTGCAATAATACGGAAATTAATGATATAAATCCTGCAATATTTTGAATTGGTTGCAATTAAAATGAAAAAGGATGCATTTTTGTCATCTGATGGTGGTAATTTAAATTATGGATCTATAAACAGGAATCATTGCTAATATTACTGTTTCCTTTGCTTTTCAGTCGGCTACAGCTGCAGCTGTTAACCTCAGTTTGATTACCCAACAATCAAACTGTTAATAAGGACCTTATTAGGTCACTCATTATTTTTCTTAAATCAGCGCTCTGATCTCGATCTCCCTTCTCAGTGACCCTCTGCGTTTGGTGCAAAGACAGTGTGTAGTGAACCAATAATTTTAGCAATTAATTGCAACGAATGTATGTATTGCATGGATGGTTTGCTTTGGTGAGGCTGTTTGTTCGCGATCTGATTTCGGTCCACGCAAGCTGCGCTTTTGGACGTCTCTGTGCTGAACCGGGGCCAGTGCTGGAGCGTCCCTCCGTGAGCCGATGGCATCCCAAATGCGCATTCTGTTCCCCCTCGGGTTCTTGGCGATGGGGGCCTTTCAGTGTGAAATATTCAGGTATATCCCAGCTGTAATCCATCCATGTCATGCCAAGACCGTTAGATTGCAAATTCTACATCAGATTCCCCCCACGCAGCTGATGAACAAGCAAATATTAAAAATCAATGAACAGGGATGATCTGTTTTCATAATGCAGTCGGTGAAATCGACTGTGCTCATACCGCAATAAGGGCGCTGTCAGTGAATAAACGTGTATGTCAACCGTAAGAATTTCCATTTCATGAACAAAAATAATGCATTCTTCTTCTCTTCTCTGCTATGATTATATAACCACATCATTTCTGTGTCCTCTATACACTAGTGCTCTACTCTTTATTCCTTAAGTGTGCACCCCCTATACCAGTTCTTCAGTTGTTTTGACATTTAAATTGTTTTTGGTAGAAAAATGAATAAAAGCTTCTCTTTGGTCCGCTTTTGGGGCATATGCATTTAAACAAATTTTAGTATTCTAGTGCACAAAACTGTTGTAATGTATTCTGTTTTTGAACCAACCTGAGCAATGTGCATTAAAATTGAAACCCCAAGGATACATCATTTCCAACTACAGCAGAACCTCACTAACATAAAACTCAGTAATTCAGAATTGCCCAAAATCAAAACGCTTTATTCATTTCAAACACTCATGCAAAAAGGCATGCAATTAAACCAAAACCCTATTGCATTTTACGTAGATACAAATGGAAAATACAATCATAATTGGATAAAGGGCAACACATTGGCTCGGTTCCTAAAGAATATTATATGGGAAAATTAAACTAGATAGCAAAACGTATTTCCCCTGAAAATTGGTTGCACAAATCTGTTTGATGAGCTAAGCAGGGTGTATATGGCCTCATTCAGAATGCACACAAAATGAAGGGTATTTTTCTCTGGGAAGCTTTGGGACTGGTGATGTAGTATTCGGATACTGTGTTAATACCTTCATTTATTTCATTGTCCTCCGCACTTTTGATGCTCACTTTCATTTTTACAGATTAGTCCTACTTTACCTTCATGCACCTGATCCCACTCTCTACTGCAGGTTCATGTTCCTATCGACCAATGAAAAGCTTCCCCTCAGTGTCCCCTCTGCACTAAGCACTATTGCAGGGGATCCACAGAGCAATGATTACTGGTGTTGGCTGGGGCTCCACAATTGACTCAGCCTTGCTGGGATAAAATATTGTTTGAGTCAATCTAATTCATCAGGGTAAGTACTCTCTGGCGACCTCCCTTGGCCACCTGGGCAACTGCAGGTTTGTGAGCTGTAAGATAGTAAAGCAAAAAAGTACATATAAAACAATATGCGATTGATGGGGCGCGTAAAAGTAAAGCAATGTGCGATCGATGCTGCTTGCACAACGTGAAACACAACAAAGGCAAGTTGGCACGTGAACTGGTGAACAGTCACTTACTCCTGAGTATGTGGGGGGAAGGGTTTACAATGGCGTTAAGTATATAGATATATAATTATTATATGATTTATTATATAATTGTATAGGGGAAATAAAAACACGAGGCATTTCTCAGAGAACGACATTCGTGTTGGTGCGTGAAGGCAAAAACAAAACTATTTTAATAAAAGCGATTGCTCACAAGAAAGGGAAGTACATGATTGTGATACATTTTGTCGATACAGATTTTTTTCGGAACTCTGCAGCCTTCCCGTCTGAAAAATAGACCCATTTGGGCATTCTGTAAAACGTCTTCCTCCACTACTTCACATAACTACCGCGCACTAGATCAAAATTTCATAATCCTTTGCTGAGAGACTGGGAAATTAATATAATTACTTCAAGAGCAAAATGAAAGACTTCTCCATCCTATTATATTCCAATTATTCCTAGTTTTGTACAGGCAAATCAGAGAGCGTTTGGGAATTAAGTTGTATTTTTTCATTTTTATAGTTGGTTTGCAGTAGAACAAGAGGCCCTGTGTGTTGGAGATCATACTGTACTCTCCTGCTTAGGATTCATCTGCTCCTGTGTCCACCTTTAAAAGTACATATGATAACACCAGTTCCACTGTCTCAGATATGTCTTAGCTTTGAATGGACGCCCATGGATGAATTAAAGACTGAGGAGAGCTTTGGGTTTGATTGCATTAACAGCTGTCTGATAACCCTCGTTGACATGAACCTCATGGCCTGACTTCCAGCGAGGCTACACCCATCCATTATGTGAGACAGGAACACTGAGATACAAGAACGTCCAGACAGGTCGATGGATGGATACATAAATCATAGATAGATTAATATTGAACCTTTATCAATAATTATACAGCTGCGTTATGGCTCGAAACAGTTGAAAAGGTTATCGCGCCTTCTTGCCAATCATGTCGTTGGCCGACTAATAAATGGGCTTAATGGACAGATACAGACAGATGTGAAGCCCAAGGGATTGTGGGATGGATGGAGGGTGAACCTGAACGACTGATAGCGGGGGCTGGATTTGCAGGTGCGGAAAGATAAGATGCAGTGTTGAGATGGCTATCAGGTGGAGGCCAGCAGAACTTCAGATTACGAAAAGAGGCCTCCAATTGCAAGGCAGCCAGTCTGAGGCGAAGGGCTGATAAAACAGCAAGACAGGCGCGGTAGAAAAATTGCCTTTGTCCCCAGCTCTCACAAAAAAACCCCTCCAACTCTCCAGCTTTTACAAAGAGAAAAATAACATACCCCCCTCCTCCAACCCCCATCTCCCCCATCTCTCCCTCAAGCCCCCTTCAGCAAATGTTCTGTTTTTACCAGGGAACAAGATAAACCACTCCGCCAGACGACTTATATGACCCAGAAACGGGCTACCGGCAAAGCGCTTTCGCTGCCCCAGCTTTCACGCGGGGCTCTGGCGTGCGGAGATAGCGCCGATACCGCAAACCCTGATCTATTATGCATTTCAATAGGCATCTTGGGTCGCCGTGTGGAAATCTGGAAGCCCCCAAAAAAAAACTATTTCAAAGCACCACAGTTTACAGTCGCTTCCATCCGCCGTGGTGCTACAACAACGGGGCCGGGCTCATGGAAGGAAGGCACACAGGGCTGAACAGAAGCTGAGGAGTTTCCGACAGCACGAAACGCGCTATTATCTCTGACTGATGGGAGGTGAAATTAACCTCTTCTATGTTCAATAACTCTCCCATTTCTCTCTCCCTCTCCCTCTCGCTTTGACAGCTCACTCCTGCATTTTCCTTTGTAAGCCTTCTTCCCGTTTTTTGCTTTCCAATTTCTGTGCATGTGTCTGTGTTAAAAGATGTAATGATTTTGGCACGTGCGGAACGTCATAAACTTGGTTCTGAGTGTTCCTTGAGCTTGAAGGGAGCTGTGGCAGTATGGGGTGGCCGTTGAACAAAAGGGTTGTCTTCTACAACAGCAGACAGACAGACGGCTATTCAATGAAAACAGGGTTTGGTTTTTGTAAAGGTGTACGTACTTCAATCAAACAAGAATGTAATCCGGTTGGGTTTAATCCATAATCAATAAAATCGATCCGCACCGGCCCATCCCACCCCATACGCTTTGAAGAGTAAAAACCAAGAGAAATGAAGAGGTGCAATCTGAAAGAGGAGCAGGCTTTGTTCATTTTCAAATGGAAAGAACATGTTTGACTATCCCAACATCCAATGCCTACAATAATCCCTACTGTATTAATAATATATAATATACTTGAAATTGAAAAGGGGAGTAATCAATTTTTGAGGATTTACATACTACATGTACTCTGTGATAGGGATGGAGCAAATAATTAAGGTTGTTGTTCCCCATTTTGGTTTGTAATATTGTTGTCTCAATATACAAAATAATATTTGATCTTAACATGAGAAGAAGGGCAAAACATTTTTTTACAAACCAGAAAAACAGTTACTTACTGTATAAAATATCATGGATTAGAGTATCACTTAGAGTGGTTTGCATTTTAGTTAATTTGACATTTTAATTTGAAAGTATCATCACCCAAAATGAATTACATTTAGTTGGCATTCCTACTATGTAAGAAGCGATGTAAGAAAAAAAAGTGAAATATTCAACTTACATAAGTATTCACAATCTACATTAATGTCACACTGACATTTTGTTAGGTCACTTTTCCAATCAATAACACAATATTTGTGCCAGTGTCTACTGTAATATGATTTCTTTACATCGCAGAGTTACTCTAGCTCTATCAAGTTGTTTAATTATGGACCGTAGTTTTCAAATTATGCCACAGATTCTAGATAGGGCCGAGGCCAGGACTTTGCTTGAGCCATTTAAGGATACATAGCATGTCAGCCACATTACTTTGGATCGTTTTGCACCTGAAAAGCACATTTCGGTTACAGTTTAGCAGACCGAAACAGATAGCCTTACTTAAAATGTCATTCTCTCGCACAATCCAATTTTATTTCAACTCTGAAGAGTTCCCTACTCTTTACTCAAGAGAATGATCTCCATAGGCACACATAACACATTGTGTTTACATAATACCTTTCCCATCTCACGATGAAATACCCTAGTATGGGGGAAAGCGCTAAATTCAGCTCAGCCTTAGCATACAACACAACGCAAAGAATTGCACCATTTTAATTAGCATTAGCTTTAGTTTGAGCTTTGTTATATGCATACGATAACATCAAACCTCTGCAGTTGCCCCCTGATGTCCAAGACTGTTTGAGATCTATATCTATTCAGATCAACCATCATATTTCTACATCTGTTGCATGGAGATGCACTTCGGTAAACAGATTTCATGGGGATAAGGTTCCAGATTATTCCAGGAAGATAAAGTCTGTTTTGATTGAATTGCATTCGTACATACACAAACAAAGTGTGTTTGATTCAATCCAAGTAAATTTCCCTCAAGTACGTGAGAGCTCTGTGGTATTTGTTCCTGATTCATTGCTTGAATTCACTACCCGGTACTTGACCACTAGATCTTACAGAGATGCATGCATTTCACCCTCATGTTTTTTCTGTTATTTGAACAATAATTATGGCTCATAGACAGAGGCCATTCAACCATCTGTGTGACTTCAATTACAACTGTGCACCTGAACATTTTGGTTAATCACAGCGAAGACGCTGAACACTCACCCAATCAAGACAATTGTTCTTACCAACTCACCAGTATCATGATTTCACGTTGTCCAGAAAAATGAGAAATTTGCTAATTGCGGGAAAGTACTTTCTCTGTCAACTATATACCACATCCTGTTAATGACAGCTACACATAGTATATCATTACAGAGACATAGAAGTACAATTATGGAAGAACAGGGCTGTAATAGACAATTGTGTGGTTGATGGGTTAAATGTATTGAATACAGTGCAATATTCCGACAAATGTTTCGGGTATATTGACTTTGCAGGGCTGGATGCTGAGTCCTGAGGGTATCTCGGTGTGTTCTGATTGGACTTGGCTGGAGGTGTAAACTGGGAGAAAATTAGGATGGCGGTAGGATGGTCGGTAGTGGGGGCAGTGGGTTTGAGATTGGCTTCTTCACACCTTGTTGTTACTGGCACACCTCTACCCCTCATTTTCGCAGTCCTCATTTCCTTCTGGCCCCCGTCCGCGCTGCCCGCAGCCACACTGCCAGCTTATCTACAATGACACTGCTGCCTGTTCTGAGAGGGAGAAGGGGGGTGGGAGGCAGGAAGAAAAAGAGTGTGAGAGGGAGGGGGGTGGAAGAGAGGTAAGGGAGGGGGGCAAGAAGAGAGAGGGGGGAGGGGGGAAGGGGGGGGGGGCAAGAAGAGAGAAAGTGGGGGGGGGTGGACAGAAAGAGGCAATAAGAGTTAACCATGAACAAAAACAGACAGAAAGAAAGACAGAATGAACAAATTTACTATTTACTAACTGGATGAAATTAGGTGTATTTTCCAGTGGTGTCCAGGCTAAACACTTTCATTTATGTTCTTGGTTGATCAATAATTAACGAACCATCAAATAAAAGTAGACAAGAAATTACACCTGTTCCATGGAAATGTTAATAAATCACGTTTCAGGGTGTGAAGGAGGAACCTTCACTGTTGAAATGGTTGTGGGTCTTTTCTTGTTACATGTGTGCCAGGTGCATTTGTTTTTGTCAATTTGAGAGCATGATCAGTTGCCAGCCTTATGTCTTACCTGAAATTGATTGATTGAATGGAATGTTAACATGTGAGTCATTGTGGGCCAACTTAATGACAGGTGTGCTGTCTCAGGGGGAGGGGGTTTTTGGCAACCATTTGTAAAATGGCATAAAAATGTTTGTAGCCTTTCTAAAGAAATGTTTTGAAATGATTGTGAAATGAAATTGTAACCGGTTATGTGAACTTAAGTATATAGGTATTGTCAAGCTTAATATTAAATAAACCTCCTTTTTTAATATATATTGGCTCTGATGGTTTAAGAAAAACCCTATGCTATTGTCCGAGGCAACGGCCAGCTTTGTGACACAGGGTATCAGCTTGAGTGTGATAGCGATGTGTGTGTGTGTGTGTGTGTGTGTGTGTGTGTGTGTGTGTGTGTGTGTGTGTGTGTGTGTGTGTGTGTGTGTGTGTGTGTGTGTGTGTGTGCATGTGTGATTTACCTCAGTAATTATACCTGATACCTGTGTCTCCAGAGTCATTGATTGGGAAGGTAAGGAAAGATCCCGCAACCCAGGAGACAGACAGCAGCTGACTGACAGTTCTGGGATCAGGGGTTAGCCAGCTCTGCTATGGGGCTGCGCAGTGTCTCTGGAGAAATACACACACATTCATTCATCTCGTCATTCATGATTTCATGGGATATCTCAATCACAACAACAGGCTGGGCGATGAATTGCACATTTTGTATCATCTACAGGAGCAAGGTCACAGAGCACTTGATTTACCTCTTAATTCCTAATTACAAAATGGAAGCAAAAGGAAATTGGTTCAGAGAAAAAAAGAAATCAGGAAACAGTTTCTTTTTGATTGGGTTTTGATGAGCTCGTAGGTCAGGGCCTCAGGAATTGATTGTCTAAATGACCAGGGACTGAATGATCAACTTGAACCCAGAGATGGAATCATCACCCTTGAATGGTCATCGGTAAATGTGAGCAATTGAATCCTCCCCATGAAGGAACTCTTTAGTCCTCTCTGAGCTCATGAGGGGAAGTGGGAGGAAAGCGGCTATCTCATTGGTCGAAGGACCTTCCCTCCCCACTCCTGACAGCTTGCTAATGTTGAATAATAGATGTGGTCGTGCGAGAGCCAACATAGTTTGAATCAATTATTCAGCTTTCACCCTCTCACTGTTGTATTGGTCCTATTGTTTATTTATATATTTATTTACGTACTTATTTGTTGTGTAATTCTGACATTTTGCATTGGAATTGGGGCCTGGACTGAGAAACCGTTCAATCAGCGGAATGTTATCGAACTATCTGAGAAGGTTTATCATTTTCTTTTCCTCTCAAGCATGCGGCCCTCCTGGTCTTATTTGAGAGTTATATAAACACGTACTGTAGAAAGATGCTCTCTCTCAAACGCACACGCACACACCACACCACACACACACGCACACACACACCTACCTCTCTGCCTCTCTCTCTCCTCGCTCCTTTCCTGCTTGCCTGGTTTTTATCTCTGGCTGTATTAATGAGATTTTTCAGAGCTATAATTGTGTTCATTTTTTTGTAGCGGTGTTGTGCATATTCCCCTGTCTATGTTGCTAGCTTACCCCCCAACTCACCCCCCACACACCCACACACACACACACACACACACACTACACACCCATAAACCACAGACAAAAACTCTGGATGTAGCGTGGCATGCTACTTCTATCACATGCTATGCAACATGATCCCTGTCTGTCTTTCTCCCTATCACATGCACACACACACACACACACACACACACACACTATATCTTCCCCCTCCCTCTCGGTTCAGTTCAATTCAAATGCTTTCTCCGCATGACATATTTCAAAATACATATTGCAAAAAGCATAATAATGAAAACAATCAATCATCACACAAAAACAAAATAAACAAACGACCACAACAACAACATTAATAACAGCAGCAATATAATAGTTCTCCGCACATACACATGCATTCCACTATTATCCACGGATGTAAATATGTGTG